>JARFIW010000526.1:4443627-4926179 GCA_036346225.1 Platerodrilus igneus | reverse complement strand
ATATTTAAGAGTCAGGATAAGAGGGATGATAAGTTTATTGTATGTGAGATAATAGAGATGTTAAGTATAGATATAGAAGGGGGAGAAATAGGGATGAAGAGTATTAGGATGGTGAGAAGAAAGACTTGGAGGGTCAAGAAGAGAGTTAGATTTAAATAAGATAGGGATAGCATAGGTGTATATAGAAGAGTAGAAGTAAGTGTTTATAGAAAATAAAGCTAGGTATGGGATAAATATGGGAGATAATTAGGAATAGGTTTAGGATGAGAATAAAGAGTAAAGGTAGGAAGAAAATAAGATGGGTTAAGTATAGATATTTCATATAAGATTAATGGAGAGTTAGGAATAGAATAAGAATAGGATAGGTATATAGAAGTAGGTAGGGGGAAGTAAAGTATAGTGAAGATTAATTAAAAGTTAGGAATAGGATAGGGATATAGGATGTATATAGGATTAGATGGATGAGTAGGATGAAGTTAGGGATAATTTCAGTGTATAGAATTAGGTGAAAGTTAGGAATAGGATAGGGATATAGGATAGGTGTAAATATTTTTTTTTCGATTGGAGACAAAGTAGGTAAGTTAGATAGATAAGGGTAGAGAGAGATAGGCAGTTTTTTTGTAATTTTGTTGTCTAAATGTTTTGTATTTGAATTCAAATAAGTGGGATTATTTGTATTCAAATAGGGGGAAAATACTCATATTTAGACCAGGGTAGAAAATTAATGGATTACATCAAATAATTTTAATCACCGTGTATAAGGAAGTTTATTAGATAATACGCTTTATTAAAAACCCGTGGAGAATAAAAATTCATTCGTTTTATTAAAAATAAGAGATTAAAATTATTTACAAGACGCTTTATATAAAAATAAGCAGTTTTAAAATGCTCAACGTGTAATTTAATTATTCCAAAGTAAAGAATCAAATGGAAATTACGTGCAAGATTTATATTAATTGATTCAAGTTTGGGCAACGAGTATTAAACGAAATGTACAAATAATAATTGAATATTTAATTAGGATTCACTAAAAATTAAAGAGTATGAATTTTAATTGAAGTTTATTGAACCGTTAGTAACAGATAATATCTATAGAAACTTGTAAAAACCCAAGTTTATAATACCAGAAAATAAAGCTCTGAGAATTAATATTATTTTGAACACCTGCGTAGTTTAAATATCACATACGGCGTAAATTTTGTAGATAATTAATAGTTTCAAAGAATCTTGGAGAAACCGGGGCTTAATATTCACGAGAATGTGCGATACGGGGTTATTAAACCCAGATAACAGTCCACATGGACTAAAATATAATCGATAATAAAGAATATCAATTTGCACCAATACGAACAGGTTAGAAAAGGAAAGAGAAATGCGTCAAGCAAAGACACATATAGTAAAAGGCGGGATTTAAGCAACGTCACGAGGGTCACAATTGGTTGAAAATAGGATGCAAATATCAGAGGTAGAAACAACAATTTCTGTACAAAATTAATTAGTTTTTCTCGGACATGCTTGCGTGCCGTGTGTTGAAATTTCTGAGATTTAAATGGGACGAGTGAAAATTCGTAAAATCGACGCGCGAGCGACAGACTGGGAACATAGAATGAGGAATTCTTTAGAATTACCCGTTTTGAGGACAAAAGCGACGTGCCGGCTTTTTGCTATATATACCGAGATGAATATAAACAAGCCCTCTTAGACTCTTAGACTTTTGACTATTCGATGCGTTAAAAGCGCTTACATCCGCGACTTGATTGAAGATGTTAAACAGTGCATTTTAGTTTGATAAAATAATTTAAAATTTTGCTCGTATATTTTAGTGATTCAAAATAGTTGGTTATTTACGTGCTAACATGAATGTACTTCAGTGCACTTAGATACAAGGTAATAAAATTTAGTTTCACTGTACCAATTAGCAAAATTTACAACGACAAATGTATACACAAAAGTAGGCAGTTTTGGCGTATATTGGTGAAAGAAGTATGAAGTTATTTGCTATTTTTCGGGGTGTTAATAATTAAATGGTTCAAATACGTGTCTGGATCCACGAAACAAGGGTCAGATATACATAGATGAGTTCCGGAAAAGCCCAGAAACAACTTTAAATAAATGGTGATGGAGAAAATTTTAAAAGCGTTGAGAATTAGAAGCCGTAAATATAATCCTGTTGGAATGGTGTGATTAACTAAAGGGACGATGTACTTTGAAGCTACGAGGACAGTAACCTTCAGGTAAATTATACTATTTTGTTTGACATTTTTGTGTGTGTTGAATAACTTTATAATTGATTTACTTTAAATGGACATTAGTGAAATTGTACTAACCATAAAATTTTAATTTTAAGATGAAATTTGCTTGTTGAAGTAGAAAGGAGTATTTAGTTTTGATGTTCGGTAATATGATGAAACTTTGGGTATGTCTTTGAGCTCAATTAGACGAACCTGGTTAATTAACGTAAAGGGGTGGTAGATGCTCCCTTTATACTCAGACTCCGGTCTGCTTATATTGTTATATTAATTAGTAGGCATCCTACTAGGACTTTAATTTTGGATGCACATTAAATGATAATAAAATTAATCTTGAAATTCTTTTTAAAACTAAAATTTATGCTGAATTTTTAATTTGAAATTTTAATGTATTGTGAATATTGATGTAAATAGAGTTAACGTTGATGTTTGTGGTAGGAATGTGTTTGTTTTTTTTTATGAATGAGGATGAAGGTTTAACTAGAGGAGCAGCCGAGGCGATTAACAGAAGAAAGTCAACGGACCAGGTGATTCAAGAGGTTTCACAGCAATATATATATATATATATATATATATATATATATTAAATAGAACCGGACTTAACGGGGAGCCTTGTGCTATTCCTGTGTGTGCTTGTTGAGGTCCTGTCATTTCGCAAGTGTTGGGCGATCGAACACTTACATTTCTATCTTTCAAGCTTTTGCCTATTATTTGAATTAGATCCGTGTTAACTCCTATATTTCTTCATTCTTGCTGCAATATGTTGATATTTACATGTTCGTATGCTCCCTTAAGATTTAAAAATACACATACCGTTACCCAGCCCTTTGTGAAGGCTTTATATACCTCCGTTGATAAATAAATGATATTGTCCATCGTACCTCGTCCTTTTTTGAAACCATTTTGCAGTTCTGGATATATGTTGTTGTGTTCCAGGAAGTATTCCAGCCGCGCCTCAATCAGGCTTTTAAACAATTTGCCTATGCATGATTCCAGCATGATAGGTCTATAGCTGTCCAATCTTTGGGTATTTCCGTGTTGTCTCGTAATATTTGATTGAAAATATTAAGTATGTAACTTGATCCTCACTTGGCATCGTATCCTTCTTCTTTATGAGAGCCAGTTCCAACTCATGAATAGTCATCTTGTTTGATCGTTCTGTACCAGTCTCGTCCTCTATATCTGCTTCTATATTATTAGGTACTAGTGACGGGGTCATCCTGTCCAGTAGTGTTTGAATCCAAGCCTCATTTACTGTTTTGTGTTTTGCGTCGTTCCCTTGCTGTGCATTGGCAAATTTTCTTATTGCCTTTCAGGTTTTTCCGACGGACGTGTTTCTATTTAGAGTTTCAGTAAATTCCACGAATCTCCTCTTTTTTTCTGTCTAAGAATTCTGCGTGTTTTAGCGGCTATTACTCGATATTCGAGAAAATTTTCTTCGGAAGCACTGTTTTTATAAATCCTTAGGGTTGCACTTCTACGTTTGCATGCTTCTGTGCATTCTTCGTCTCATCAAATTGGTTTTCTTGGAAATCTGCCCCTTTGGTGCTCCTTTGTCTGCGGGGTAGCTAGTTCTTCAGCATTTTTGTATTATAATACCATGTTCAGAGTCTTCAATCTTTTTGCCAATGCTTCTATATAGGCCCACCAATTTGCGTGTTTTGTCTTGTACCGTATCTTTGGTTTATAGCTAATTTTCTCAATGGCATTGTTTACTATCATACACATGGTAATACAGTGATCGCTCAATCGTAGGGGATCTATTACGTCCCATTCTGCATTATTCGCAATATCATCTGTGTAGATAGTAAGATCTACGCAGCTCCTCCTTTGTCCTGGCCTACTAATCCTGGTGGCTCTTCCATCGTTTGTAACAACCAGATTATTTTCATCTAATGCTTCCATCTAGTTTGTTCCCTTGGCGTTTAGCATTCCTGATCCCCATACTTGGTTCTGTGCATTTAGATCTCCCATGATGTTATATGGTCTGCGAAATTTCTTAAAAAGTGTGTCATACACATTAATTGAAGAGGTTATGTCGAGTGGGCAGTATATATATATATATATATATATATATATATATATATATACTACGGTGATGTCATATACTTTAAGCGCCATCATTTCAAATCTTTCAGGAAGCTCGCTGTTGTGTTCCTGCTTTATGTATAGGATATCCTTGTGGATTAGGCATGCGATACCCCCACGTACAACTCCCCAGTCCTTTTTTACGCATGTGTAATATGGGATCTTAAAAATCAAATTGTCCTTTAGACATGTCTCATTTAGTAATACCATGTCCGGTTTTGCCTGCCCCATCATAGCTTTTAGGTCTATATAGTTGCTAATGGCGCTGTTTATATTCCATTGAATTATGTGTAAATTATTTTTAGAATGTGCTCTCTGCATCAGAGTTTTTTGAGCTATCGTGAACAACTTCCGCCTCCATTATTTGGGGGTCATCGAGCGTGTCTATTATGTACATATTAGGGGTTTCTCCTCCATCATGATTTGGTGACTCCGTCGTGCATTTTACCGTAGTCTGAATTCTTTGGATAACCATTTCTCTGATGTCCCTATCAGTGGATTTTGCCCCTATAATTTTTCTTAATATATTAAGGGTGGCATATGTCCACCTGTATCTCGTCTTGTTGCGTTTTGTTTTTATTCTATTCTGGTGGGCTTTTTGTTTGGATACTCTGTTTTGGTTTCCGCGAAAATGGTGGATTTAGGGCTCTTTTATGAGCTTCTCTATCATACCCTGCTATTAGTGGTGAGGTGGGTTTTCTTTTCCTTTCCCTAGTGATCTGTGAATATAATGCTATGCTTTTATTTTGTGATGCATATGCCTGCATTTGGGCGGCTACCTCTACCATGGCTGGTTCTTTTTTCTTTAATCTGTCGACGATTGGAGGATATTCTTGTAGATTTGGTGCCGTTCTCTCTCGATTAGGCACAGATCCATCGTATTTGCGTGTCCTTTGCCTAGCATCAAAGTAAGATATATTTTCAAACGTCATCATTTCTTTGATGTTTTTTTGCCTTTGACATTCTTTACAGTTCCTATCAGTGGCTTGGTGTTCTAAGTGACAGAATACGCATCTTACTTCTGGGGTTTTGCATTCGTTCTCTTCATGCTCTTGCGTACAATTTGCGCAACGCTTTTTGCTACGACAATTCTTTTTTGTATGACCGTATCTCAAACAGTTTATACATTGCAGAACTGGGTCAATATATATCGCAATTTTTGCCTCATAGTAATTTATGTGCATGTATTCCGGTAGTTTCCCTATAAATGTTACCACTACTGATTCAGTAGGGGTATATGCTACCTTTCCGTCTTGTACTACACGTCTATTCAGTCTCCTTGCTACTACAATTTTTCTAGCAGCTGTGCCCTCTTTAATTATTTCGTCCACCGTTGTGTTTACATCGATACCCCTGACGATTCCTTTCACTGTAATCAGCGAAGTTGGTAGAAATGCTTCCCATTGATTATCTTTATTAATTTGATGCTCGAAAAATTCATTAGCCGCCTTTGGGGTTTTGAAATCAATTCATATTCGATTACGCCCATTCCTTGTAATTTTATCGACTGCCGTTATATCATTCCTTTTCAGTATTCTACCCACTACAGTTGGGTGCACGTTCCCGATGTTTTTATCTCTGCTTTCCACGATGATTGTGAAAGGTGCAGTATCGTAACAATCATACTTAATTCTATGTGTATCTAGTGGTTGATCCTGGGGGCCATATAGGCCCCCAGATCCCCCTAATATGTTATAATGTGCCTTATAATTTTATAAAAGGGTGCAGGGTAAGGAAACTAAGCAGATTACAAGCAGGAAACCAAGCAGTTTTTTACTCACGTGCGTGTTCACCTAAATTTCACTTATGCTGCCTGTCAACACCAAATACAGCCTCTGACCATCTAACCTTTATTTCACCACAAAATTTAACTTTTCAATTAAAGGATACTTAAAATTAACACTTTCGTTTGAGGATCAAATGCCTAACCTTAAAAAATCTAACCTACAATTGTAAAATCTCTAACCTCAATATCAAAACACAATAAATTCCATATTCGTATACCGCTAACGGTAAAACACTTTATATCAATTTCTGTTTTGAAATACAGTCTGTCGTTTGTATGTACATATATGCGAGAAAAGCAAAAAATGTTTGACATATAAACATTTACAGTTTAGTTACCATTCGTAAGTATGGAGAAAGTTTTAATTTCATATTTCCATAATGCAAAAATTTACAAGTATATATTTGCTCCGATTTGCTTCGATTTGCTAGTGGTTTACTGTGTGCTGGTTTCTCATATAAGCTGATTCGCTCTAACACAACTGTCTTTGTAAAAATTTGATATCTATAATAGTTTTGGAGTTAGAGGACTTGGTATAAAATTTCCAATTTTATGTTAAAATTTTTCCAAGTTTGACCTACTAAAAATTTTACCAAATCCCAAAATATTCAAAATCTAAAATCTTCAAAATTAAGCTAGCTAGAACCATTTGGGTTACAAATAGAAGATTTTACTTTTTCGCTCACTATACTCAAAAGTAGTAGGATTAGATGGTCCGAGGACCTCCTCCTCCCTTTTCCTCCTCCACACTCCTCCTTCTCCTCCCTCCTCCTCCTTTACCACCTCCAAATTTTTTTGTATTTAATGAGAAACCCATTAAAAACGATTAGTGCTAATGAATTTTAATGATAAAACCCATTAAAAAACGATTAGTGCTAATAGGTTTTCTCGCAAAGAGGGAGCAAGAAGAAAATCCCTTCCAGCAGATTCTCTTTATGGGAATTTACTTGTAAAACCTAGATTAGAAGAGGGTGTTGGAGAGAGGAGGAGTGAGGAGGAGGTCCTCGGATCGACCAATCCTATTACTGAAATGCTTTTAATATATGTTATAATACATTAATGTGAATATGGTTTACATGAAATTGTAGTGCCCATAATCTTAGATCATTAACAATATTATTTGTAGATGATGCATTGCCAACATTAAAAAAATTGTCGTTTGACAAATTTGAACCAACCTGAACAATACTTGTAGATGATGCGGAATTTTTATCTTGATTTGTATTATCTGTTTGATGCAAAAGTTCACAATCAAAGCAATTAAAGAATTATTGGTATATAGGCATTTCAATTTAAAGGCATCTGCTTGGATTATGTGTGCCTGGTTTGAATCGACATTATCACAGTTACTGCTAGAATCATTTAAGTTCTTAAAATTAAACGTATTAGTACTTTTACTGAAATTAAATTCCTCAATTGATGAACTTGAAATAGAAAATTCGTCTTGCGAGTTTGATGCAGGAAAGCCGTTAACATTTAACAATGGAATATTTTCAATAGTAGCAGCGGCAGTTGTATTACTCTTTTTGGAAGAAGGATGATCTAGTGGTAACAATTCCTTATTTAGTTGTCCCTTAATTTGCATTGATTTTGTTGATCTTTTCATTATAAACATGTATTTAAATCTGGCAACAGCAGTGGTAACCTATAAAAGAATAACTTTTAAGTTTATACAGACTACCAAAGTTATACCTGTGTTGCTCATAATTAACAAAACTAACTGTAAATAAATTTATGTTGCTATTCCAATTATTACTTAAACATCAACATTAAGCAACTGTTAATTACTTTTGCTTTTATCATTTCTAATTGTTGACATGAATGTTAATAATATACTTTGCATATTATTTTGGTTGCTCAAAAAGCGACACCACAATATACACGTAGTTCTTGTGCATAATTACAGAATAATAAAAGAAATTCAATTACAAGCAAACAAGTTACTCTAACAGTTAAACCTACTACTTATTACTTTTGATATTTTATGATTAATTCAAGGGCGAAACAAATTATATAGCTAAAGATTTCAGTATCTACTTTAATATTCAAAATAATTAAATACCTTACATTAAAAAAAATTTTTTAAATATCCAAATGCCTGTTTACCAATACAAATGATTGCATTGTTGCTTATTCAATATCTTCCTGCGATATTACCGACAAATCTGAAAAATAAAATTTATCGGCAAATTTACATGTCCAAATTCATTCTGTACTATTTAAATTTTGTATGAGTTTGTTTGTGTTAGTTAATTATGGGATATGCAAATTAACATAAAGATCAGGAACCCTAATGTTTAAATCTTTTGAACTAAAAAATCTACTAACCGAAACAACAAAATTGCTAACAAAAATTGTTTAATTTGTAATCAACAGGATACTAATTTTTCCTTATACCTTGGCTAGCAGTAATATTGACCTTATTCCGATCACGTCTGCCACCATCCCAATCACCAACAGATGCAGACAAAAACCAACTATCTTTTGATTTCCACTTCTGTAGATTCAGGATACTTTAATCGACAAACATCTGAAATTGAAATATATAGAATATAAGAAAAACATTATTTATTATTTGCATTCATAATCATACACAACAAAGCTATTTAGACACACAGTGAAAACGATGGATCTTTATAGTCACGAGAATATTGGGCCAGAAAGTAGAATGTTAATTCATATAAAGGGTCACATGACTGTAAAGAGCCATCGTATCAACTGCACCTTATAAGGACAAATTATTATAACTGCATGCAATTTGTTTACTTTATATCTATAAATATAAGTGGGCAACATACCAATAATAATTTTTGGTAAAAGCTCAATATTCCAAAACGGCTTTTCCTTTTTTTTCCTACAGTGGAATATCTTACGGCAAATTCTTTCTCTATTATTTTACTCAAATATAAGGAAATTGGCTGCCTTAAACCAGTTTTACAGCAAGAACAACCAATGAACCTAAAAATTGATTCATATCAGTTAAACTGCAATATATCTAAATATGTACTCGTAGTTTGACTGCATAAAGAGCTTGCTTATTATAATTTATTTAAATGTTGGCAGGTTTTAAGTCAGCTGTTTAATAAAGCGCACTCTTTTTTAATATCTAAGTTTTCGGTTCATTTCAAACCTTTGTTAAGGATACTACAATTCATATAAAAGTATTATTATGGGCATTAAACAGACAAATATACACATACTCGTCCAACCATATGAACACACCACAGACACGTACTCGCACATATCCATACATGCGTGGAATATTTAATCTATGATTTATTATATTTAAAAGCCAATTGTATATAAATCAATGAAATGTATGAGATATTTGTCCAAATTATAGAACAATTGCTTAATATAGCATATAATTCAAAAATATTAATTTTTATTTGTTCTACTTTATAACTATTTTACACATTTCAAGGATATATATATATATATATATATATATATATATATATATATATATATATATATATATATATATATATTCTCAATTTAGTAAATACCTTACAATATTTAATGCCCATAATAACGTTTTTATAACTTTTGTAGTATTTTTAATAAATGATTGAAATAAAGTGAAAGCTTATAAAGTAAAAAAGCATACGCTTCTAACATTTAAACAAATTGTAATATATATATATATATATATATATATATATATATATATATATAAAGTGAAAATAATTACGACCTAAATATTTGTAATTTAAAATTGATTTGTGGGTTTGAGGTCTCTGGATTAAGTTGAAAACTCTTTTTTATGGCCTAAATTTTCGAATTTATTTAAATTCTTGATCACAGGCTATCTAAAAATTTTTTAAACGCTAGATTATAAATGTGGTACATAGATTAAAAACTTACAAACTTGAGATTAATTGAAAACTAGCATAACAAACATTATAAAAATCTTGGAATAACTTGTAAAACTAACAAAATTAAACGTTTTTAAATATAAATTGTAAACATTAAACTTGTATATACATCAATTTGATGTCATAAATTTTGATGTAAAAAAAAAAAAAATTTTTTGTTTCATAGGATATAAGATAACTAATTTGTTTGATGATAGAGTATCGAGTGCATAAGTATGTGTGAGTGTTCATGTATATTATATGATGTGAGTGTACAGTGTGTGCGTGTGTGTGTGTGTGTGTGTGTGTGTGTTGTTTAGTTTAATTTTTGTCATTAATTTTGTTCAAAATTTAATAAATATGTGTATATGGAACTTAAGTTGAGAGGTCTGCCCAACATACGAGTGAACGCAATTCAAACAATTAATTTTATATATTAAATTTTTACTAAAACCAAAGATAAAATATCTAAAATGAACCAGAGAAATTTAATATATAAAATTAATTGTTTGAATTGCGTTCACTCGTATGTTGGGCAGACCTCTCAACTATTAAAACAAAGGTTAACTCAACATAAGAGTGACATAACTAACAAACCAAAAGCATGTGCATTAACCACACACGTAATAGATAAAAATCACAGTATGGATTTTGAAAATCCAGACATTTTAGAAATAGAGAACAACAAATCAAAAGAATTTTTTGGAAATGTATCATATTTATAAAACTAAAAATACAATAAACAAGAAAACTGATATTAGTAACTTAAGTTCCATATACACATATTTATTAAATTTTGAACAAAATTAATGACAAAAATTAAACTAAACACACACACACACACACACACACACACACGCACACACTGTACACTCACATCATATAATATACATGAACACTCACACATACTTATGCACTCGATACTCTATCATCAAACAAATTAGTTATCTTATATCCTATGAAACAAAAAAATTTTTTTACATCGAAATTTATGACATCAAATTGATGTATATACAAGTTTAATGTTTACAATTTATATTTAAAAACGTTTAATTTTGTTAGTTAATCTCAAGTTTGTAAGTTTTTAATCTATGTACCACATTTATAATCTAGCGTTTAAAAATTTTTAGATAGCCTGTGATCAAGAATTTAAATAAATTCGAAAATTTAGGCCATAAAAAAGAGTTTTCAACTTAATCCAGAGACCTCAAACCCACAAATCAATTTTAAATTATATATATATATATATATATATATATATATATATAGCTTTTAGGAAACTCCGCTGTATCTACCCAACTAGGGCGGCTCCGTGGCGTAGTGGTATGTGTGTGACTACTACGCCCTAGGTCCCGGGTTCGAATCTTGACACGGTCCGCTTGAAAAATGTTAGGCGAGCATTTTTCGCAAAAATACACCCTCGTTCGGATGAGAGGTAAAATGGAGGTCCCGTGTGTGAGTGTTGTCACGCACGTTAAAGATCCCTACCTTGCTTGGAACAGCAAGGATTCGGCAAAAATTCAAAATTTTCCAAGTAAAAAAAAAACTCGCTTCCTGGCCAATGTAGTACCTTCGGGTGGAGCATTGGAAAATCACATGTAATGTATCTACCCAACTGCGCAATATATAGGTTTCCTATGGTTTATATATTGGTCAAATATTGTTAGCTAGACACAGTGTTTACAATTTACAACCAATATTTAACAAATATTAAATGACAATGTTTACTATATATAAACTGTTTGATATTGGTTATATATTGCATAAGTATTTATAATATTTGCAAAATATGGTAGACTTAATATTTATGGATCAATATTAATTCAATATTGCATAATGATCCCAATACATGGTATATAGTTTAAATGTTACTTTATCAATATTGCACAAGCAAGCTTTGTACGATAATATATATATATATATATATATATATATATATATAAATATTTTAGGTAGTTAATTACACAAGGTAAGTTGATAAATACAGTATTGCCCGAAATAAACAGTACTGAAACTAAGTTGGCGGTGTTTTTATGCGTGCGCTGTCACACTCAAGTTAGCTAGTATAGACCTGTCAAGTAAACCTCAAACAAGTAATTAGTAGGGCCTAATTGTTAAAAATGGTGTTAAGTACAGAGGAGAAAGTGTTTCTGGCAGAGCATTATTTTCGTTCATATGGAATCGGCCGACGTAATGGTGCAAGTTTGCTATACGTGTCTGATCAATTCACACAAAGGTTTAATAAACGTTCTCCAACTAATGCTGTAATTTTGAAGGTTATTGAAAAGTTTAGAAATACAGGTAGTGTATTGTGCCAACGAAAAGGAAACTCGGGGCGTCCCAGGACAGTTAACAACAACAATAACCATGAACGTGTTTTTGAGCAAATCTTAGAAAATCCGAAATCAGCCAGTCAAGGACAGCGTTACAACTTGATTTAAAAAGAACTTCCTTTCAAAGAATCCTGAAGGAGCTGGGTACATTTTCGTATGTGATTCAGGTACATCAACAACTACATCCTCGGGATTATCGCAGTAGAGTGGAATATTGCGCCAGAATTCTCGCGTTACAGTATGAAAATCCTGAATTTTTAAAAAATGTTTGGTTTTCAGACGAAGCACATTTTCACTTGTCAGGCTATGTGAATCGTCGCACAAATCGATTTCTGGGCTTTGCCAGACCCGATGAGGTTCAAGAGGTTCCTTTACATAGTGAAAAAGTGAGTGTCTGGTGTGCTGTTTCCGGACACGGAATCATTGGTCCGTACTTTATCGAAGAGAATGGTAGGCAAGTCACACTTAATCAACAGAGGTACAGACAAATTTTAACACGATTTATCCCTGATCTACGTCAATTCTGTCGTGCACGTAACTTGGCATTTCGAAACCAATTTTTCAGCAGGACGGGGCAACTTGCCATACTGCTGCCGCAATTCGTCAATTTCTTCAAGAACATTTTCCAAGCAAATTCATATCACGATTTACTGACTTCCTTATCCTTCACATTCTCCAGACCTCACACCTCCAGACGCATACATTTGGGGCATGGCTAAAAATGCCGTTTTCAAACGGGCACCACAAACCATCGATGAATTAAAGGATGCCGTTAGAGTCTTCTTCGCAGCCCTGAGACAACCCTTATTCAATAACATGACCAGAAACTTAGAACATCGTTATGAAGTCTGTCTCGAACGAGGAGGTGCACATTTAGAACATATAATAAAGTGTCAATAATATGTATTTTTTAAATATACAAAACAATTACAATTTCAGTACTGTTTATTTCGGGCAATACTGTACTATCGTATTACCATGAATAAGATGAAATAATTTTTTTGGACTTTGCCTAACAGTCTAAGTTATTATTTCATCTTATTCATTGTAATAGTATTTATCAACTTACCTTGTGTAATTAACTACCTAAAATATTTATATATTTAAGACTTGGTTGATAGCCGCAATTTTGAGCGTAGCTTCCTGTCTATAACTGACATAAATCAAAAACTTGACAATGTCAGATATGATTGACAAAAATGCCAAACGTAATTGAAAGTTAGGTTTATGTGTAGTTCTGTACACAATTTAAATTTGTAACGTTCCCAATAGTCGTCATCGGTCTCGGTGGCGTAATTGGAACACATGGTTCCGGCAAAACTAGGATACAGGTTCAAGTCCTGTCCAAGACTTTATATTTTCCAACTTTCAATTACTAGCTCGATTTGAAATGATCATTTGGGCTTTGCATAAAAGTCTAAGTTATTGTTTTATCCTATTCACTATAATACGATAGTAATTATCAACTTACCTTTTGTAATTAACTACCTAAAATATTTATATATTTAATACTTGGCTTATAGCCATAACTTTGAGCGTAGCTTCCTGTCTATAACTAACAAGTCAAAAACTTGACAATGTCAGATATGATTGACAAAAATGCCGAACGTAATTGAAAGTTAGGTTGATGTATCTTCGTGTACACGATTTAAATTTGTGAATTTCCCAATTGTCGTCATCGGTTTCGGTGGCGTAATTGGTAAATGCATGGTTCCGGCAAAACCAGGATACAGGTTCAAGTCCTGTCCAAGCCCTTGTATTTTCCATCTTTCAATTACTAGCTCGATTTGAAATGATCATTTGGGCTTTGCATAAAAGTCTAAGTTATTATTTCATCTTATTCACTATAATAGGATAGTATTTATCAACTTACCTTTTGTAATTAACTACCTAAAATATTTATATATATATATATATATATATATATATTATCGTACAAAGCTTGCTTGTGCAATATTGATAAAGTAACATTTAAACTATATACCATGTATTGGGATCATTATGCAATATTGAATTAATATTGATCCATAAATATTAAGTCTACCATATTTTGCAAATATTATAAATACTTATGCAATATATAACCAATATCAAACAGTTTATATATAGTAAACATTGTCATTTAATATTTGTTAAATATTGGTTGTAAATTGTAAACACTGTGTCTAGCTCACAATATTTGACCAATATATAAACCATAGAAAACCTATATATTGCGCAGTTGGGTAGATACAGCGGAGTTTCCTAAAAGCTCTCACACCAATTTATTTTTAACTAATAGCTAACAGTACAAGTATTATCTTCTTTAACTATGATGCTAACCTCAAAATTACTACCGAAGCACTATAATTCCAAGCACTAATTATTAACTTTTATGATTTCTACAACAGCTTATATCCACATTAACTTGTAACACATGTTTCAAAGCTTTTAACTAGAATATATTGTGTAATCAAAGCTTCAATCGTAACTGAACTTCCAATATCCACGACGGTCATTTATATACTTAATCGTTCGAGAACATACCATAAATTACGCAAATAACATTCTAGAGATTTCCTACTGTAATATAAATAAGTCGTAAATGCAAAACCTTGTATCCGTCAATCAACTCTAGTGAGAGATGCTACGCCACAGAGTGCCATCAATCATCTTTTGTGTACAAATGCTTCGTTTACGTTCTAATGTTACTATTCTGGTTGAAGGCAGACTAATAGGCACTACAATATAAACACATATAATATACTAAGTTACCTACTTGTAATCTTGTGGCTGCTTTTTTGAACTTGACCCGTTTGCAGTTGCAATATGTTCACAGTAAAATAAACGCAAGTCGTTCAAATTCCATAAAAACATTTTTAGGTAAGCATAAATGTCATAAATAACATCACTCTGATATACACTGTAAATGTGACTGTGGCTTATGCAACCATTAGTGGTTATATTTATTCCAAAACCAAAAACGCAGAATACACGCCCAAGGAACCATCGACCTATCCTACATATAAAATCACGTGAAAGTAATTTAAGACTACTTAATAAAAAGGGTTAAAGCTTCGTCTACAATAAATTTTTTTAGTAATTTAGATTTACGCAGCAAACCCATAGTTTGAACAAAATTGAACCCTCATAGTATACATAGAGCGCTATAGCAATATCTGGTAACTCATACTAAACACTGATTAATCTAAATATCTATAATTAGGAATACGTGATTTCCTGCAGCTAATTCAATATCTGTATACCTTAGCTTTTTGATAAACTATGCAGCGCACGCAATTCACATTTTTCGAGCTACGACTAGATTTAACTATAAACTAGTTCAAAAGTTTCCTATACTATCTAAAATTGTACGTGACTTGGGATAACTGTTTTTCAGAATTTATTAAGACCAATTACATGCAAGCTTAAATTTTATATTAGTAAGGTTATTTTTCACAGCGATCCTTAGTTATTTCCTATCATGTGGGAGAAAACGAACAACATTAATCCAAAATTCAGGTAGCCGTTTTATACACCCTATTTAGTGTTTTCGGTAGTTCTCAGAATATGTCAAACTGAGGTTGGCCAGACGTCAGAGACTTGGTATCAGGTGTCTTTTAGTTAGAGGATTTGCAGATTACTAAGCTTCTAAATCATTCTCACTTTGTCCGTGTTGAAAATCTTTCTATAGCAGTGATGTTTTACTTCATATCATTGTACTTTCATTCAAGCAAATTATTTCGTGTTTGATTCATTTAGCAATTCTATCTAGAAAGTTTGATAGCGTGAATAAAATGCCGCTGTACGTATACATTACGTGCTAGGCTGCTTAGTTCCCTACGATAAAATGAGGTTTATTTCTACATAATAGCACGCGAAAGTGTGATTCCTATAAACCATCATCATTTCCAGTTGGCAGAATTAGAATATCAGTTAATATCTGATAAGATTTCATTTCTGAGAAAGTTTACTTATTTCAGTGAGAATTCTTGACTATTATGTAGCCAGTACATTGAATGCGTAAGAATAGGATATTAACAAGATACTTTGACCAAACCCTCTTTCCCGCAATAAGTAATGGAAATTGTATATTTTTACGGATATCTTCCATTATTTAAATATTTTTGAAGTATTATAGTTCCGTATCTGCATTTATTTTAAAAGGAGTATCTAGTGTCAAAGCTTTGATTTTAACAAGCTAACATTTTACTAAAACTAAATCTATTATAAGAATACCATGAACTTCTAGAACTATATCCGATTGATAATGAAGAAATATATGAATTACTGCTAAACAAATTATCCGTCACAACAACACATGTATAGAGAAGGTGTCACACTGTGTTTTGGCAAGTTATGCTGTAATTAATTTCCAGAGATTGCACCTTTGGCTAATGATAATCTATGTATCTTAATTACATGGGAATTTGATTAATTTTATTTGTTAAGTCGACGCTCCCTTGCATTCGTTAAAAATTAGATTATTGTAGTGGCTTTCTTTATTACAAATGTTAAAAAAATATTTCTGTTTGTTAAATTTTTAGATTTCTGTTTACTTTATGATAATGAACTATTATTTGAATAAGTCTTCCGTTGTTGTTTAAATGGTTTTAGACATGTTCGTATACAGATTGTATTTTTATAAGTAAATATGTCTCTTAAAGTTTAACATATTGACTATCGTATATATCAGCTGTGCTGCATAAAGAGTGGTGGCAAATATAGCCCTTACTTTTGATTTTCTTATGCTCCACCTGAAGGTACTACATTGGCCAGGAAACGAGTTTTTTTTACCTGAAAAATTTTGAATTTTGCCGAACCCTTGCTGTTCCAAGCAAGGCAGGGATCTTTAACGTGCGTGACATCACTCACATACGGGACCTCCATTTTACCTCTCATCCGAACGAGGGCGTATTTTTGTGAAAACTGCTCGCCTAACATTTTTCAAGCGGACCGTGTCGGGATTTGAACTCGAGACCATGGGCATAGTTGTCACACGCATACCAACTACACCACGGGTTCGCCGGTGACAAATATATTACTGATATAATGCATATAGGTTACTATATGGACCAAACATACTATGAGTGCAACAGTATTTCTGTGGCACACTAGATGCCACGGGATGTTATAAATCTACACATTTTCGTTATTTATCCCCTTATGTGAATTTGATCACCGGTGATTCACATGGTACATAGGTTATACCTGTTTGAGGGTGCACGTGTAGCTCATTCAGTGTTGTGTATGTTTTCTTTGCTTAGTGATTTATATTGAGTGTTCCTTTGCAAAAAATGGATTCTAAAGAAAAGGAAAAGTTAATGCGGTGGCTTGACGAACTAGCAGCTGAAGGTAAGAAGAATTCAGAATTATTTTATGTTACAACCTAAGTAGTATTATTTGTTACAATTAGAAGCTCCACAAGCTAATAATGCTGCTCAAACCTTTGATGAAGAATTGCGGGAAGCTGATGAATTTCAGTTTGCTGGTAGTAGCGTGGAAGATGAAGAACCTGATTCTTTTTCGTAGTCTGAATACAATCCATGTTCAGAATCAGAATCTCAAATAAATTTTTTTTCAGTGAATCCAATCTCGAGGGTGATAACTACAATGTACAACAAATAAATACAATAAATGAAATGCACATAGAGGGAGTATTATCAATAAATGATAGCGATAAGCAACCGGATGTAGTTGATCGTAGAAAATAGTTGATGGATCATCTTTGAAACAATTTACTTTTGTTGGTAAAGGACAAATAAATGTTGTTCCAAAAATGGAACCTGGTGATATTTTCAAACTCATTATAGACCGCGAAATATTTCACGTTATTTCGAACGAGACAATTAGAAATACTAGAATGCACAATAAAGCTTGGAAAGATACGTCAATTCAGAAAATGAACGTTTTTTTGCTATTGTATTATATATGGGACTCGTACGGTATTCTAAAGTATCAGATTACTGGTCAAAGAAATTTTTATATCGCCATTGCTTTGTACGGCATATTATACCCCGGAATAGATTTCAATCGTTATTGCGATATATTCATTTTTCTGATAATGAAACTGTAGATAAAAACGATCGACTATATAAGATATGACCCCTAATAGATTATCTAAAAAAAATATAAACAACTATAAATTTCTGCAGAAGCAGTATCAACCGACGAATCCATGGTACTTTTTAGAAGTCGGCTACTATTCCGGCAGTACATTCCAGGTAAATCGTCAAAGTATGTAGTAAAAATTTTTAAGCTTTGTGGTGAAACTGGATATACTTATAACACATATTTACAAAGGTAAAAGCGATACACGTATTGCAGGTCGAAGCACTAAATTTTAAATTTAATGAAAAATTATTTAGATGAAGGACGAACTTTAACTGTGGACAACTTTTATAATAATTTTAAACTATCAAACACTTTAGTGCAGAGAAAAACTCACAGTGTTGGTACATTAAAAAGATATGTAAAGGGAGTACCAAAAGAAATACTAAATGAAAAGAACATGAAAAAAGGAGAAACCTTAGGTATAGAAAGTATGGGGAAAGTTATTGGTAATTGAAAAGATAAAAGGTCAGTTAGATACGCGAGTACTCGACTTACATTGGCTATTGTTGGTACAATGAAAAAAATGCCGTAAAAGAGAAAGCATTTACAAACCAGAAGCTATAGCGCTTTACAATAAAATTAAAATAAGCATTGACCTCTCAGACAAAATGGCATCATATTTTTCAGTTTTGCGTCGGTCAATAAGATGGTACATTAAGATAATATTTGAGTACTTATTGGGTGCATCTCTTATCAATGCTCTTGTGTTATATCAGATAACAAACAATAAAAAGATACGAATTTCTAGATTTAGGGAGATACTTGTAACAAGCTTACTTAGAGAAATTATAGACAAAAAAGGAGAAAACAAGAAAACAGAGCATACATTAGAAGAAATTGTAGAGAGAACGAAAAATAATCGAAAGAAACGAAGACGCTATGTCGCGTGTTATGAGGTACAATATGAATTACTCAAAAATTCCAAACTGGCAGCTAAAAAGTCTACGTTAGCTTTCACATTTTGCGAAGAATGTGAAAATAACCCAGCATTATGTTTATGATGTTTTCAGAAAATACACTAAAATCAGACAAGATTTTTTCAATCGTTTATCTAAATACTGTTGTAACTATGACATTCTTTTGTTTGTTTTTTCTATAAGCACAGAATGACTCCGATGCAACACCGGTGATCACCAATTGACAAACAATACACTTAATTCAGTTATATACTATCTATCGATAACTGCTTCATAGCTTTATCGTTATACCACTACCAGTAGTTCTATATTCAAGACACATATGTGATATTTCACCGGTGATAGATATGGTACACGTTTAAACCCATAGGCATGTAGCACCGGAAATACATATGGTACCCATAAGATGGAGTCTTACAGATACTTTGATAGTCAACGTGTTAAGAAACTCTATCTTTCATTATCAAATCGTCGTAGATGTTAGTTTAATTTCTGGCCAAGCAGATGCAATATGTGCAAGTTGATTTCGTGCATAGCTAGTTTCTATAATAGGTTCATTTATTGTAAAGCCTTGAGGTTTGATTTATTTCAATAATTTATCACATATCTGGTTCATCTTTATTCTTCACTTTGACTGTCCATGATATCTTCATCATACGTCTGTAGCATCACATTTCACAGGTTCTGTATTTTTCCTGTTCGCTTCTCCTACTGTCTAAGTTTCGCAAACGTACAGTACTGTGCTCCACACATATGTTTCAAGCAATCCCTTCCTTGTTTCCATGATTGTTGTCTTTGAACACAGTAGTCGCTTTTACTTGTTAAATGTAGCACGACCGTGTGCTAATCTGTGCTTTATATCTTTTGTGCTTTTCCCATTTTGCGTTATTTGACTTCCTTAACCTCTTGCAAGTTCTCGTTACCTATTTGTATTCTTGTTTTTGATTTATTTTCCCCTCTTTTGCATACTAGAATTTTAGTTTTATTTTTGTTAATTTTCATACCGTATCTCTCGGTTAGAACTGTTTCCATTTCATTGAGAGCAGCTTCTAACTCTTCTTTGCTACACACTAATACTGCTATATCATCTGCAAATTTAAGCATATCGATTTTTTGTCCCTGCATAGTAATTCCAAATATCTTCCTACAATTGACAGTATTCATTGCCTCTTCAATATACACGTTAATAATTAATGGGGATAAGGGACATCCTTGTTTCACCCCTTTCCTAATATTTACTTCTCTACTTTCCTGCTCTAATTATATTACCGCTGGTTCCTCTTTGTATAAGCAATGTACTATCCGTGTATCCCTAAAATTCATTCCCATCTTTTTGATTATTTCAAAGACTTGTTTTCCATGTTACATTGTCGAATGCTTTTTCCAGATCTACAAACTCTATATACACGTTTTCCCCCTTTTCTATTGTTTTCTCCCTGTATTACCCTCAGAGCTAAAATAGCCTCCTGTGTTCCCCTGTTTCGCCTAAACCCAAATTGATCGTCTCCTAGTATTTCTTCAGCTCGTTTTTCCATTCGTCTTTGTACAATTCTAGTTAATATTTTTGAAACGTGTGCTGTAAAAACTTATTGTTCGAAAATTTTCACATCTATCCGCACCTCTTTTTTTGTATAGTTACTATGATATTACGTTTGAAAACTTTTAGTAGACGCCTAAAGTATATAAAATATCAACACGGGGGAGGATATAGTATAATATATACATGGTGTCCCCGTTGTCGGTTCAAATATCTTAGGTGGTGATAGGGGACACTTATTTAAGAACAAAGTTTAAATAAAATTTCCCCACCCTAAAGAGGGTGGGTCAATTTATAGTATTTTTGTGGGTGTCTTTCTGTATATGGATATAGCATTGAAGCTATTAACTTTAGCGTATTGATCATTTCAGAACGTGAAATTTTCTACAAATTTTCTTTTTATCATTTTTTGTCTAAACTAAAGTATACAGGAGTTATCTAGAGATTTATATGAAAAAATGAAAAAAATTTATAAAATTTTTTTTTTTGTAATATTTGGATACGCAATAGCTTCCAAACAGCAAGAATTAAAAAAAAAACGAACGAACCATTCAGGATAAAATATTTTATAAGGTACAGCTTTGCCGTAACAAAGTTGTAGAAAAATTGAAAATAGTCAAAAGTGGACAAGAATTTATAAAATGCAAAACTATTAAAGTTCATCTTTATTTAATTAATATTATTAATCAATCGCAAGTTATTTTTAAAAATGTTCAAAATGACCTCCCCCATTTGCAGTACATAATTTGACACTTTTTAAAAGATGATGAGTTGCATTTTGTATAAGATCTCCTCACTCGTTGAGTTTACTAACTGCATTCGTTATTATATTCAATAATTTGTCTCTAGTATGTGTTTTTTCCCTATTACCATAAACAATCGCTTTTAGTGTACCCCATAAAAAATAGTCTAAAGGATTGCAATCTGGAGATCCTGCTAACCAATTACAGTGATGCCAAAGTTAAAAATGAAGTTCAACATTTTAGAAACTATTGTTCTTTTAATTTACAGCCAAAACAACCTCGATTGATTGTTTTTGTGTTCTAGTTCTTCTTTCACTAATCGTTTTTCTATAAAAAATTGGGTAATCGTTCAAACTTGGTGCTCTTGCCAATTTTCAGGGTATAAAGCTGTCATACCGTTAGTTTGCTTTCTAAACTTGTAGCAATTTCCAAACACTGGCAATATCCTTTCAATATATGCGAAATAACTCCTTGTCTAACAGTATTACATTTTTGCAAAGTATCCTCTGACGCACCTGCGTAATCCTATGATGCGTGGGGCGTATTTTCATTCTTGTTAGAATAGCTCAAGAAATACAAAGCCACCTAATAGGAAATTAACGCTAGTATTGATATTCTGCTAAAAAACAATGTGATCGAATAGACACCGGCGACACAGCAAAAAAGTCATTTAGTTAGGGGTTCTGTAGATTTCTAAACCCTTAAACCATTCCTACTTTGTACTTGCTCGAAATTCTTGTATATCGCAGTGAGCTTCACTTCATACCACCGTATTTTCATCAAAGCAAATTGTTTCATGTTCGATCCACTTAGCAATCCCTACTAGAAGGCTTAATTACATGAACAAAATGTACAAATATGTATACATTACTACTGGAAAGGCTGCTAGTTACTGATAATGCGGTTTATCGCCACATATTAACACGCGAAAGGGCAATTCCTGTAAATCACCACCATCAGCAATTACCACTATCTAGAATTTGATCCAATATTATTTCGCCTAGGTATCTCATGCGGTTTAATTTCTAGAAAAGTTTATATTATTTTTATGGGAACTGTTAACCATTTTCTAGTCATTAAGCTTTATTTCGTGGATGTGTTCCTGTGTGTTCCTTATTAGCATAACTTTCTAATTTGATCTTTACCAGAAAAAGTAATGCAGTTTATATACTAAAGAAATTCTTAAATAATTAATATATTGTTGAAGTCGTTATGGGAAGTTGTAGTATTATGATATCTTATCTAGCAGTTTAAACTTAGATTTTAAGTAACTTTTAGGTTATAATGAAACTGAAACCGCTAGAATTCCGAAATTTATTATATATTCACCATATAAAATGCAAATAATAACGAAAATATGTACGAATTGCGGCTACACGCATTATCTGTTACAAAGATAGATATCTACTTTTATTAAAAATTATTCATGACTGTATTGTGATTTTGTGAACAAATCCAACTTTAGACGACATAAAACCCCATAATTTGGGACCGATATCCGAGATACACAAAAGGCATTGGAGTAAAAATAAACTATCTGCTAAAGTAGGAACCAGTTAAACATTTCTTACTTTATATTTTACAAAAATGACTAAAAATTACAATTAGGAAAATAATGTTTTGTGATACAATACGAATATGCATATATATCTGTTCGCGCCATTTTGCTCTCCCGACGTTGTATTCGTTATCAAGCCAGACTAGATAACATAATTAAGACAGAGTCGATTAACAACCATCCGCGAACGCGAACGTGTTTCCTTCAATTCTCAATATTACTCCCTCTAATGTCTTTCCTAAAATAATCATTTCCTTACTCCGTTTCCTATTTACTTCTGGCCAGAAACAGTACTGAAAGGTGCCGCGTTAGTGCTCCAGATGTTGTGCTTCGGTAAGTGCTTTAAGTATTTATGTGACTTTGTATTCAAATTCTATGTTTACTTCCTTCTACGCTATACAGTCCACGCTCTACCTTACAAACTCTGGTTTACTGTCTACTGCACTCCAGGCAATTTCTATTTGCGTCCTTTGTCGTTCCAAGAGGCGTGTTTTTTTTTTATCCGTACGAGACGAATTAGGAACTACGTGATATCTTGTTCTTCGTCTCACATCCTCAATTTAATCACATAAATACGTATGTCCAACATTAATTGTAATTTCGAATAATCATAACACTTTAATTCTAAAGATAATGAAATTGCTATAAAATTTTCCAGTTTGAATTGCACGTGTGTACTTTTAAATATACTGCATTTATACTTTAGTCAGATAACTTCGTTATCGCGTTGCCATTCAACACGTTTTAAAACAATAACATTTGTATTTGTATACAAACAATAAACTCTTCTTAGGAAGTACGCTTAATCTAAAATTCGTGCAAGTATTATTTGTGCGTAACAAACATTTAATCATGACTACCAGAAATATTCTACAAAAGAAATTAGAGGATTATTTTTCTCGTTTAAAGGAAATCCAAGACTATATCAAAACGGCTACTCGCTTTTCAGCAGTCGAAGCGAGATATGTTCGAATGCAAAGTTTTGAGCAACAACTCGATACTCTTTACGATAAAATTTTAAGTTATAATTCTAAGGTGTAAGAAAAGGATGAGATAAATTCTCAAAGATTTTCATTCGATAATTTAATAGATGTTATTCGTTCTCGATTTTTTGATATGAAGCAAAAGGCTTCTACTTCTGCCGGCGATACAGCAGTTATCGCAAGTGCATCTTAACCTGTTATCAGTTATTTAAAACCTCTTAGTATAAATCCGTTTGATGGTTGTTTAGACAATTGGCAAAACTTCATTACGTTATACAAAAGTTTAGTCCATGAAAACGATCACATTCCCGTAATCCAGAAGTATGATTACATGAGAATGCTTCTTAGGGGTGAGGCATTGGCTTTAATTTCGGATTTAGCTCTAGATGCCAATTTATATGAACAAGCGTTTACGAAACTTTAGGATCGCTACAATTCACCTCGTAGAATTACGAGCTACTACTTAAATAAAATACTTCAATTTAAAAACTCTGAATCGCTCTCAAACTTTATTAATATTTATGTTAATGCTGCTAACACGTTAAAGGTAGCGAATAAAGTTGAAGATTTGGCTGATTTTTTTATTGTTTTCTTTATGCTATCGCAACCTAGAATTCAAAACTCAAAACGCATTTGATTCAAACATAGGTTCGGCAGTTCCTACTTGTACTCAACTGTTTGATTTCTTAACCTTGCAAAGCAAAACTTCAGAGCTTTATGAAGATATTAAAAAGGAAAGAGCGCCAAGGCCAGGTGCACCCCTTCGCTTTAAATCTAGTTTAAACCAATCCATCTTGGTTAAAAACTTGCAGACTTCAGTGGCGACTAAAACCGCTAGTATAATTTGTCCCTATTGTGGGAAAGTCCATAAAATCTATGGATGTTTGGCATTTAAAAAACTTAGCGTTGCCGATCGTCAAGTTGCTATTAAATCTTTAAATCGATGTTTTAAATGCCTCGGCAGTCATACTCCTCGTGATTGTAATTCTGATGGTAAATGTAAATTGTGCCATTCCTCTTCTCATCATACTCTGTTGCATAAACCACTTGCTAGGGAACACATTAATGAATCTAACGATTCGAAAGCCGCACTCACAACTGAAGTTGTTTCGACATGCAACGTCACAAATTAACTAGAAAATTACACTGTATTATTAGGTACGGTAGAAGCTCGTGTTTTAGATATAAACAATAAGTTACAATCTGTGAGATGCATTTTAGATTCCCGATCTCATATCAACGCAATTTCAAGTTCTTGTGTACAACGCTTAGGGTTGGAGCGTCAACATGATTTACGCCAAGTTGGTGGCATTCCAGGTTCTGCAATTAAATCTAAAGGAGCTGTAATATGCACTTTGTTTTCTAATCACTCGAAGCATCAATTTCAATTCTGTGCTTCAATATTCCCTAAAATAACGGGAAACGTTCCCGGTTGCTCACTGCCTTCTAGTATTTACCATAAATTTAAATGTTTGCATCTTGCTGATGAAAATTTTCATAAATCATTGCCCGTAGATATACTACTGGGTGCTGAAATATGTTCCGAAGTGCTATTTTCTGATCGCACTAGAATCATTCCTGGCCAACCAGTAGCAATTGAAACAATATTCGGTTACGTGCTATTGGGACAGGTTCCTAATGTTAACACCGCAGTTAATGCAACTTCTCTTTTTATTTCTGATTCAGTAGATAATGATATAAGGAATTTCTGGGAATTAAAAGAAGTCAAAATGCCCAAAGTTCCCTCTCAAGAAGATGTTATTTGTTAATCTCATTTTCTAGAAAATTATTCTCGAAACGCCTCTGGTCGTTTTACTGTCGCTCTCCCTTTCAATAACAATATTAAACCTCTCGGTATAAATCGACATATTGCTTATAAATGTTATCTAAATTTAGAAAAACGTCTTTCATGTTCTCTTGAAAAACAAAATTCTTATAATATGTTTTTACAAGAATATTTTGATCTTGGTCATATGATTTTAGCCGAAAATCCATCCGATTATATTCTACCACATCATGCCATCTCGAAAATAACAAGTAGTACTACCAAACTACGTGTTGTTTTTAATGGATCTGCCGTGGATTCATTAGGTCTTTCTCTCAACAATAGATTATACGTTGGTTCCAAATTACAGTGCAATTTACCAGATATAATAAATACATTTAGATAGCATAAAATTGCTGTTTGTGCGGACATTCGCATGATGTACCGGCAGATATTACTTCGTAAGCAAGATTGTCAATTTCAGCATATATTTTGGAGACCAACTCCACAAGACAGCATTTCTGAGTACGAGCTTAGAACTCTTATATATGGTTTAGCTCCTTCCGCTTTCCTAGCTCAAAGAGTTCTACGGCAATTGGTTATAGACGAAGGAAACTCTTACCCCCTGACTTCTGAAGCTCTTATGTATCATACCTATATGGATGACGTAATTAGTGGTGCTGAAAGTATTGCTGAAGCGTAGCAACTACAGCACGAGCTAGTAAAACTTGTTTCTCTAGGCCAGTTTGATTTGCGCAAATGGTCTAGTAACTCTGAGGAATTGTTACAGGATTTCGAACAAACTGAATTAGAAACTCTAATTCCTTTTTCTGATCACGTTAGTGGTATAAAGATACTAGGTTTAGTCTGGAACCCTGGAATAGACGTGTTCACTTATAACGTGATACCCTTTAAAGGTGAATTTACAAAACGCTCTGTACTTTCTTATATGGCCCGCATATTTGACCCTTTAGGGTGGTTAACTCCAGTAATATTTGTAGTAAAGCATATGTTACAACGACAGTGGGTTCAAAAAATTTGATTGGGATGATACCCCTGATCATAAGTGGTGTCAGGAATGGCAATGCTTTTGTAACCAAATTACTATGTTATCCCAGCTAAAAATTCCTCGTATTTTGTCTCATTTCCACGGCACTTATCGATTACTAGGATTTTGCGATGCAAGCGAAAGGGGATACGGCGCTTGTGTCTACTTGTATGTTGTTAGTGATAAATTGGTAAATTGTAATCTTCTACAAGCCAAAAGCAAGGTTGCTCCTCTAAAGCATCTTACTATTCCACGCTTAGAACTTTCTGGAGCTTTTTTAATAGCCAAATTCATTCATTCTATGCGTTCAAATAAATTTCCATACCCTATTTCGGAAACTAAACTTTATTCAGACTCTCAAGTCGTACTTACATGGTTGCGTACGCCTACATATTTGTTAAAACCTTTTGTGGGAAATCGAGTAAGCCAAATTCTGGAATATACCTCCATTGATCAATGGAGCCATGTTTCCGGAGAACTTAACCCTGCTGACGTCGCTTCTCGTGGACTCACCCCTCTTCAATTATTACGCCACGATTTGTGGTGGAAAGGTGCATCTAATTTAAATGATGTTTGTTTTAACCTCAACTACACTTTTGTTCCTTTAAGTGAAGTACCTGAATTAAAATCAATTACTACACTACTGGTTGCATAAGAACAGTGCAATTTTGCTGAATTCATAGGAAATTTTTCTTCTTTAAGTCGCTTGCGATATGCAACGGCATATATTATTCGTTTTATTTATAATTGCCGTCACCCCATGGGAAAAATTCTAGGTCCTATTTCTCGTGATGAATTACATAATGCATCACAAACATGCGTGAAACTTGTTCAACAACAATTTTTTGCAGTAGAATTGTTGCAAATAAAAAAAAAAAACTCTCTGCCTTTTTTAGAGAATTATCGCCGTTTATCGATACTCTAGGTTTGCTTAGGGTGGGCGGTCGCTTACAGCATTCACAATTGAACTATGATAGCAAACATCCTCTGTTATTGCCTAAAAGGGCAGCTTTATCTAAACTTATTTGCGACCACTATCATGCGTTATCTTCGCATTCCGGACCTCTTACCACAAAAGCTCTTATTCTAAGAAAATACTGGATTTTAGGATCACGATCGTAATACGACAATGAATACATCAATGCATACCATGTTTCCGATTTAATTCCAAGCCTTCTCAACCCATTATGTCTAATTTGCCTCCGTCCCGTATACAATTAACTCGTGCCTTTACTCATGTTGGAGTTGACATTGCTGGACCGTTGCTTGTTAAGTCTTCCATTCGGCGTAATGCTTTTTCTTTCAAATCATATCTTTGTGTTTTCGTGTGCATGTGCACGAGAGCTGTTCACTTGGAATTAGTTTCCGAACTTACTACTAATGCTTTTATGGCGTGTTTTGATGGATTTGCTTCTCGGAGAGGTGCTCCTGATACTATCTATTCCGATTGTGGAAAGAATTTTATTGGTGCAGCCCGTATGTTAAAGGAAGCTAGTGCGTTTCTTCATCAAAACCAAGATGAAATATTTTCCGCATTGGTTTCTTGCCAAGTTAAATGGCAGATTAATCCGCCATATGCTTCTAATTTTGGGGGTATGTGGGAAGCATCTGTAAAATCTGCAAAATCTCTATTACTACGCACTCTTGGCAAACAACCTCTTACTCTTGAAGAGTTGTCTACTGTTTTCACTCGCAAAGAGGCCGTATTGAATAGCCGACCTTTGTGTTTCTTTTCCTTGGACACACAAGACAACCCCGATTATTTGACTCCCGGTCATTTCCTTATTGGAGGCCCTATATTAAGTATGCCAGAGATAACTCTGCCAGAAAATATAAATTTGCATTCGCGCTGGCTACGATTGCGCCAAATTACCCAGTCGTTCTGGCGGCGATGGTCCAATGAATATTTGCTCACTTTATCTCAACGACCCAAATGGAATCGTTCCTCCGATGTACCCAAAGTGGGTAAAGTTGTTTTTCTTCCCGGAATTAAAACTTCTCCTCTATCGTGGCCGTTAGGACGCGTCGAGCAATTATTTCCCGGTAGCGATGGTGTTGTTCGCGTGGTGTCGGTAAAAACCACCCACGGTTCCCTCACTCGGTCGGTAAATAAAATAATACCCCTTCCTTTAGAAGACTAATTTTTTTTCTTGTTTCTTTCTCAAACTTAGATTTAGTTTTTAAAAAAAATTCGCGTTTTATTTTGCCTTTTTTCTATCCCGAGTATCGGCGGGTAAACCGTAGCCCTTTACTGGGAGGAAATGCCCAGTTATAATACAGTTTTCTTTTCAAGTTTCTAATATATCTTTTTTAAAAAATGTTCATTTTTAGTGGGCGGTTATGTTCGCGCCATTTCGCTCTCCCGACGTTGTATTCGTTATCAAGACAGACTAGATAACATAATTAAGACAGAGTCGATTAACAACCATCCGCGAACGCAAACGTGTTTCCTTCAATTCTCAATATTACTGCCTCTAATGTCTTTCCTAAAATAATCATTTCCTTACTCCGTTTCCTATTTACCTCCGGCCAGAAACAGTACTGAAAGGTGCCGCGTTAGTGCTCCAGATGTTGTGCTTCGGTAAGTGCTTTAAGTATTTATGTGACTTTGCATTCAAATTCTATGTTTACTTCCTTCTACTCTATACAGTCCACGCTCTACCTTACAAACCCTGGTTTACTGCCTACTGCACTCCAGGCAATTTCTATTTGCGTCCCTTGTCGTTCCAAGAAGCGTGTACAATATCTTTATATTGAATTTATAATTAAACTACATCTAACGCATCAAATTTAATGCGAGGGTTGTTGTTATTTATTGGCATAAAATTTATCCAATCTTGAGATCAATCTGGAGAGTGCCACTCATAACTCTTTTTCGACTATTAACCTGGTTCGATATTTGCTTTTCATTGCAACCAGCGCCGAAATAATGGTTTCGCATAAATAAGGCGGTACAAACAATAGAAGCACTTGCATTACTTTGCAATACAAAGATTTATATTCTCTACTAAGATTCAACCAAAATTGAATTATGGTTTCATTGTTAAACTTCCGTTTCAGTGAGCTATCGCATGGTAATTTCATCAATGCTTCTTTTCGATGGTTATCGGCTCAAATTTGTCTTCTTTATTGTCAACAAATAAATTGTATATTTACAATAGCTTTGAGAAAACGAGGTGTTCGAAACAACTTGAAAAACCAATCCACATGTGTTTATTTGCTTCAATATCGTCCGTGGGCCAGAAATCTTTTGAAAGTGTAAATATATCTAACTCCCACTATTGTAAAATTTGATTTCCAAAACCTTTTTAGTGAAAGCTTTTACTTTGTCTTTTCGCACAATGGGGTGCATTTGTAATCTCAGTATTTATTAACGTAAACCGGTCAATGTTCCAAAAATTTGAACCAAGTAGGCAAGTTTAACAATGAAATTATCGTTCGTCCACAAATGTAGCTCTTGATGGTGATCTTCTTCGAAAAAGGTTGCTATTTCTTATTTGACTGCAAACACCCTTTGAATCATGTTTACACGAAATAGTCAGTGAAGGAACTTCACAATAATACAGAAATGAGGTATGTTAAGCTTTGATGCCAGCACACTGCTTTGCAAACAGCATAGCTCTTACAAGAGTGTTCCTAATGTAGTGTTAACTTTTATATCCTTCGTCAGAATGTTGTTCAGTTCGTCGCTCATATTTTGACACTAGTGTTGTTCTGTGAAGCATACAGTGCGTCAAGATAGTATGTGGTGCTTTCCGTTTGACCAATGCTTGAAAGCCTGCTTTGTGTCTGGACATCGAGTGAGCTCTATCCGTACACAGACCAATACATTTATTCCATTTCCTCAAAAAAACAAAACTCCTACTATGTTAACCATCTCAATAGGTGTGGTTGTTCTAGGAATGAGTTTGCAAAATAATATATATTATTTTTCCCAACATTTTGAATGTTTTACGTATTGGACAAAAAGAAGGTTAATCGTCAATAGTTTTAAGTTCAGTTCACGTTGGGTATTTGAAGGGTTGAGAGTATGTAGTTGTGGAAAGTTTTTAGGCGCGAAGTGCAATAAACATTCACGTGCATAATTAATTGGTTCAGTCGTGTAAAAAGTCAAATAACACACTATATACACATTCTTAATCAGTCTTCATCCAAATTTGCAGAACTACTTTCAATGCCAAATGAAATAATTAGAAGTGCAACGAAGTCGTCTATAACTCCATCCAATCTACACATTTTGTCTTCGCCCTTTATCACGTGCTCAATGCAGTTGTTCCAATAAACAGCCGTAACATTGTTAATAGTGTTTATTAACAAATTATCAACATTTGACAATTTGAAAGTGGTATTTTTGTTGCAACTTTGCTTTTAGTTTGTGTCTTAAATTGTAACTTAAATTCGATTGAGTTCACAATGATAAGGTGGCAGGCGTATCACAATTTTATTATAATGTTTAGCCATTTCATCAATCACATGCTGGTTGTATTGTTTCTTAGTTAAATGGAGCAGTTGTAATCGCACTCTTATTTCGCTAAATTGAATATCTTTTGATCGTAGCCATTCTTGCATGTCTTTCTTTTTTGAAAATATGATTGGTATCGCCTCTAATTTGCGGCTGCAATAAGACGCATTGTCCATAACAATTACAGCAATACCTGATAATTTTGATAAAATACGATTGAACCGTTTTTCGAACACGGTTGAATTTATTTTCTCTTGGTAATCGACGGTTTGTTTGCTTTGAAAAAGGTACGAACCATCTTCTACAAAAACTTCTGTAGACCCTACGTGTACTATAATAAACCGCTTTACTTTTCCAGATGGTCATTTGATTCCAGTTGATCACCATTTAATAAACGACTGCCTCCGATTTCTTATGTTGTTGTCTACCCACAGTTTTTATTTTGTATGGCCTTCATTAATCCATGTCCTGTCAAAGTAATAAATAGGCCGACTCTCCTTCCTAAACTGTTTAATAGGACGCAGATACTTTTGCCTCCATCTAATAATATCCCCACGTTTAATTAACGTACTATTGCAACTGCCTTTTAAATATTTGAAATTAATTTGCTTTATAAATTTGTACAAAGATGAAAGACTCATTTGTGGTAAATCTGGATTGTTTCTCAACTTTTGTACGCTTTTGTTTAAAGTGGGAAGTTCAATTTTAAAAAAGAAATTATGTACTAATCTTCGATTTGAAGTTTAAATACTTGCATCATAATTTTCCACGCAAGCAGGACCTTCGCTCAAGTGTTTGGAAGGAGTAATTGTGCCTGTTTTTCTACATTCTTTTAGAGTTCGATAAACTGTTGAGTTTGCAACACCTACAAAATAAAAATTGAAATCCTTCCAAAGGTAAACACTTAAAACTTACCCATTATGGTACCAATTTTAAATGCAATTTCAGTAGTTTTAGTTGATGGTATTTCAGCCAAATGCTGTTTATATAAGTTTAATATTGACAGCTTTTAAGTCGCAGATAAATGTCCCATAACTAATCCTCTACTTTTTTTTCCAAGGCGAATACAAAATTTTAGGTAAAGAACCCATTTCAATAAAAAAAACCTTTAGCACAATGATAAATATAATTTGATACAAATTTTGAAAAGAATGTTTTGAAATGAAAAATGAACATTAAAGTCGAAGATTGTGAAACTATAGACCGCTAACGTAAAAAACTCTCAACAACTGATGTCAATTTACAAAATTTGACACAGAAAATTAATCCAACGATAGGTGCATTTATCAGAACCAACAATTTGCAAACTGCTGCTGATAAACGAGGGTTATCTTTTGGAAAGATAGAAGTTCTAATAAAATAACTATTAACTTTAATAAATTAATAACATATAACAATGGGCGCATTCTGCGTGCAAAATATTGTTTTGGGAAAGATAAATCCGGTGATAATAGTTTAAAATATAGCTAAAAGCATAATACGATTTGAAAATTACGATATTAAAAGAATTTAATAATATAATATAGCAAAGAAAATAAATCATATGCAGTCGGAATTCTATTCTAGGGATTTAACGAGTTTTAAGAACAAATGAAACACGCCTGTAGTGAGATTAACCATAAATGTTTGTATTCCAAATTCCAATTGCATTTTTACTATTTCTTCCATTTTTACATATCATATTATTTAGAAAATTATAATGGTCTAACATATAAAAACACGCGGTGTGCTTTATTAAAACGCTTTAAAAAATGTCAATTAAAATGACCATTTAAAAAATTCTAATTTGGAACGTTGCAGGAGATACAAAACGATTACGTTTTCATGTAACAGAAGTGTGTGTATAGCAGAAAATGCTATTAGTTGATAGCGGTAATAAAAGTTGTTTTTTTTACTAAACATGCTCAATGTTCAATTACAATTTAGAAGATGTTGTTTCAGATTTACATAACTACAGTCACGGTTTCTTCGAAAAACGTCGGTAATTCTACTGCGCAGGCTTGCCTTCCACGTAGCCAATCACAAGTGCTGATTTTAACACATGACATTGAAACACTCGTCTTAAGGCACGTTCTATGTACAACTTAGGTTAGATTAGCTAAGAAAATAATCTAACCTCATCTAGCTTCATCTCGAACGATTTAATAGAACGCACAACCTACCATTTTGACTATTTAACCTATAAATATAATTTTGTTTTGGTTGGTTGCACTCGTGTTTTTAATAAACTGGAAAAACATTATTAAAAGTAATGGGAAACGACTTAATTGTAGAAGTAAGTCCTATATTATTAATATATTTTTTCTGTATTACATTTAATTATTTTAATTTTTACGGTACTATGAATCTCAGAACGATGTTTTAACAAGCTCTACAAATGAAGAATTACACTCCGATTCTGATTCTTCAGCTGATATGTTCTTTAAAAAAAGACGAACCCTTCACACAAAGAGGGTTATGTGGAAAATATTATTCCAAAGTATGATGACAAAGAGTTTAAAGAACATTTTCGGTTAAAAAAATCTTCGACTGATTTTCTTATTGGTAAAATTTAATTGGTATAAGCTGGAAGTTCATTGTTGATTTATTTTCAGAAAAAGTGAAAGCTTCTAAAATTTTGCCCATTCTTACTTATGGGAAAGAAAAAATAGATGCTACTAAAGCAGTTCTCATGACGATATGCTATTTGAGCACTCAAAAAATCGTTAGGCAGGTTTAATGTTACCAAAAGTGCAGTACATCGCACAATTGGTAACCCAGTATTTACTATCACTATACCGAGAATACATTAAATGGCCAAACGAAGAACAAAAAGTTTTTATTCGTGAATCATTTAGAAAAATGAAGGGCCTAGAAGGTATTGTTGGCGCTGTAGATCGTTGTCACATTAGTATTAAAAAACCCAATGAAAATGCCTATGTTTACTGTAATCGAAAATCTTATTATAGCATACTATTGCAAGCTGTATGTGACGACGAAAAAAGGTTTATAGATGTATTCTGTGGAGAAGCAAGATCCATTCGTGACTCACGATTACTCAAAACATCATCGTTGTATGATAATGGGGTGAACGGTCGCTTAGGAAATGATGTATTGTTGGGTGATTCGGCATATCCCTGTACACGATGACTTATATCTCCATCCAAAGACAATAGCAATTTAAGCTGGAATCAGCGATTATTTAATTACAAACATTCGGCTTCTAGAGTAGTCATTATGGTCTACTTAAAGGGAGATTCAGAAGGCTTAGAGGTTTTGAAAATGTAAATATTTTTTTATAGTTCAGTGTGTGATAGCTGCCACTGTATTGCATAACATATGTTTCATGTTCAACGATGAAATAGATATAGAGCATGAGAACGAATAACCTGCATATGAATTTGATGAAGCAACAATACAAAATTTAAGTGGTATTGTACCAGGTACATCCAAACGAGAAGAAATGTTTCAAAGACTATTTCATTTGTGATTATGTATTTTAAACGCAGGAATCTTTCTATTAGTCTTAAATATCAATAGGTGTTCTTTTGATTAGTTAATTATATTATATAGTATTATGAATATCGTTTCATTTTTACCATTGTTTTAAACATTCCATACAGAATTATAAAAGGCATTCAATTTATTAACCAAACTACATTATATACGATTACATTTTACTGTAGCAAACTAAAGACTAATGTTTAATTGTGTGTTTGAGTAGTCCTAAATGTTAAGTTTCTAATGTACATTTGAAGGTGTTAAATGAATTATATACAATCTTAAAAACTAAGATACTAAGTATTATATAGTTATACAAATTTTATTTCAATCCTTTGTCTAAGTTTCTAAAGCAACAACTTTAGGTTCTTCCAAAGCCAGTTTTTGTTCAAATAATTTCAATATTTTGTTACGGTATTCTTTTTTTGCCTTTTCTGATTCGTTATAATGTTTTTCTTTTAAACTTAAATACTGCGTTGCAGGTGCTGCTCTCTTCCTACTAGTTGTGGGAATAGTTAACGTTGGTGAAACAGGGATATTTTCTAATTGTGCATTATTTAAGTAAGTTATATGCTTTTCAAATGGTTCAATATGGCTGGCATTTCCAACATCTATTGTATATGGTCTACAATTATTGGGTTGCTCACCCAATAATTCATCTAATCTTTCAAGAAATTAAAAGCGGGTTGCTGCTTTACCAGTTTTTGTTTTAATATCTTTGGTTTTTTTATAGGTCATAACTAAAGTATCTCACTTTTTTACATCGCATTTTATCCACCTAACAAAAACTTTATTATTATTTGCATCTAGTTCAAAATTAATTGGCTACTTACATTTATATTTAAACTAATTAATTCCTCACAAACTATATTCCAAATATGTTGTCTCTTTCTTGGGTAGTGCATGTCATCATATTTCTCCTCTACTGCAGATATTGATGCTAATGTATCATTATACTGCCACTGTCGGCTTATATTTCTCTCATGTTTGGAAGATGGACCAGGATTTTCAGTTTCTGGCAATTGTGATGAATTAAAATCTTCATCGTTGCACTCTACTGCATCTTCAATTTGAAGTACTTCAATGCTACCAATTATATAGGGCACATTTTCTTCTGTGAAACCTATTTCATTGTACGGCACTCCTAAATATTGTTTAGTTTCTGCAGGAAAAAGAAAAGGATCATTCAATAACTTTATATACTGGCTTTATTTGCTTACCTAAATCTTTTACTACTACATTTCCATTTTCAGTCAAAGCCCACCCACGACCTCACTTCCATTTTAAAATAGCAAATGACATTTTGATGAAGAAAAGTTAATTTAAACACAATCACCTTCCTATTAAAACCGTCAACAAATAATCAAATATGCTTCTATAACCTTACATTTCAAGTTAGCAATTTATCTTGGTAATTAAGTTTGCTCTTGCGGTACCATACCAAGGGCAAGGGGGAAGCAAAGAATCTAAGTTCCTAAGTAGTAAATAGAACATGCTAGTATCTTGGACGAAGTAAGATTAACTTAATTTTTTGGCAAATAGAACGCAGCTTTAGTTTAACAACAGAGTATAGTACATAGTATATAGTATTGTTTTCAAGTGACATGGGGAGAAGGGTTGAGAATTGCTACAAGAACAAAGAAATAGCAAACGAAGATGGAAATCTTTTAAGGAATTTGTATTTTACTGATAAGTGCACGTTTACTTTCCACAATGAGATACACGCCAAAAACTAGGATTTAGGCTACAAAAAATCCTCGTAGTAGTTTAGAAACGAGAGCCCGATATCCTCAAAGATTAACTGTTTGGACCGGTATCTTAGAGCATCTTATTATTGAACCATTTTTCCTTGACAAAAATTTATCGTTTGTCGGTTTCTTAGAAATTCTGTCTGAAGAAATAACATAAGCTATAAATGTGGTTTCACCGGAAAATGGAGAAGTTCAGTTTCAAATGGATGGATGCCTTGCACTTAACAGTCGTGGGACCCGCCACCATGTTAGTCAATGTTGTAATTGCAAAGTTTTTAGTAGTGGAGTCCTAATCTTTCTCCTAACAATTTCCTTCTATGGGAAATTTTGAAATCAAAGATTAGTAGCGGTAACCGTTGTAAAGATTTGGAGCAATTGCAAACTAGTATTCGACATTACTGCACAAGAATTTTGCCATATCAGTTAACAAATGTCAGATGAGAATTTTCTGATGGTGAGTTATTTTTTAACAGTGGATGGAGACATATTTAAACATTTATTATCGTATTCGATTTTCTTATGTTAATTCCTTAAAAACAATTGTTTCTTGTTCTATTGCAGGTTATTATTTTTACTATTTTATAAATTTTTATTGTAAGAAAAACGAGAATTAACTTGTCTGAATGACAGCCGCTTTATTTAAACACTTTATCAAGACATCGCTAGTTTCTGTTAATGTGGCAGTGTTAGTTTCTAGTTTTTAAACTTGTAAAAAATGTCTAACGCTAGGCGAATGCGTTGTCAAAACTACAAACAATTTAAGTCGCGTTAATGTGATATTAAAGCTTTAACGCTACGGCTAACTAACAATTGTGCTTAGTTTCAACAATTCCATGAAAAAATTTATTTACTTATGTTACAATAGGAGTGTTAATTTCCTTAATTTTAGTGCTTGTATGAAAAGTAAAAAAACGGTTGTATACAGTATTTTTTCTCTACATGAAGTATATTTACACTTTTTCTCTAAAAAATTTTGAACATTAAGAATAAAACACGGAATTTCTTCGGTATGTGGGCCAGTTGCATACTCGTTATGTTTTCTAGTAATTAGAAGACTGCAACAAGTTGAAATTTATTCAAGAAATTATAAGGGGTTACAAGAATCACAACATTACATTTCCGCTATAAAGTCGGTATGACCTACCACCAATTGGAGAAAAATGATTATTTGATTATTGAAGTGAGGTATTTAACGATAACTCGGAAAGTTCAATCTAATAACAATTCCCCCAAGACATTTTGTATTGATCAATACCCAGTAGCGGTAGTCTTCAACCGCAGTGATTCACTGTTTTCAGTTTTACAGCTCTCCGGATGTTATTCGATATTTATGATTTTCTTTTCATCTGGGAAATACGTCATCACCTGTTAAGTTAGCAGCCCAAAGTTATAATGGTATCGGTTTTAATATTACAAAAAGTTTTTCGATTCGTCAAAGCTACATTGTGTTCCGAGGCGTTTTCTGATAGTCATCTCTATGCTGAAAGAATTATTGACAAAGGTTTACATTCGTATTGCAAATGCTGCATCTTAGGTTTTAAGAAGCGGCGATATTCGATTTAATGTATCACGGTTAACCTACTCCGACGAGTACATGGGGGAAAACAAGCTTCCTATAGCAAAGTCGCGAAGGCTGATTTATTGGTTGTTCTTGACATCCTACGGTTTTAAAGCTGCTTGTTCGACTATTCCGCCACTGTATGTAATACGTTTTAGGTTTATTTTTTCCTATAGTGTAAAAGAAGGAAAATGACAAATAGCATCTAAGCCCAAGTAAAGCTGCTGTAAAACAGAAATGGAGTGAGTAATATATGTATGAGCTTCTGATGCGAGAAGATACGTAGTTTGTGCCATCAAAGTGGCTTGATATATTATACATGCTGCTTGTTATGAGGTTCTAAACTCATTTCAAGGACGATCTTGCTAATACTTTCACAAGCGCTCACTGTGTTTGATAGTACGCCAAGTAGATTTCTGTTCTGTTTTAGTACAGCTAACTTTGTTAAGTAAACACAACAGACAAAGCGGATTCATTGGGAACTTTGAGAAGCTATGGGAGCTCTTCGATTGTTCTGAATGGCATATTAAGTTTTCGAAACTCTACTACATTTGAATGCAAAAACTTTGATACATCGTTAAATTTTCTTCGGATTCTCTGTAAATATAACAAAAAGTTAACGAAACTAAATGAAACTAAGCCCAAATCGTGGTACCAATTGATAGATATTAACGCTACTTATTCATAATACGCACATCACTGTCTATGAATAATTTGATTGAGCAAGATTCTCACTGAATCATGTACTTATACAAAAAGTCAAAGTCAAAGGCAGCTGTCGGCACCCTTGGTAGCTTTGTACTGTCTGGCGGCTCACAACCCTGTCCATATGGGTGGCGAGACATTGAGTGGTATGGTCTCGTTCTCGGTCTCGGTCTCGGTCTCGGTCTCGGTCTCGGTCTCGGTCTCGGTCTCGGTCTCGGTCTCGGTCTCGGTCTCGGTCTCGGTCTCGGTCTCGGTCTCGGTCTCGGTCTCGGTCTCGGTCTCGGTCTAGGTTTCGGTCTCGGTCTCGGTTTCGGTCGCGGTCTCGGTCTCGGTCTCGGTCTCGGTCTCGGTCTCGGTCTCGGTCTTGGTCTCGGTCTCGGTCTCGGTCTCGGTCTCGGTCTCGGTCTCGGTCTCGGTCTCGGTCTCGGTCTCGGTCTCGGTCTCGGTCTCGGTCTCGGTCTCTGTCGCGGTCTCCGTCTCGGTCTCGGTCTCGGCTTTGGCCTCAGTCTTGGTCTCGGTCTCGGTCTCGGTCTCGGTCTCGGTCTCGGTCTCGGTCTCGGTCTCGGTCTCGGTCTCGGTCTCGGTCTCGGTCTCGGTCTCGGTCTCGGTCTCGGTCTCGGTCTCGGTCTCGGTCTCGGTTTCGGTCTCGATCTCGGTCTTTCTAGCCTTGGCCCCGGTTTTAAACCCTCGGTTTCTGTTTCAACTTGGTCTTGAGTTGGTTTCGGTCTCGACTTCACAACTATTATTGGGTTTCGTAATTTGAATCCAATTTACATACCTAATTGGTACATAATTATGCAACACATTAAAAAGGATAGTCATCAATACGAACAAAGCCCAATATACAACCAAAGACGCTGTAAATACGTATACACAGATTTAATGATATTGCATTATGCATCCAAGGCCTTGTAGGTACAAGAATGAATTTGATTTGGAAACAGTGAGAGAAGGAGAGGCAAAGATTAGTTTTCTACAGATTAAATACATACAATTTTTCCCAAATTGTTTTCAAAAAGTACTCCTGTTATACTACTCAAATGCATAAAATTCGATATTGCCACTAATCTTGATTTGTAATTTGTTGGCGGGGGTTTTATTATAAGGAACTGTCATTTAAAGAAAATTTACGAAATGTTACTACAGAAAGTTGTTACATGGCGGCCGAGTATACGGAGATTAACCGAGTATTATACAAAAAATCCTATAGAAACATTTGTTGGCTCACTTGGATTGATTGCTATTAGTACTGTCACACATTCTATTATAAACGCTTTACATACGTAGTAATTTAGATTATTTATTACTATTAAATTAATATAATTCACCACCTTACATACCTACCTGTTTAAGTACAAATTTATGGCCCCTGGAAAATTCAGAGTTCACCTAACAACTTTTTAGACACTGCATATTGTACCAATATTTGGTTACCAATATTTGAGATTTCCATTTTGAGTAAGACAAGTTTTCGCGAAACATACCTTACTGGTAGCATGTGCGCGCAATTTACTGCATCATCATCATGATTAGGTCTTCAGTCCTGGAACCGATTAGACGCGTACTTCTATTGTTTACGATTCTGATCTAACCCACACATTTTCCTAAAATTCCCACGGTCTGGTTCTTTCATAATCTGCATATAAAATTTCAATCCAGGTCTACGTCTACCTCTCTTTTTTCCCATCTCTGTCTGTTATCCCGCACTATTTCCAAAATGCCTTAGAACGTATTCTACCTTTATATTTCTATTTTTTGTTTTTTACAGATATCTTTCTTCTACTATTACTAGAACCTTTTTGTTACGAACTCTATCTACCCATGCTACCTGTAGGATGATAAGGTGATCTAGATATGTTAATTACAGGGAAGGACCAATTGCTATTTGTAGCAATACCGATGGCAGTGTAGCGGTTATATTATAAATAGAGCAACTACAACAAACTACTTAATAAAGGGTATAAATACCTTAAAGCCTGTGCCGCTCGGGGCAATAAAAGTTACACACAAAAGGTTAGCGGACAACCAAGAACACGCACTGTGGGTGTGGTGTCGGTTCCAAAAGCTCTCATACAACTGTCTTCTGTAACGGTTCGAGTACGACTGTGTCACTTCACGCACTCCCACTGCCGGTATAAATGTTTCACTAAACTGTAGGGTACCCGCACTAATGGCATTTATTGTCACCAACACCAAATTGTTCAATAATGACGTAACATACCGCCCACCAAATTCATAGAATTTTGAAAAGGAGGGAAGTAGGTTAGGTGAAGGAAATCACATGGGATTTGACCTTGCTAGGAAAACAGGTAACGAAAGATAGGGTGGTACACTACAGCGAGCGATATTACCAACTATGCAAAATATAAAAAAAATATATATTTGAAAATAAACAAATATTTAAAAATAATATACTACCATACATGTAAGAAATGTGTATATACATCTAAACATAAAATAAAATTAAAATACCGGTAGCGGCGCTAGTTTGACCAAAGGTCGTTTTAATGTGCCATGTGCAGTTTTGATCTCAGCGACACGTATAATACCGTCCGCACCGGGAAAGGTATTAATAATACGACCAAACTTCCATTGAAGTGGAGAAAGCTGGTCGTCCTTGATGAGGACAATAGTGTCCTTTTCAACTTGTCGGACACCTACCTTAGAGTGCCATTTAACTTTCTGATTCAGAGTATGTAAGTACTCATGGCTCCAGCGAGCCCAAAAATCTTGGTGGAGTTTTTTCAGGAGTTTCCACCTGCTCTTTAATGATAAAACGGTGGTTGAATGGTCCTCATCTGGTGGTGCAGAAAGAGGCTCCATAGTTAGGAAATGACCTGGTGTTAAGCAACGCAAGTCATTTGGATCCGAACTCAAAGTGCAGAGTGGCCTTGAATTTAGAACAGATTAAAATTGAGTATGAACTGTGTAAAGTTCCTCAAAGGTAAGTTTTTGTTCGCCGATTACGCGAGCTAGGTGTGTCTTTACCGACTTAACACCGCTTTATCACAAACCACCGAAGTGAGGGGCGCTAGGTGGATTAAACGACCACTTTATCTTTTCTGAGGTTACTGCACTATGCAGATAACTCGTAAGCTGACGATAGGCACCTACAAAATTAGTACCGCAATCACTAAATACTTGAGAACAGCGTCCTCGACGTGCTATTAATCGTCGCAAAGCGGCAAGAAACGCGTCTACCGACAAATCCGAAACAAGTTCAATATGTGCTGTCTTAGTGGCAAAACAAACAAAAATGCAAATATAGGCCTTAAGAGTTTTAGAGCCTCGTAGGCGGCTAGCCTTTATAAAAAGAGGGCCAGCAAAATCAACACCAACAATACTGAACGGTTTGATTTGGGTAATACGTACTGCCGGTAGGTCTCCCATAGGAGGAGTTACCAGGACCGGTTTGGTACGAAAACATCTATGACATGATGATAAATAATTTCGGATTGAATTTTTAATAGAAAGGATCCAGAGATTCGGTTGGATAAGATACGCTGTGGTATTAACACCGGGATGGCAATACCTTTCATGAGTTGACCGAATGATAAGTTCGGTTAATCGGTGCCGCTGAGGCAATAACGCAGGAAACTTTTCGAAACAGGAAAGCGAAGAATGTGTCAAGCGCCCACCTACTCTTAAAATATTTCGTGGATCAACAAATGGAGAAAGTTTTCGCAAGCTTTTAGGTAATTTACGGTTTGCCTTGATCGAAGCTATTTCCTTTGAAAATGTAACATTTTGTACATGCCGAACGATAATCATGAGAGCATTGTGTAATTCAATGTCTGTTAAGGGACCCGTATGACGTTGAGCCATGGGTTTAGAAAATCTATAAATGTAAGCCACGATGCCTTGGATTTTATATAACGATGAAAAGCGACTTAGTAAAATGTCAATGACGTTTGGATCTGTTTGAGCGACAAATGTTAGGATCTTCTTTTCCGTAGTTACCTCAGCAATTGAGGTTGACAATGTTGGTTGATGCGGCCACGAGTCACTAGGGTAGTGAAGCCATTCAGGCCCCACCCACCATAGCGAACATGAAATAACCGCGCTTGGCATTAATCCCCGAGATGCAGGATCAGCCGGATTATGCGAAGATTTAATATAAAACCATCGACTAGGTGCAACACGGTTTGCCACAAAAGTTTTCCAACGAAAAGGTTGTAACGCGCATTTTTTTAGCTTAACATTTTACGCTTTTTTCCAATTAGTAACTACTATTTCTATATTTTGTATTTATTAACTCCTTAGGCAAATGCATCGTATTATAATGAGTGGATTGCATCGTTCTTGTCTTGCCGTTCGTATAGATTTTGTTCCTTATGTGGATATATAAGTCTAGATAATAGACGATAAGAGGTTGTAATAGAACGAGTTGAATAAACAGATGAGGAGTTGTAGTTTGTTCTTGGTTCCTATATATTAATTATTTGCTTTGACAATAGTGAGAATTAATGCGGTACGAATTTTCGAATTGTTCATGAACAAGCACGGCACGATTTTAGTTGTTTTTCTTGTGAAATAAAAGTTGTATATTAACTGTAGAAAGTGTAGTGCTAATTCCGATTGAAGTAGTATGGTTGATAGGCGAACGTGTTTGGTCGACGCACGTGTTTTACGGAACATTTTACGGACTTACTTTAGTGATACACGTGCTTTACTCATTGTGTTTTTTTTTGGTGCTTTGTCTTTTTGATATTTAAACCGTGTGTGCGATCTAGTTTCGCGGTCTTTTTTATCAGAGTAGTGCATACTTTGGATTATCCAAATACAGTTGATACTGTAGTTTCTGATTTTCTAACCCCAAAGAATCTAAAACAAATCATTGTTTGCGCAAATTTCGTTATTTGCGAAATATAACAGATTACCGGTTTACAAAGGTATTGGTTCTCACTGCTTTTTGGATGTTTATGAAAATAATATACATTTGGTCCCAGTTGAAATTAAACTAGTGCTACAAAATATTTCGAAATTATTGTCTCAGGAAATAGAATTAACAAGAAATTTATCAATGCTACATAGTTCCGTCGCGTGATAATGTCTGCTGCTAACACCAGTGAAATACGTAGGTGTGATTAGGGTAACGTGTGATAAGTTCCATCAACACCCTCCCAGTCAAGGGTGAAGTGCTGCGTTAGTGCCGGACATCGTGAATCCCACACTTCAATTGCAAGGAAGCGTTACTGAAGGACCTTTTGTAAGTTGAACTATTTCCTACTTATTCTTACTTTAAATATCTATCCGTTGTTTTGCCATATCTTTGTCGTTCTGATACCTTTTACCATAGACTTGCATGCTATTTGAAAAAAAACAAACAGAAAAAATCAACAATACTGGATGACTCATATCAATTGTGCTTACCTATTTATTTTTTTTGTTAAAATTTTGTCTGATTTATGTTTAATTGGTGTGTGAGGAAACGTTTCCGCTACTCCCCAATATTACCTCACTCTGTACTAAAAATTTTTGTATTGCTTTTACCGTTGTTAGATTATATAGATTATCCAAACAGTTTTTTTTACATTCTACAAAGTACTGAACAATCTATGCTCGATCAGCATGCTATGCTTTTTCTTTATTTCAGGTTTACAGGACTAATTTTTTTTATTGCAGGTTTGCTATTATAATTTTTTTATTGCAGGTATTGTTACTAACTCCTTACAGCCGCGTACCTTATCTGTTGGTCTGCTTTCGACAACCCCCCTAATCTCCGATTGAGCCCGGTCATTTCTTTGATTTTCTTCGTGTTACGCACGACTACGAGCCGACGTGGCATAAATTTGGCGCCCAACGTGGCTGCCACGATAAACGTAACAAGGTGGAGAACGTATCCAAGTGAGAGCGACCGTAGAATCACTCCACGCTGAAACATCGGAGATTTCAATCAAGCCTTGATAAGACCGAATGGTAAAAGAAAGTAAATCGGTTAATAAAACGGCGGCACATAATTCCAAACGTGGAATTGAAATGCGCTTAATTGGAGCTACTTTTGTTTTAGCGGTTACAAATTGTACAGTTATTTCTCCAGTAGTTTGACTTATGAACTGGAAATATACTACCGCTGCATACCCTACCTCGCTAGCATTGCAAAACCCATGCAAATGACAAGTAAAAGGATCCGAAGGGGGTAAACAACGTGGTAACTTTAATGACGATAATAACGGCAACTCTTCTTGATACTGCTGCCATTGAGACGAAATGTCTGCTGGTGGGATGTCATACCAATTTAAACCTAACATCCACAGATGCTGGATTAGGCGTTTCTCAAAAAGTGTTAGTGGGGCTAAAAATCCTAATGGATCATATATTCTGGCAACTTGCGAAAGTATGTTGCGCTTTGTACATATTGGGTTTAATGGTTTAACCCGAAATGGGAAAATATCTTCTGTAGGTGACCATTGAAGACCTAATATTTTTATTGATTCGTCAGAATCGAAATCGAGTGAAGTATATTGGCAAAAATCTGACGGAATGCCTTCCAAAATAGAAGCTGAATTAGAACTCCATTTTCGAAGTTCAAAACCAACCAAATGTAAAAGTCGGATAAGTTGATCTTTAATTTCTCGGGCCGATTGTATAGAATCTCCACCGGCCACGAAATCGTCAATATATAGATTTGACCGTATAGCCTCAGCGGCTAACGGAAACCTTTTGCCTTCGTCAATGGCTAATTGCTGAAGAGTTTTTAATGCTAGATAAGGCGATGACTTAATACCATAGGTCACTGTATTAAGCTGATAAGTCTGAATGGGTTCTTCTGCGGAGAACCGTCACACAATCAATTGAAACCTTCGATGTTCTTCGGTAACCAAAATTTGTCGATACATTTGGCGAACATCACAAGTAAAAACGATACGATGAGTACGAAATTTCAATAAGATTGACGAAATATCATTTTGGAGACTAGGTCCAGCCAATTGAGTGTCATTAAGTGACACGTTGTTTTAGCCTTTGCAGAGGCGTCAAAACCACACGAATTTTAGAAGTATGACCTTCCTCTTTAAACACAGGGTGATGGGGTAAAAATAATTATCGTTCCCAACGGGCGGAGAATCGAGTAATGCCATATGACCCGCATCAAGATAGTCCTGCATGAAATTGTTGTACTGTGCGCGTAGCTCCGGTTGAGCATGCAATTTGCGCTCTAACGAAAATAGTCGTTTTTAGCCATGTCAAAGGACTTATCAAAATGGGCAAAGTATCATTGAACGGTAACGCAACAATAAAACGACCGCTAGGGTCACGAGAAAACGTGTTTTCAAAATCAAATCTGCCTTTTCTTCTTCTGGAGAATTATAAGGCTTGGATGGCAACTCTTCTATCTCCCAAAACCGTCTTAAGGTCTGGTCGATAGGATCTTCTACAGAAGTAGAAAATGCTTGGATAAGTATCAGACTGCAAGCTTTTGTGGGACCAATAATAGTCCAACCAAAATTGTATTTATGGCGGCAGGCTGAAGAAATTTGCCATGTATAACACCGCCATTGATGATGAACGGATAAACATCTGCTCCAAGGAGCATATCAATAGTTCCTGGAGAGTTCCAGGTCGGGTCTGCAAAGTGCAGGCCGCATAAGTGTTCCCAATTATTAGGAACTTCAACGCTAGGTAATTTGCCAGATATTGACGAAAGCACAAAAGTTGTGACTTCTAGAGATTTTTCAGAGTCTAAAATAGAGCGAATGGTGCAGCTGACAGCACCCCTATTGACTGCTGAAGTTGTCTGCCCAAGTCCATAAATCGGAACTTGAGAACGTATGCGTGGAAGCCAAAGTTTGCTCACGCAATCGTCTCGAATAAAGCTAGCTTGAGAGCCAGGGTCTAAGTGTACCCTGATCGGTTTGTATCTACCAGAACGATCTTGAACTTCCACAACAGCAGTGGAGAGTAAGACAGTAACCCCAAGATTTGAATTCGTCTGTAAAGACAAAACATTTACCGGAATAGGAGAGGCTGACTGCGTCCTATTGGCATTTTTATGCATAGGTGTAGCGATCGGTTCAGCTGAACGGTTAGAAGCAGGTTGCGGTTCAAAATGTAGCAAGGTATGATGCGGCTTGGCGCAAGTTCGACAAAAGTTATAGGATTTGCATTGCATGAACGCATGGTCTGTTCGTAAGCAATTTAAACAAAGGCGTAAACGTTTGACAATGTCGAAACATTCCGTCGGAGTTTTCTTTAGAAACGATTGACATCTATAAATTAAGTGATTGCCTTTGCAAGAAGGACAATGGTGCGAAAATGAATTCTTTGAGTCATTAGAGCTAATTGGTGTGTCCAGTGAAACTACGTTAGAAGAAACTTGGTTTAAACTGAAACGCTGAGGATTTCTTAGGCACTGATGTGTGAGCTGTATGAACAGTCGTCGAATAAGAAACAGGTGCGGTTGAAGAAAAGGTTTCCAACGCTGCACATTGTTGAGTTAAAAAATATCTCAAATCATCGAAATTAGGTATTTGCTTCGGATCCGATTGGAGTTCAAAGCGTTTTCTAGTAAACGGATCGAGTTTTTCTAAAAGAAAATCGACCAGAATGAAGTTCCAATGTTCAGTAGGAAATTTTAAATTAGTTAGAACAGAAAGGTTCTCTGAAAAACAATCAATAAGTGCCCTAAGTTTCTTAGGGTCTTCTGATTTTAAAGGTGGAAAGTCTTTCATAGCCTTCCAATGCAAAGTTGCTAATAAACGCGGATTGCTAAATCGCTCACGCAAGACATTATATGAAATGATAAAATTATCCTCCGAAATGGGTACCGATTTAATAATTTTTAAAGACTCCCCGCTACAGCAATTGATAAGGTAATTTAGCTTTTCAATATTGGTCAATGACGCATTATTATAAACCAGACTGTCAAATAAATCGATAAAAGATGGGAATTCAGTTACCTCATTATTAAAATGTGGGAGCTTTAACGGTAACAATTTTGATCCCGTACTGCTTGGAGCATTTTCCGTTATTTGTGCCCGCATTTCTTGCATCGTTTCAAGATGCAGCAGTATGCAATAATAAGCGGAATCCACCTCTTTCCGTAAAGCGTTGTAATTCAATAATTCTACATCGTTACCTGACGCTAAGACAGCAATTAGAACTCTATTAAAATTGGAGTAAATGTCATTTACTCCCCTTGTTTGAATCTGGAATAACGTTTTTAAACTTGAATCACTTTGTATAGCGTTGCCAAGTTCCAACATCTCCATAATGCGTACCTTAAGTAATTCGAGTTCTGCCAAATGTGTTTTTTTCGGAGCCATAGTGACTGTTATTCTGAAAGACCTATAATAAAATGCTGTAAAACGGTAACCGCTCAGATGTGCGCTGAGAAATATTAAAATATTATGGGTTGTTGTTCAAGGCACGAAAAATGTAAAATAGCGCATAAATCAATAAATCACGTTTATGGCTATTAGCCTGCAATGGGTCTTAAGCAAAAACGTGGAAAACCTAACGGTTTGTCAAACATGGCGTAAAGATAAAATTTACAGTATAAGAACGGGCGGCCTTACATCAAAGATCACAGGAACATGTGGCTAACGTAGTGCAAAAAAGATGCAGCTTTTACTTTTATTACTCCTGCAAATGTGTTCAATATTTTACTGCAAACCGACTGAAGGGTTGTATGTGATACTAAAAACGCGCAATGGCTTTTAATGCAAATTAGCAAGTTTTATATTAAGGATTTGTTTGTAATTAAACGCTTGCTGGTTTAATTACGGCGAAATCGCTTAATTTAGTTTAAAGACAGTATAAATAATATTTACACATTTTAACCCGCTAAATATGGGCTTTAAGACAAATTTAAAGCTAAAATAATTGATTCAAAACACGCTCGCTGAATGTAAAATAATATTTAATTTAGGACATGCGTATAAAACCATAGGACTAGTTACATTCGGATCGTATGGACCAATATAATGTAGGATGATAAGGTGATCTAGATATGTTAATTATAGGGAAGGACCAATTGCTATTTGTAGCAATACCGATGGCAGTGTAGCGGTTATGTTATAAATAAAGCAACTACAACAAACTACTTAATAAAGGGTATAAATACCTTAAAGCTTGTGCCGCTCGGGGCAATAAAAGTCACACACAAAAGGTTAGCGGACAACCAAGAACACGCACTTTGGGTGTGGTGTCGCTTCCAAAAGCTCTCATACAACTGTCTTCTGTAACGGTTCGAGTACGACTGTGTCACTTCACGCACTCCCACTGCCGGTATAAATGTTTCACTAAACTGTAGGGTACCCGCACTAATGGCATTTATTGTCACCAACACCAAATTGTTCAATGATGACGTAACACTACCATCATCGTACATTTTAAACACAACATTCCAAAAGGCTTCTACCTTCTTCCTGTCTGGTTCTCCTAATGTCCCAATATCCTAGCCGTACTGTGCTGTGCTCTACACAAGCGCTTTCAACAATTTTTTCCTTGTTTCTATGCTGCTCTTACTAGATAGATACAGTTCGGTTTCCTTTCTATTGTTTTCTAAATATATAGCCTTATTTCACCGATATTCAGTAATACGTGAAGGGGGTTAAGCAAACTGCGGGTATATGATCCCCCAACACTTGATCATTTGCCAAACTAGTAGCTTTCCATTATATCCTTTCGCACAATCAATATTAGTTGAAAATATTATAAAACCAACACTTGTAATTACTTATAATAATCATCATGTACAAGTACAATTATGTCTTTTGTCATTAGGTTTTCCGTCTTGGAATGGTTAGACGCGTATCCCCAATGATTTTAATTCTGAGCCAGCTTACACATTTTCTTGAAATTTCTACAGCCTACATTTTTAACTATCTGTGTGCAATAGTCTAACCTAGGTCTACCTCTACCTCCTTTTTTCCTATCTCTGCTTCTAATACATTCCGCACTATACCCTCTTGCCTTAGAATTTCATCTCTCCTATATACTACTATTTTCCACTAATCTTTGTTGTATATCTTTTGAGCTTTTCACATCTTGCGTTATTTGGCTCCTAGGTAGCAGATATCCTTATCCTATTGTAAGCACCTGTTTCTTAATTGTATTCTAGTTTTTTTATTATTTTCCCCTCCTTTACATACTAGTATTTTAGTTCCCTCCTTTACGTATTAGTAAAATAGTTTTATTTTTATTAACTTTTATACCGTATCTTTCTGTTGGAGCTGTTTCCATTTCACTAAGAGCTGCTTCTGACTCTTCCTTGCTAGATGCTAGTACCGATATATCATCGGCAAATCTTAGCATATCAATCTTTTGTCTCGGAATAATAATTTCAAGTTTCTTCCTGCATTCGACAGTATTCATTGCATCTTCGATGTACAAGTTAAAAACTAACAGGGGTAGGGCACATCCTTGTCTCATGCCTTTCCTAATACTTGCTTCCTCTACGTTCTTGCTCTATTTCCATCGCCGCTGTTTGCTTTTTGTATAAGCTATGTATTATCGGTGTATGATTAAAGCTCATTCTAATTTTTAGGGTATTTTGAACTTTCTATATACTTTACTTTCCAGATATAGAAACCCTATATACACCCTTTCTCCTTTTCTATTGTCTTTTGTATTATCACCCCCAAAATCGCCTCCAGTGCTTCCCTGTTTTTCCAAACCCAAATTGATCTTCTCCTAGTATTGTTTCAGCTTGTTTTTCCATTCGTCTTTGTACAATTCTAGTTAATATTTTGACACGTGTGCTGTCACACTTATTGTTCGAAAAGTTTCGCATTTACCTGCGCTTCTCTTTTTTAATATAGTAACTATGGTGTTACGTTTGAGATCTTTTGGTATCTCGCCTGTCTCACTAGTGGGAAGAGACGTTCTATTACTACTTGTCTAACAACTTTAAGAGTTTCTGCTTGCACTTATTTGATCCCGGTGCCTTACCATTTTTCAGACCCTTTAATGCTAATTCAAACCTATCTCTAAAAGTATAGAGTATCTGAAGTCGTCCTTTTCAAAGTCTGATTCCCGTTCTACTGCTGCTAGTTTCTCTCCTAAATGTAAACTCCCAATATATATTCCTCCCATTTGAGGAATTTCTCTACATTTTCTATATCTCCTTCTACAGCCCTTTACATTTTTGACATATGATTTTAAATCCCCAAAATCCATTCTAATTAGTTTGTTTGTTTCGTCTGTCTTTCTTATTTCCATCTTAGTTGTACCTCTTTGCACGTTTCAAGGGAAAGGACACGGTAATATAGTAGTTTCATATTCTCTATTGCACCCTCGTCAATACAATTTGACTGTGCCCAAGTCACGGCATCTTTTGTGGCTCTCATCGTATAAGGCGGTGGTTACAACAATTTTTGTGACTCTCAACGTCTATGCATTCTAAAAGTAGTATTTGCAAAAAAACACAAAGCGCTTCTCCAATCGTAATTTACAGTATAAAGTGTCGTTTGCTTCTATTCGCCTTTTGGCATAATGCACACTTGCGCACTGCCTAGAGAATATGGTGGTACATTTATGGCCACCAAAGACTTTCTTTTATTTTCCAATATTCCTTTTTATAACCAAAATTACCCTCGTGATACGCACAATTTCCACTCCGGGGATTCCTTGTTACCCTGTCTAAATAGAATGCCTTTATAGCTCTAAAACCATGGTCCTTTAACCTGTGATTTACGCCCATTTTCGATCTCCTCTAACCTCTCTAACTTTTTGCTCATTCACTTTTCCTTAAATTGATCTTCCTTTATCATCCTGAATCAAAATTTGGCTTGCGTAACTTAATAGTGAAATTATATTCTTTGAATCTTTTAAATACCGCTTCTAAATGTCGCACGTGTTCCTCAGGACTTGATAAAAACGCTAAAATTTCAGCAACATACACTAAAATGAACTCATTAAAAGCCTTGTCTAACACTTTCTTCATGCAACGTATAAAGATCGCAACGTATGTTGATAATTCAGAAGGCAACGCATTGAAACAATATGTTACCCCATCGTATAAGAAACCGGCGTATTTCCTATCCTCCACCTTGAAGGGTATTTGATAGTATGATGACGTCATGTCGAGCGTTGATTGAATTTGACCCAGTTTACATTGCAATAAAAATTCGTCGGGTAAAGGTGGGATAGTATGATCATTCCCCATTTTCCTGTTTTAAAAACCGCTCATCTAGAGAGATGCTAATAGCCCCATCTTTCTTTTTGACAGTCACCAATGGCGACACATAATCAGTTTGACACTCATAAATAATACCACTAGTTAACATAGTATCAATCTGTTCCTTAACCTCGTTGCGATGAGCAACCGGGATAGGATACGATTTTTTCAAAAAAGACGTTTTGTTTTTCAAGACAATTATATGTTCATACAAAATAGTGCAACGCGGTGTTTTTAAAAACACCGGATCATAGTTTTTTTTTTCATAATTGGCAGAGTTTGTATTTCTCCGCCTCACTAAAAGTTTCAGATGTATTGGCCGCCATTTCCATTTGAGTGACTGAATATTTAAGTTTCGCATATGCATTCTGCAAATTTATGAAGTTAAGTTTCCACAAGTTTTCTGTCGCATTTGTTTGACAAAATCCTACTTGTAATTTGGGTTATGTTAACCTAATAACCATTTCTGCGAAATCAATTTCAGGTTTCGCTTGAGCTAACCAATCGCTACCTAAAATAATTTCTCCTTTAAATATAGTATTACCACGCAAGGTATATCAAACGGTGTATTATTCATTGTCACGGTTAATAAGACTTTTTCCCAAATTAAAATCAATTTTCCCCCAATATCAGCTGCTACTGATATATTAGATACATGCAATACTGGTGTAGTATTCCTCAAAGTTTTCAGATATTTTTCCGATATAGCAGATACTTGACTGCCAGTATCGGGTAAAATATCTATCGTTTGTTCTTGTACAATACCCTTGATTAGTGGTCCTACCTTATTTATTTGTGAAATGTCCTGTTCGTTATCACTTAATAACTCCTCTGGTTCAATGGTACACTTTTTAATATGCCTAACTTCCTGAATTCTATTTCGTTCGCCTGTACACTTCCCTTCATCTCTTTTCCAATTTTTTTGATTTTCATTTGAACCTGAATTTAACTGATTATTGTTCCAATAACCTCTATTACTGTCAATTCTGGTTATTTTGATTATTCCGCCGGTTTCCGTTATGATCAGTTCCCACTCTATTGTTATTATTCCAAATAGGATGCGCATTGTTTGTATTTCGTTAACTATCCCCTTGCAAATTTTGATTTGCCCTGTTCTCTAACTCAAATCTTTCATCAATTTTTCTTACAAATTTCTCCAGTTCGTCAACTGAATCAATGCCCTGCAATACTATACCTATCTGTACCTTCTGTGCAAAATGTCTACTTACTCATTCTACCAAACTTTTTTCACTAATCTTTTCAGTCAAAAATCAGCTTCTGTGGCCAACCCTAATACGTAATCTGCACTGCTGCCCGCTTCAAATTGTTCATATTTAAATTTATTATATGGTTCTTTTTGATGATCTAAATTCCAATACCTTTCACAAGATAATTTTTCAAACGTTCTATAATTGTTAAAAGAACTTTCCCGTGCAGCTGCAAACACCAATGGCCAAACTAACTTCGCCGCTTCAGCTCTCAATTCAACTCTCAAATAATTTATTGAATTTCTTCAAAAATCGCATGGAGTGCATTTTCCTATCAGATCTAAACTATATTTCTGACCCCCCTCCCCTCCCCATCAAGTCAAACTGAAAGGAATTTCCTATTTTCCACGTCTGATTTAGCTACTATTATGTCCGTAGGCAAAAACTGTACATTTACCAGTTACTTGTTTTCAATATTTCGCGAATTGTTTCAGCTAGTTCGGTATTACTACTTTTTTTACATTTTAATCCTGTTATGTGATAGATGTAATAAAACCGTTTGTAATTGGGCTATACCCAATCCTGTAGACTTGTTTGATGCCTCATTAGGCATTATTTTAAAACTACTAACTACTATCCTGGTTGAATTTAACCTAAGCTGTTAAAAAATTCTACATGAAACAACCTTCAAAAAAGTTTGAACTTTTATGCAAAACACATTAATTCATTTCGCAGGTAACCTTAAAATACAAGATGAGAATCGTTTATTTTAATTATACGTAGCTTTTTCCTTAAAATGCACCACTACCTCTTCCTTGACCTTCCAAGCATCCAAAACTTGAATAATATTGTTGCAGCGGGATAAATAGTTCAAGGTTATATTCGTTGTGTCTTGTTTACGCAGCTCATTACGCATTGCTTTCCTGGAGAATTCAGCTGTTACATGCAGCACTCAAAGTTTTCTACATGTATTAATTAAAATCGTTCATAGCAAACCTGAAACGTTGAAAACTTCCTTTGGCTGACTACAACCCTTGCACCCAATTCGTTTTTTTCAAGTGTAATTCTTCTTTAAGATTGCATAAAATATTAATTGATTCACGTTTTCGCCGGCAATTTTAACCATTAATTGTCCAAGTCCCCGTGGGCGCAAATTCATGTAGTGCTTATAATCTATGGCTTGCTCCAGCCTCTAAAAGAACAGTAATTAAATAATTATCTATAAAAATCATTTAGACTCTTTATTGTAAATACAAAATCTCAGTAAGATTCTTGAACAAAATTGGTTTCTTAACTTCTTAAACGTTATTTTTAACTAGTCACTGAAATATTGCCATAATAATCGGCCCATCAGCCTTTTCTAATGTCTTTCAACATCAAAAATTCAAACTCGAACCTCTCCTTATCCATTAAAAAGCTTGCGCATACGCACCATTAACTTTCCATAAAATATACTCGCCCTCTCCGGTAGGAGGCAATATTTAAATTTGATTAACACCTGTCCGCACTACAAACAATTAAGTAGTTGTTTCTTAATGACTATGCAAATATTTAGTTGTATTTCTATTACGTTTTATCTGAAGATTGTTGCATAGGCGATACTAAACCGAGCTATTTTAAAAAATAACGCAATTACACTACAGAATACAAAAATTGTTCTATACCTCTCGTCGCATTTACTGAAACGAGCACTAAATGCATGTTATGTATACAGAGTTTTCAGTTCAAAATTAGTATCTTACAAAATAGCTTTTCCGCAAATCGTTCAGAAATTTTGACATTTCTGATAAAATTTCTTAAAGAAAAATTAAATATTTTCAAGTGTTTAGTCCTTGCCAAGCAACGACAAATCATAAGTAAATACTCATTACTGTACTGTACAGTAATAATATGTCTATACGTAAGGACTACAAAAATGACTGAGAACATGCTTTCATGGTAAGTTATATTTAAACAATCTCAAGACATTATGTAATTATAACAAACAACTAACTTCAGAATGTATTTGATTCTGAAGTAAGTTGTGTTTAATATTTTCAGGTATTTTACAATTAGTACAATAATAGAATTTGTATTGTTACTTTCAAAAATACCAGCAATCGTATTTCAATGTGTCAAGTTTGACAATTCAATATCTTGATAGGAACGTTTCCATAGTTACGCAAAAATGTTTACTAAGAATTTGACAGCACCGTTTATTTATAAATAAAATTAATCAGGTTTCTTTAAAATTACTATTTTAATTTCTGTCGTTTTTTATCAATTTGCGAAAAAATAGTATGTATACCACGTAGGAAAAGCAACATTCCCAGACTCCGTGTTCACGTCGTCCAGGAAGGTAGAACTTTTCCTACTGGGCATACAATATACTATTAATAACGGAATTTTACAAAACAGGTCAATATGTATGTACAGCATATATTAATATACTTCTGATAAAGGTAGAAGCATACCTCCAGTCACTCCAATACAAAACTATCAAAACAAACTAACCCTTCGTTCCAATTGAAACTTATTTGTAATATTTATTTAGTTCCCCAATTGTAAAGAGTTGGCTAATAGACAAAACGTAGTTAGAAGGCTATTATTTACTACAACTATTTCCATTTGAGAAATGTGCAAGATGTTTCTTTTTCTTTAACAATACTTGTGGGGGTTCAGACTGTGTCGCATTGCATACTAATAAAGTCAGTGTACGTCCATCTTACAAGGGCAATCCTCAGGACAAGACGCTAATTATAGCTTCTGAAACTGCAGTTTCGCATGCACAATTAAACTGAACGTTGTCTTGTAGCGAAGTAGTAAATTCAGTAAAACTAGCTTATGCAAGAGCAAATTAATACTTCCAATGTAGTCAACAGATGACCTTTTCAAAGTAGCTTTGTGTAACTTTTTACACTGGGGTCAATTTTTTTAACCTTTTCAACAGGTTTCGCGCGCATTGGTCACCAATGCGTTCCCTATACGTTTTACCTTTAACTAATTACACAAACTCTAACTCGAGCAGAGCGGTTTTCACATCAAACAACCTAATTTATATTTATTCCAGCAAATGGACACTTTTATTATTAAACTTTAAATATATTAGCGTTTTTATTGCAATCATTAATTGCAAAGGAATTTTCCGTCAGGGAATTGACAGTGACTCATACAAGATTAATAAAAAACGTAGTGGGTACGTAGTTTTTGCTAACAGCGGATTTTATAAATTTTAACAGAATCGCAATTAAATCATGTTATAGTATAAAACTAAAAACTGTTAGGTCTTTGAGAGTAGAGAGTTTTTGGGGATCCCACTGCCTCATTTCCACACACAACTGGACCAAATTTACATGTAAATGCCCATAAGGAGGATTTGAGGAGATGGATTTTCTCCTTGCTTCCTCCTTGTGGACTTCCTTGTGGGATTTTTAGCCCAACCATCCCTACCCTTAAAAATCGGTAACCTAACCCCTAAAATTTTCGAGAAACCTCTATTGGCCCGCATCCACGTGATAAATTTATATTGTTTGGTATCAATTAATATTAGATTTTTCTCAGCTACCTGAATTTCTGGGAATTTTTTAGATAGCATCAGCCCATAAGGAGCTACCCCAGTTTTAAGATTTTTTTACCGCCAACATTCTGGATCAAATAGTTTTCTTCGACTAGCCATATCATCTTTCGCAATAAATATATCTTGTTTGCTAGCAATTAATATTAGATTTTTCTCAGCTACCCAAATCTCTAGGAATTTATTAGATTGCAGCATCCTACAGGGAGCTACCCTTATTTTAAGATTTTTTACCAGCAGCGATTTCTAACCGTCCTTATAAATTTTTTAGCCATGCCATATATCAAATTAGTCTATAATTTTACGCAGAATCCATATAGGCAAACAGATTTAAAATACGACCACCCTTTACCGTTTTACACATATACCCTCTGCGGGATAAATCTTTCTCTACATTTCCACCCACGAGATAAATGTACCTTGTTTGGTATCAATTAATATTAGCTTTTTTTCAGCTAACCGAATCTCTAGGAATTTTTTAGATTGCATTATTCCCTAGGGATACATGCGATACATCAAATTAGTCTACAATTTTACGCAGAATCCAAATACGCAAACAGATTTAAAATAGGACCACCCTTACCGTTTTACACACATACCCTCTAAATTATAACTTTCTTGCAGCTCATACCTAAAAGAAAATCTAAACCAGTCTAAAAACTTCTTATTACAGACAATTTTTACTAATACAGTTTAAATTTTGTAAACCACATTTCTAAATACATATTCACAATTTATATCCTTCAACTAGAACTCCTCACATCGGCTTTTACTTATTAATATTTACTTCTAAATAGAACACCTTTTCCAAAGACCAACCGGACCCACGTGTTTCAAATTCCTCTGATTTTGTTCTCATGGCTTCGCTTAAGACCTTCTACATATTTTCCAGATTACTAGAAGATGTTATATAGTCGAAATCAGGAAAAAATGAATGCACGTCATCAACCGTATTCGTATGCATCAAGATTAATCAATTAACTGTTTAATAAAGATTTCAAGAAATATTCTCATTGGGAACACATAAGTGTAATATAGTTAGGACATGCGACAGTTTACTATTCCCATTATTTACGTATCATAAACTCCACAGCGTAAGTCGTTACTAAGCTACTTTGCTCGAAATACGTGCTACTTGTATTTTTTCTTTCTTTTACATGTTAAATACGCCCATTGTATACGCGGAAGTATATCTTGGATTGAATCAAATATTAATGACGTGCATTCATTCTTTCCTGATTTCGACTATAACCATACTCTTGGCGCTAAAAGATTTCACATCGGTAGTTTCTTCTCCCATTCTTGTGTAGACGCCGTTGAGTCGCAATTAACTTTTATTGCTGTATGTTGTGTTCTTTTTTCATATATTAATCGAATAAACCGCTCTTTTTACTTCCAAAGAAACTCGGACATTCCATCGTCGACACTGGCGTTTTTTATGCGATAGCTAGCCAAACGTTTGTTAAACGCTGTGCTCATTTCTACACCATCGTCGCCAGTAGCGGTAACTGTTGCATTTTTATGTCTGTTGCTCCTCAAGTGTGCGGCATACGTAGGCTTTTCCATTTCAAAATCGCACACTTTACACATAATTCGTGGTTGTTTCGTACAAAACCCTTTAACAGCTGGCGGAGTTGAACGTCTACGGCTTAATGACCTACCGTGCTGTTTTTTCTTGTGTCGCAGTAAGTTGTCCATTCTCGTAAAAGCGATATCGCAAGACACACAGTTTAAGTACTTTGCTGCTGATGGATGTATAAGCTTAACCCTGGATGATGCTACACTACGCCGTTTGTTCTGGTGCCGTTTAAAGGCATGCCTCTTGGTAAAGTAAACGTGACAGGGCTCGCATTTAAAAACGTTTGCAGGTACCATTTTAGTACAAAACAAAATCCGCACTATAGGACGTTGGTGAAACTTGTAAGCGAACTAACTTGTAACTAAAAGGTTTACTCTTGCGTGCCTGCGTTATGTTCCCTATAGAATGCAAACCGAAGATTTTTGAAGACAGCCGAACGAAATTAAGGATTCAGCGGGGAACTAAATGACGTCATCTTTTGCCAATCCTTGCTGCTCGTCCAGTACATTTAGCACCAATGCATGCACCCGGTTCGCATCGTCCATGTGGCGAACGCAGTCAGTAGAAACACCGGAAACGTCTTCCATGTTATACGGGTCAGCAATCGCAACGCGTGCTTATTAAAAATCCAAAAGGTGGTAGCTCACGCATACAAATTGGCTGCAAGCCGTGCGGTAAAAGATGCAGTGCTACTATAAACAAAAACTTAATAAAACACTTTAAACCTAAAGGTAAGGGAATACCAAACCTGTTCTCTACAGGATACTTACTAATAAAGCAATTTAATTTTAAATAACTTCTACGTCATATTTTCGGAAATGGCAGGTTTGAATATTGTCTAAATGAATCACCAAGCGAAAGTATATGCTTAGCAGCATTAAAATTAAACATTAGTTTCTCATTTTACGAGCGCGGTTAATTATAGATTAAAATTTAATTTGTTTTAAATAACGATTTGAATTGTATACCTTACATGGCATTTGTGGTTGTTTCGTACAAGAACCTTTAACAGCTGGCAGAGATGAACGTTTACGGCTTAATGACATACCGTGCTGTGTTTTCTTGTGTCGCAGTAAGTTGTCCATTCTCGTAAAAGCGATACCGCAAGACACACAGTTTAACTACTTTGCTGCTGATGGATGTACAAGCTTAACCGTGGACGATGTTACACCACGATATATGTTCTGGTGCCGTTTGAGAGCATTTTTCCAGGTATAGGAAGCACCGCAAGAGTTGCAATTAAAAATATTTTCGGAGGGAATTTTTCTTCGACCAGCTTCCATGGATAGCGCCATGGTTTATATGCATTTTGGAATCAATTAAAGATTGCCGAAGACACTAGAAAAGTGCACAAGTGCGGTCACTAAGCCAATTAGCATTAATTCCGAGTATTTTGTACTTTCGTAGGTTGCTTATTTCCTAGAACCAAATCTTCCGCATAGCGGTAGGTAGCACGTAATTATTTCTAGAGCCGACAAGTATTTGATACCACCCAAATAGAGAATTAGATGCTCGGTGTCTGTTAACTTCCGACTTCCTTGTAAAAGGTAGAAAAAACTTGGTCAATCATCCGTCTAACTTATACTTCGACCCGCTTACGTTCTGATAATTTCCAAACATTGTTCAAACGACAATGGTCTCAGAATTTTTAAACCTCCGAGAGAGTTAAGAGTCGTGATCAATTACACGTTCGAGCTACCCGGAAACTATCATATTTTATAGTAACAGTGCGCTGTATAATACATGCATACCCCTTCTCTGTGCTACTGCTATTCTTGTAGTTGCTTGAAAAAGTCAGTTGCCTTGTTACTGCTAGGACCGCTGCAAAGAACCATTCTATACTTTCTTTATAAGTATAGCACATCGCGCACTTTTTTTGTCTGATAATTAAATTTTGCTTATGTAGGCACGACTTGCAGCCAATTTGTGTGCGTGAGCTATCACTCTTTTGGATTTTTAATATGCACGCGATGCGATTGCTGACCCGTATAACATAGAAAACGTTTCCGGTGTTTCTACTGACTGCATTCGCAGCATGGACGATGCGAAACGGGTACATGCATTGATGCTAAATGTACTGGACGAGCAGCAAGAATTGGCTAAAGATGACGTCATTTAGTTCCCCGCTGAATCTTTAATTTTATTCGGCTGTCTTCGGAAACCTTCGGTTTGCATTCTATGGGGAACATAAAGCAGGCACGCAAGAGTAAACTTTTTAGTTATAAGTTAGTTCGCTTACAAGTTTCACCAAAGTACCATAGTGCGGATTTTGTTTTGTACTAAAATGGTACCTGCGAACGTTTTTAAATGCGAGTCTTTCCTATACTTGGAAAAATGCTCTCAAACGACACCAGAACAAATGTTGTGGTGATACATCGTCCACGGTTAAGCTTGTACATCTTTCAGCAGCAAAGTACTTAAACTGTGGATCTTGCGGTGTCGCTTTTACGAGAATGGACAACTTACTGCGACACAAGGAAAAACAGCGCGGTATGTCATTAAGCCGTAAACGTTCAGCTCCGCCAGCTGTTAAAAGGTCTTGTACGAAACAACCACGAATTATGTGTAAAGTATGGATTTTAAAATGAAAAAGACTACGTATGCCGCACACTTGAGGAGCAACAGACATAAAAATGCAACAGTTACCGCTACTGGCGACGATGGTGTAGAAATGAACACAGCGTTTAACAACCGTATGGCTAGCTATCGCATAAAGAACGCCAGTGTCGACGATGGAGTGTCCGAGTTTCTTTGGAAGCAGAAAGAGCGGTTTATTCGATTAATAAATGAAAAAAACACAACATACGGCAATAAAAGTTAATTGCAAACTCTAGGGCGTCTACACAAAAATGAAAGAAGAGACTACCGATGTGAAATCTTTTAGCACAAAAAATATGGTTATAACATCTTCTAGTAATCTGGAAAATATATAGCATATCTTAGGCGTAACCATGAGAACAACATCAGAGGAATTTAAAACACGAGGGTCCGGTTGGTCTTTGGAAAAGATGCTGTATTTAGAAATAAACATTAATAAGTTTAAGCCGATGTGAGAAGTTCTAGTTTAAGAATAAAAATTGTGAATATGTATTTAGAAATGTGGTTTACAAAATTTAAACTGTATTAGTAAAAATTGTCTGTAATAAAAAGTTTTAAGAATGGTTTTTAGCTGCAAGAAAGTTATAATTTAGAGAGTATGTGTGTAAAACGGTAAAGGGTGGTCATATTTTAAATCTGTTTGCATATTTGGATTCTGCATATAATTGTAGACTAACTAGATGTATCGCATGGCAAAAAAATTTATAAGGACGGTTAGACATTGCTGCTGGTAAAAATCTTAAAATGAGGGTACCTCCCTGGGGGAAGATGCAATCTAAAAAATTCCTAGAGATTCGGGTAGTTGAAAAAAATATAATATTAATTGATACCAAACAAGGTACATTTATCTTGTGGTTGGAAATGTGGAGAAAGATTTATCTCTCAGAGGGTATATGTGTAAAACGGTAAGGGGTAGTCCTATTTTAAATCTGTTTGCATCTTTGGATTCTGGGCAAAATTATAGACTAATTTGATGTATCGCATGGCTAAAAAATTTATAAGGACGGTTAGAAATTGCTGCCTCTGTCCGCTATGTCTAAGCTTGATTTAATATTATTCCATTCTGTTTCTACTTCTTTAGTATCAGAAATTTTCCCGATATCTTTCATCAATTTACTTAACTTTCTTCAAATCTTTCGTAGGTATTTTTATCTTTTAGTTTGTCAAAGTCAAAGTGCCTTTTTTCCGCTCCTTTTTACCAAATTTTTAAATTTAAGAATGGCCTTCATAATTACGATGTTGTGGTCAGTGTCTATATCTGCTTCTAGATAGCTTCTAGTTTTTTACTTGATTCCTAAACTGTTGTCTAATAAGAATGTAATTTATTTAATATCTTCCTATATCCCCTGGCATCTTCCACTTGAATCGTCTTCTACCATGATGTTGAAATAATGTGTTTGTGATGGTAAAATTGTTTTTGTCGCAAAATCAGGGTACTACACCAATTTTACAATCGACTTCTCTTTCTAAACGTTGAAAAGTTGCACTTTTACAATACAATACTCATAACGTTTGATACAAGTATAATTTTATGTAAATTTACAACCAGTGCTCAGCAAGTATAACTTGAAGAGTAAATAATTTAAACTTTTGAAGATAGTGTGCCTGAAAAAGTAGATTTGCTGGAGATTCGGTCAGTTACTAAGCACCTATTTTTGAAAAACTATAAGTAATCACTATTCCTCATGTGCTATTCTAAGAACTTGGTTTCTGAATTAAACAGAAGATGGTAAACATGCTAAAGATGAGGACATCCCTGGAAAATAAGTTATAGTCGACGATCGGGATCTAACGGGTAAGCAGAACTAGACTGTAACCGTCGTTTTCATGGCAATCAATATATTTTCACATTTGATATCGATTTTTAGCTTCAATGATGCTTTAATTCACAATTTACATTATGGGAGTCGAATTAGATTTAATCTTATTCATTTCAATGTATTTGAAGCATGTAAATTACATTTTTGGAGCTTGGAATATATTGCTTTCAAATTTAATTAATACCTTTACTTGTGGTATTGGGAACGTGACCACATAACTGCAACATACTGAATTGATATTTACTTTAAAAAAATGTGACATCAATTCCTAACGGTCCGTAAAAATATTTATGCTAAAAATTGATTTACGAAATAATGTGGTTAAAAAGTAGGAGATGAACTTCTTAACAACCGTTTTCTTAAATGTAATTTATAATTAGTTTATTTTCTATTCACCAACAAAATAGGAGAATATCTTGTTAAAGACATAATGGGTTTCTACGAGGTTATGTCGAAACAAAATGAATTTTAATGTCATCCAATAAAATAATAATACCCTCCATTCGCCCATATTAATCGATGTTAATGTAGTGTACCCTTACTAAATTGTCACGTGTGCAGCAAAACCTCTTACATTAGAATCTAATGCGTTATCCTTAGAGTTAAAATCGTTTATATATGATTACCTAATAAACAATTCAAGAAATTACTTTAGCAAGTATTTCCAGACAATTACATTTCTATTACAGTCAATTGAGTTAATGGAACGTAGCACAGGTAAATAATCGGGCAAAGCGTAAATTGACCTTAATTCATTTCAGATATCGTAAGTCTGATATGTTCTACTTTATGGCTTTTATAACAGAGGTTGCTCGTTTCGCAATTTGATTCCAGTGGCTGCGTTTTGAAATTTCAGACTTAACCCACTCGATAGCAGATACATCAATTACTTCATGAATACAGTTTTAACCAGCGGATTCCATTATTCACATACTTAGAAGAAGCAATGTCTTTTGAATGGTTACTGTGTTTAAAATAGGTGCGCATAAGTAAATGTAAACACTTTAAGTTTACTAAATGTGTAAGCAAAGCAGCGATTTGTAGTTTAAATGATACTACAATAGAATATTTGCGAAATCTGTATGTGCAAAACATAATTCCTATCAAAAGATTGTTAGAAATTTACAGATTACTTCGATTTCATGGAGACTTTTAAATCTTTTACAAAATTTTATCAGTCCCGGGTAAGCAGGAAAATTTATAGTTGCTGTGATTGAAGAAAGTAGGGTTTGGAGCGTATTCGTAGCTTAAGCTAATTACGTGGTCTTTCTACAGACTCGTACACTTCCAGGGAAGCGCTTCTATAATCTTACACACATGATTCAGTTGTTTTTGTAACCTGTTATTTAACAAGAGTACTGTTTTAAGTGCTATATCTTAGATACCGCTTCCAAGCCAACGCATATCAGACCGCCAGAACATCAAACTCGAATACAAATAGCTTTACGGGCATGGGCAAAATTTGATGTACAACCACAACCAAATGCACGAACGCACGCACGCACGCACGGGTACGCACGTACGCACGCACGTACTCACGCACTCACATAGAGTGTGACCTATTCGTTTTTGAGACACCCTGTAATTATTGATCGTGCGATTTTAACCAATTTTTTTTAAATTGTAGAGTTTTATGAACTGAATTTTCTGAGACGGAAGTGCCATATTTCTACAAAATCCAAAGCTTACCACGTCAGTTTTTAGGAGTAAAATTGAAAGACTTTATATTAGCGATTTTTTGTTTTCAAATCTGTGCACGCCATCTAATAGAGCACCCCTCAAAACGGGCGTGTACCAAATTTTACCAAAATCTTTTGAGTAATAACGATTTTATAGCTTAATCAAATATGCACAATACTTTATCATTTCATCGATTTATTCTGAAAGTCTTATTCTTATTCCCAGTTCTGACAAATCACATATAAACTTTAAACAATACTTATACAGAAAAATCAGGGAAAGTTACAAAACCTACAATATTTTTGCGCTTCTACCAATCCACCATATAATTCAATGCACTTTTCAATTATTTTTCTCACGTTCATTGTCGATGTCTTTCGTATATGATCTGCAGTAATTTCTGAGCAGGCGTGTATTATCTTAGGCTGTAGCTCTTGAACAGTTTGTGGCCTTCATTTGTACACTTTTTGCTTAAGTAAACCCAAAAGGAAAAATCGAGTGGCGTCAAATCTAAAGATTTTGGCGGCCACTCAATCAAGGGACTGTTTCTCCCTATCCAACGATTTTCAAAATTTTCATTTAGCCATTTTCTTACCAAAACAGCGTCATAAATAGGAATTTTAAATTAAGGTGAATCTGTAAAGGTAAATCTTCTAATGCATTACAATATTCGTTCTCAAAAAAACGTAAAAATCCATTTGCATTTAAAATACCCTCAAAAAAAAGAACAAACTAATCGGTCGTTTAGTATTCCGCACCAAACGTTAATTTTTTGGCAAATATTGTCTTTTTGCATTTATGACGAATTCCGGATTCTCAGTTGACCAATACCTGCAATTTTTGACTTGAAACAACTCCATTTGTAGTAAATATCGCTTCATCGCTAAATACAATCTCATCAAAATTAAAAGAATTATTTAGATATTCCCCCTGAAGCCAATAGCTAACTCAAATCGTCTCTCCTTACCTTCCACTTCCAGTGCATGCAAAAATTTGGGCTTAAAAGGCTTTATTTTGTTTTTCGCAGGCATCTTGTTATACTCTCTCTGGGGATATCAAGGTCTAAACTAGCCGTTCTAAGACTAGTGCGGGGGTTGTTGTTAAAGTATTCCAAAATTTGTTCATTATTTCTAAAAACTCCACTACATCCATTATGCCTGGTTTTGAGCAAATTTCGTGAAACGCATCCTGTCTAATTGAAAACTTTGTTAATGTAGTGTACAGTATACTGTTTTACTCATTTATCGGGATGCCTATTATTGAATTCTAAAGTAGCTACTTTTGCTGAACGCATGTTATCTCCGATTAGACATACAATTTCTATTTTGTCTCTTGTAGTTAAATTTTCTATTTTTATTAATGCTAGAGCAACTGCAATAACTTTCTGACACATAAAATATACCACTTTTGACAATTAATTGTTTTGATGTTTATGAAAGGATAACTTGATTTTCACGATAAGGTGATGAAAATGGTATAGGATTGTGCATATTTCATTAATCTATAAAATCGTTATTACTCAAAAGATTTTTATAAAATTTGGTATAGGCCCGTTTTGAAAGGTGTTTTATTAGATGGCGTGCACAGATTAAAAAAGGCTAATATGAAGTCTTTAAATTTTACCTCTAAAGCCTGACGTAGTAGGCTTTGGATTTTGTAAAAAGGTGCCACTTTCAGCTCCGAAAAACAGTTCATCAAGCTCTATAATTAAAAAAAATTGGTTAAGATCGCACAATAAATAAAGATTTTACAGGGTGTCTTAAAAACAAGTAGGTCACACTTTATGTGAGTGTGTGAGGAATTTTTGCAGATTCATGGTTACGCCCTGTATAATACAAGCGTACTTTTATTCATTAAAATGGCAAGAAAAATGCAATTCGCGTGAATGAATAATCACGCTGTGCGATATGGGCGTATTGTAAATACATAGCAAATAATGTAAAAGCTTAGTAAAAATAATTAATCTTAAGATACATTAAAAACGCATTAAATGCGAACGCAAATCGATCATTTTAAGATAAATACAAAAGCTATTCGTTTGTAATAAAAAAATGGCTCTTTCTGTGCAGAAAAATAAATAATGTTGTGTTTTAAAACGTTTTGCCGTGAATGCAAATACTTTCTATAAAAATTCAAATTATTTGCTTTATAAATCCATTAAAGCTTAAATTAATTACCCTGTGGTTTATATAAATTCATTTTAAATAAATATTTTCTACGATATTAGGAATATAGGATGAATCATCTGTACTTAGAACTACATGAATATTTAATTAATAAATGAAACATTTATTCCAAGAAGCGGCCGGAACATTAAAAACCCATAAAATTTTGATAAGAATGCGGTTTAATAGCCTTGTGTATTAGTGAGGTAGACCACAGACAATTAACTTTAGGTATTAGATAAAGACGGACAGCGCACATAAATCAACACTAACGAAGTAATAAAATACGGTGATTTTAGACGCCAATGAGTTTTTCTTGGATACCTTGCGTTATTACGGTGTAAAATATTCCATACGATACGAGTACGTTCTGGAAACGAGATAATTTTGTATATAAACGCGGAACTCTGATTAAAGTATTCATTCATTCGTTTATGAATTAGATAGTGAAATGTTCATATAAGTCGCGAAGACGTTATTAGAAGTATGCAATACGCATACTGTAATTTAATATTTAAAATGTAACCGACAATTAAAAGAGATACTAAAAAGATTTGAATGACATGAAGAGGAAGTCATGGGAATTATTCGTGGATAGACTTACAAACCAACGCCTCAGGGATACCCTATAAAATAATTCAGGGTATAATCAAACCACCGATGACTTATTCGACATTAATAAAACAAGACGGTATATACACAATAGAATGAAGGGAACCTGCGACACTACTATTACAAACACTTTTGCCTGATAACTACGTTCAAGACCACACTGACGAACAACGACTCAGACGACAAGGAGTAATTGACGGAAAGCAACGTAGGTAACCGACCAAGGAACAAACAAGATGGCAACTTAGATCATTTCACATACGACAAAGTGGGATACGCACTATGCCGATCGAAAAGCAGGAAAGCACCGGACCATACGGAATCCTTGCGGAGGTTGGCATAGCGCTTCAAGATAAATTAACACCGACGCTAACAGCACTGTACATGAATGCATAGGACAAGTTGTTTTTCCGAACATCTGGAAACAGGCGAATGTCGTGATTATCCCTAAAGAAATGTAAAGACCCCAAGCAAGCAGGCTCTTACCAGCCCATATGCCTTTTGAACACCCTAGGAAATACATACGAAAAACTACTATGTAAACGAATGCAGGACCACAGACAAACCACAGGAGTACACCCAAGACAATACGGCTTCACAGAAAACAAATCGACCGAGAACGCCATAAACCAAGTTATACAAACCATCAAGCAATCACACAAAAATACGTTTTATTAATATTGGCGGACATAGAAGGTGCATTTAGTAACCTATTTTGTGGCCTTCACTTTTTATCAGACTTACGACCATAAACTGTCAATCACAACTGTACCATTCCTTCAGAAGCTACTGCAGGGACATGTACGTAACCCTACAAGACACGAAGAGCATTACCAAACATATAAACAAGGGTTGTCACCATAGCTCCGTATACGGGCCACTATTTTGGAATATTGTAATGGATGAACTCCTGGAAAAGCTGGACACCGTTGTCGAATTGTTGTCAACGATTGCGTACGACAACGACACCTTGCTGGTGGTTGAAGAAGGGATACAATCAAAACCTTGCCTTGTTTTAGTTAACCCGCAATCTCTTAAACTCTTCAATAACATCCTGTTTACAATAATAAATACGCTTTCTACAAATTATCATGTTGAACTTAGTTATTTCGAAACAATAAGTTTATGCTACAATTGAATGGTTTGTATCCTATTTCTAGGTAACCTTCAATTTGTTAAACATTACGACCGCGCATAATGGGTTTTCTCGATGGTGTCAAGGTAACAACTTGTTGAAATAATGCTCGCGCACTATCCGATATAAGCCGGGTTTTCCAGTTACCGCGCTTCGATGAGCTAGGATGTTTGCTTTGCGAGCTCGTGGGATTGTTGTTGATTCTAAAGCGTATGCATTGATGCACTAGTAAAAACTACTTGTTCTGTTACTTCAAGAGTGATGCCCGTTTCTCCTCTATCAAATGTGTAGATCTTTTTTGTGTATCGCTCTTAGCTGGAGGCTAATTTGCTTGTTCCGTAGCCCGAATATTCTTTGATGTAGATCAACTGCTGGGCATTAGACCGCCGTTACAATTATGGTAGTAACATGATTGTTGCTGACTACCGCTTCGATGCTGTGTCAATTCGCTTCCGAGGGCTGACCAGATAAGTGTCCCGACACAGGTATGTGACTGTTTTCTCTTTCGAACATACGCTGGGATAAACCCAATTTGAAATTATGTACGCTACTACTGCTAAACCCAATTTGAAAGTAGATACGCTAATGTTTGTTCTGGTCAAATCCTTACTGGAAAAGTTCTTAAATTTAATTTTTGCTTTTAATTAACCATCCGCTTATGCAAAAGTATCAGCGTTATTTTGTTGTAACTGATTATATTTATTGCCTGTTAGCTACGAATTGCGCACTTCGTGGAACAATTAGTGAATTTGTCCATAGAGTAGAATTGCTTTAGTACATAGTAGCCTTATTTAATTTTTGTTTCGCTGTTTCGTTAGAAATTTCTATAATTGTGTGGTTTTTTTTTGGAAATAGAAAATCGTTGGCGATGTATTATTTTTGTGTTGCTAGGAACTCCACCCCTCTCCGCATTGGTAGTTAGCCTGGTATATTTACGTTTTCTTCCGGCTATGTCATTGTACGTAGCAAACCCGACTTTGAACCAGCTCAACCCCTAATATGTAGAATTTGCATGCTCCTACATATTAGCAACCGCGTCTCTAACAAATAATAACTAGCAGTAGTAGTATAAGTTAATCTTAAGAAGTAGAATAGGGAATTCCTTTTCTTTTTACTAACGCTAAATTTCAAGCAAGTTAAGGGAAATAATACAACAAACAAATCCTTTCCTCTGAAAGAACCTAGTTTTTAATGTAATACTATAAGTTCAAACCTGTACAAAATTAGACCAATCCAACCAATCTTTTGGTAACCTGGGCAAACATAAATACAAATTAACATTTCAAGCAACTGCAAATACATCTGCTAAGCATTCTTCCCCGAAGACTGGATTTACCGCTGCCGATGGTCCTGGTACTAGGGAAGGGGAATGCAAGGTGATACAAATAACACACCAACACACAACCACCTCTCAAACACTGTACAAACACAAACACCTATTCACACACTTACATTGCCTTTTCAACATATGGATTTTCGGCTGTCGATGGTTAGAAATGATAACGCAATATCGGTTGAACACTCTTCCTTGACGACTGGGATTTCCGGCTGCCGATGGTCCTAGTTTTAAAAGGGGAACATAACACAGACATCGACACTACATACACAACATACATACATACACAAAATCTCACCCATACATATACACCACATAGCACATACTTTCAAACGCGCGTACACACACACGCTTGTGTGCGCGCACACACACACACGCACCTTACTCACGGTTGCTTTCTGGAGGGAAGCCAGGTCTGCTTGAATTTCATGTAGCAGATTACTGAAACGTGGAACCAAAAATAAATAAAAAATCTTCCTATGTCTCCTAATATCTTCCGCTTTTATCGTTCTCTAGCATGATGTTGAAATAATGTGTTTGTGTTGGTTAAGTTGTTTTTGTCGCAAAATTCTACCAGCCTATTTCCCTTGTCGTTTCTCGTGCCTAAACCAAATAAACCTACTGCCGCTTTTTCTCTGTCCTAACCTATCACTGTATTAAAATCTCCTGTAATTATAAAATTGTCATGTACGTTACGAATCTTAAAGGTATGTCTTCGATATCTTTGTAGATCGCTTCTACCTCTTCTCACTGTAGCTGGAGATAAGTATACTTGTATTGTTACTGTATTTATCTATCGGTTTAGATTCTAATCTAGCCATTAGTTCTCATTCGTTGATTCGTAAGTAGTTTTCTGCACATTAGTGCAATATAAATGAAAACTTACAACTAAAGATATTCAAGTGTGAACTATTGTTACTAACTAACTAATAATGCAACTTAAATAATTAAAATTATGATGAGCACGAGTGTGTGAAGTAAAACATATTCAGGTCACTGCCTCAGCTCTAATTCAAATAAATCCTTCAAACATTGGCTCTTTAAAAACATGAGTTCCAAAAATGTGTCCTATATTTCCTTTGCGAATCTTCAGATCTGCAGCAAACTCTACTTAACAGTGGATACGGTAATCGTTTTCTCCATAACACAGTTAGTTGTTGGGAAATGTATTAAGAAATTTCATTGATGCGATACTATTCTTTTGCTGTGAATTAGATTTTGGCGATAAAGCTGCCCTATGTTTTCGAATAATGTTCCATTCGTAAAGGGGTTTGATGAAGTTAACAACCTACTAAAATTAGCATCCATAGCTTCCATATTATTAGAATATTGGAAACACTTTTAATTTTCATTAATTAACAAGCAATAGAATACTTCATCAGCAGTGCTTTATTGCTCCTATTTGTATTTAGACTAAAATATACCCAGCTCCTCCTTACTCAGACCACTTACTAAAGATATATACATGTTGGTAGCATTGGAAAAAGGATTACTAGTTAAATACTTTCAATTGGTTCCTGTTTGCTAAAGCTTTTGTATTTTATATAAATTGGACAAAAATAAAAAGCTATAAAGCAGCATGCATGTGCATATAAAATGAATTAAAAATGATCTTACATCAACTCGAACCACTATAAAAACCATAATGAATTCACTCAGTAGTAAATTAATTCTTCCTGTAAACTTTAGATACTGTAAATGTGTCCCTGGGAATGAAATATAATATTTAGAGTAATAATTTACTTAATAGGCAGGACTGTGTTTCACTTAACACCGTCAACTATTCATCATTATGAGATTTATAGACTTAGTAGCATATGCTGACATGACTGGCTTTGTTTACAGAAGGAATAAGCCAAACTCAATTTGGGGTTATAAGCTTAGAATTGAAGTGGTTACATTCAAACAAACCATGTGTGTTCTACGTGTTCTGAATTTTTGGTCTAGAAAATCAGTAGAAAACAAAGGGAGTTTGCAGAAGTTATTGGAAAGTAGCAACTGGGTTTTCCTTAATAATATCTATTCTCTTAGTGTTTATGATAAATTTATTATTGGTAACGTTAACTTGCAGCAAACCATTACGACATGCGGATTGTCGATAGCTATTTTTATGATAAACAGCCTTTAATAATACATAATTTGATCGAAGTACATTTTGGGATTGTAAATCAGTACGCTTGATCAGGCTTGTACATTGCAATTATTTGAGTGTCATTAGTTTCAGTTCCGCGTTTATATAGGCCGATACCCTTTATATAATTATAACATTCCACATAATTATGATCATAAATCTTTCATCATTTATGAACCGAATAAATTTGCTAAAAATAAGATTCTTAAGTCTGCGAACAAAAGATATAATATTTTTTTATATATAACAATTCAGAACTAAACAATTTTATAGAAAAAACAAAGGTATAGATAAAGTTGTTTTATTATTGTTCTGAGCCTCACGGGCGACAGGGACGAATTCCCAAGAGACCGCGAAGCTCCTATAAGTTTTAGTTAGCCCAGGGTAAAGTAAGGTGGGCGTGACTTCTAGAAAAGGATAAACGCATAAAGAACAATTAGCTAACTAGGTATCAAATTCTTGAAAAGCATAAGCAGGGTACTAAACCATTATGTTGCGACGAACTGAGAAAAATGAACGCCACCAAATTTTAGATATACCCAAAGCCTCGATGAATAGGAAAAAAACGCAAACCTTTATTGTACACAATTAAAACAAATACGAAAGTTGATTAATAAACCTGTTATAACTTACTTGAAACCTTCCCGTGGAATCCAGTGGTTGTCCTGTTGTAGTTCTAGAACAAAAGCGCATCATAGAAAGACACAATTCGTGGTTCCTTAAATAAAATGATGTAGTTTTATATAATCACTAAAATCAAACCAATGATATCGCTACATTTTTGTGGTACTCTGTTATAAAGAATAATAACAGCAGTAGACTAAAATAGATTTCTATTGTGTTTATATTTAAATACGAATATATAAATAATTTTATTTACATTAATATTAGATCAAAACTAATGAAAAGAGAGACTCAAATAACTTTTCAATTCATTAGTAAAAGATTACAAGTGCTCGATAATCTTTGATGCAGCTATTCTAATTTTAATACCAAAATTATTATCATTTACATCTTAGCCCTCGTTGCTTGGTTCCCTTTCTTCCTTCCTTTTTCCTCTCTTTCTGTTAGTGGTCCTTCGAGCCGGACGTGAGTTCTGTTTTTTATTTTGGGTTTTTTTCTTTTTTCGTTGTCTTTTGTGTTTCGTTTTCGTAACGAGTTTTTTTTTAGTTCTTAAGAGAATTTGTTTTGTTTGGGTTTTTGTTTCTTTCTTTTCTCTTTGGTTTTTTGGTCCTGCCCACTCCCGTACTTTCCTACCCCGATCTGTTAATTTTGCTGGAAGGGATTGTTACGTGCCAATTTTGTTTTTAAAATTTTTCCCTTGTTAATTCATTACTCGTTCGAATAAATTCCGTTTCAATTCTTAAATTCTTCAACAACCCCCTATATAGTTAAGTTGTTACTTCATAAGCCCGTTTTACCATAAATCTGTTAAATCCTTCAACCTAATTCATAATAAACACACTCCCGAATAAATTCCTCAACGTAAACCCCTTTGTGCTTTTAAACCAAAAAGTTATTCTATAAATTAAATAGTCTAGGCATTGTGTTAGGTACCTCGTCATCTCCTAAATTCTTCAATAACATCCTGTTTACAATAATAAATACGCTTTCTACAAATTTCCATTTTGAACTCATTTATTTCGAAACGACAAGGTTATGCTACAAGTAAATAGTTATATCCTGCTTTAAGGTACCCGCTAACTTGGTATATCTTACGATTGCCGTATAATGGTTTTCTCTATTGTTCCAAGGTAACGACTTGTTGCGATAAGGTCGCGCACGATCCGATATAAACCCGGGTTTTCCAGTTTTAATGCGCTTTGCTAAGCTAGGAATTGGCAGTTCGAATTCATGTCGTTTGAACCATTGTTGAGTTTGATTCTACAGCATGCGCGTCGAAGGGTTTTCTACATGCACGTATTTCTGTTCAACAACTAGGAGGTGTTCTGCGTGTATTCGCTTTTTTTTAGCTGGAGGCCAAATAGGTTTCTTTGTTAAGTAAAACAACTTCTTTCCTTATGTAAAACAACTTCTATCGTTATGTAAAACAACGTCTTTCTTTATACTACTGTTGCAATTATGGTAGCAGAGTAAACGTATGCTGACGACCATGGCGTTTCTATGCTGACAACCCCGACGGCTTGCGATCTAAGTATTAGGATACCTACAGGTATGCAACTTGTTTTCTTTTGTGTGCGTCAAGGGGCATATTCAGTATCAACGGTTGGTATAGTTACGTGATAAGAAACGTCACATTGTAGAACTATTATTTGTTGCTGCGATCCGATATTATCACAGGTGCGATGTACTATTTTTAAAAATGCGTGACAAAAGAACGCACATGTTTATTCGCTTTATTAATTAGTTACTTTACAAAAATTATTAGGTAAAAATTGAAAACGCTTGACAAAAGCTCCCACAGTTTTTATTCGATACTGATTAATTTTATTTTGTGTAAATACGAGATGCGCACTTCATAGCTAAATTTCTAAATTGTCCGCAGAATATAATTGTTGACTGTGAAATAGTTGCGCTTAATTTATTTCCTTTTTGCTTGTTTGTACAGAATCCTTTATATATTTTTATGTGTTAATAGATAATCGTGGGCGGTATACTTTATTTTTTTGTTTCTTTTTGGTATGTAAGCGAATCCCCTCACTCTCCGCGGTTGGTAGTTAGCCTGGTATCTACTTTTGTCCGGCTACGTCTAGCTACGTAACAACAGACTTTACAAAAAGTTTATTAAATTTTCCTTGCGTTGTCATAAAAGGTAGCATTCTCAGAAAGTATTTGGTTTCTGAGAATTTAATAATTAAATAATGTATAGAAACATGTGATTGAAATATTGTTACGAGCTGAATTGAAGTTTACCTTCCAAATTTTATTCTATGAAAGCGAAGTGATCTAACAGTAAATAGTCACCGATTTGATATTGTGGTGTGGGGTGGGTTCTATAATATAAAATCCAAATATTTTTATGAGGTACATAGATTGCAACACTTTTACTAAATACTTCTAGAGCTCTCTTAAATCGTCTTTGGACCCTCTGTATAATAAAACCTTTAAGCGCTAACCCACAGGAAGAGACCCTGATTTCACTCTCCTTAGAAGATGGGTGTTCTAGGAGACAAGTTTATTATTCTTACTACAATAAAGGCCGGTGGGGCCTTGTGTACAAGTTTCTCACCTTCTATTGATTAAAAATGAACTAAAATAATAACAAAAACCTAAGGTCGAAGTTAATGTCATCTCTTTGTGTGACATTTTGAATGCGACGGGATTTATTTACGATCGTAACACATTTATTTATAGCGGCAATGTATAAGTTTATGTCTGCTGAGGTAACTACTATGGTTGCGGTTTCTTTGAATTCGTGTGAATGTGTACAAATAAGCTTTCATATGATGATTATTAACCCAGATTGTTGTGTATTTTTCTAAATTTAGTACCAAGAGTGTAAATGATGTTTATTGCTAGTTGAATAAGATGTGTTTTGCTGTTTTAATTATCTATCTTAATTTAATATCATATGGAAATAGCAATGTTATTAAGGTATACCAGCACGGCTTCTTTAAATATTCCAGGCTCTTCCCGTACTGACTGAAATTAATAAATCCTTTTCTACTATTTAATATTTGCTTTAAAAACGCACTAGCGTAACAATATATGTAAATAATAGGATACATGTTGCTGCGACATCGCTCCGCTTTAATGCGCCGCTAAAAGAGTGCTTTGATACAGATACAGCAAATTGTTAAACTTGAAATTGTAGACTTTCCTTCCCTTCTAACTTTTCTTTACCTGGCTAGCTCAACGAAATTGTTGGAATTTTCAAAAATGAAATCAAATACAGCAATATCACAAAGCATTTATACAGTATGAAATATTTTCTCCCATACAAAGCATATAGAAAATTTACAACATAGTTTCTTTCAAACAAAATCATTTCTAAGAAGTACTTATTTACTTAATTATAAAAATGTCCTTACCTTATTTTAAATTTACAGAACTAAATTTCTTTTCTTATGGATAGTTTACTTGGTTATGATTTTCACGTTTGTAAGATTTGTTTGGTCAAAAGAAAACCTTGACAGATAGTCTATTAAACGGGCAAAGTATTTCGAACTCTAAACACAAACTTTCCCGGTAAAGATCCTTACAGAAATAAAATATTATATGATTAACACTTATTCTAGTTTAAATTTAAATAACAAATACTCAACTATCAGTTACAAACAACATTTAAAAAATATATATCTGCAATATCCACGAAGCGCTTTCCACTCTAATTCGTAATTAAATATTTTCTTATATTAAATTGATGTCCAAATCAGCTTATAAGATTTTCATGACATCTGCATCTCCATTTAAAACCAATGTGCATCCTCGGTTTAATTATTCAATAAAAATTTTAATAGCTTTTTATATCGAAGCATTTCCCATCTTCAGTGTATATAATTAAATTTAATAATTTCTACTTTTTAAAGCTGGTTACGTTTGAAACCTCACTTCTTCATTCATTGTATCATTGTATTTATTAAATTAAGGTATTCGTACTGCATATTTCAAATATCATCTTCGCAAAGCAACGGCTCGCGACTTAAATGAACATTTCGCGATTGAATTCATGTATGAATCTGTTTAATAAAATTTCTCATTTATATACAAAATTATCTATTTCTAGAATATACTCGTGCTTCTGTGATTCCATTTTAAATAATACACGCCTATCTTACGTAATTTCTGAAGAATCCTTATTAGCGTTCAAAATCGTCAAGTTTTATTACCTTTAGTATTGATTTTTATAATAGTAACGCGCACTGCCTCGTCTTTGTTTAACAACCAATATTATTGTGGCGTGGCATACTAATCCAATAATTGCAAAAAGTTATAAATAATTTTTATCTGTTATTTTATGAATTTTTTAGATTCTTTTAATGTTCCGGTCGCTTCTTGGAATAAACGTTTCCTTATTAATTATTTCACACGAAATTGACGCATTTTTCATAATTCTTCTCGAAAATATGCCATCATGTTTTATTTAACATGTTTTTATGCCACATAAAGGCTAATTAATTTAAAGTTTTATAATATAAACTAGGTGCTATTCTATAGAAAATCTTTTCTTTCATGGTAAAACGTGTTTTTAGATTAAAATTAATATTTTAAATCCACGAAATGATTTACTTTTATCCACGGAAAGTGTATTAACGAATAGCTTTTGCATTTATCTTAAAATGATTGATTTGCATTCGCAGTTACTGCGTTTTAAGGTATCTAAAAAATGTTATTTATACTATGCTGCTTACATTATTTGCTAAGTATTTACAATACGCTTATATCATAAAGGGTAAACATTTATACATGCTCAATTGCATTTTTTGTTTAATATTTTAATGAATAAAGTACGCTTGAGTTACACAGGGCGTAACCATGAATTTACGGATATATATATATATATATATATATATATATTCCTATGACAATAGGGTTATTTAGGGTATATAGAGTAATAAGAGTCGCACACTACGTGTAAATAGTACTAAACGCTAGAAAACTAAACGATTTTATCATGAAAAGTACATAATTCGCAAATTATGCAAAAAGCAAACATTTAACACACTGTATAAGGATCACAGTAAACTTAAATTAATGCAGGGAAGCTCATACTTCAATAATACAACCACATTTAGTAAGAAAAATAACACTGTACGCAATCAAAAGCATTCATAAATTCTAAGTAAATACGCGTTGAAAACATCGACAGCTAATAATCATGAAACGAATTCTGTTAAAATTAAACACGCAATAGTCCAAAAAAATAACAAAGCTACGTGATTTTCAACATGAAGTAAATTCAAAACCCAAAACATTATCTGGACAAAAATAAAGCCATAAGTTTGTCTACAACAACACAAAGCAGACGGGTTATAGAAATCCACTATATAGAACTTAAATACTACGTGACCGACAGCATTATTTTGGAGGGCTATTGTCAAATTCATACCAGAGAAAGTCCAGATTATTGACAATATCCTATAGCAAGCTTTAAACTTTGATCGAAGGAAGCCGATAACCAATGGTGTTAGATGGAGACGTTGCTTTATATAACACTCAAATTTAATAAACAAGCAGTCTTCTTCTTTAACCTGAGCACGCTTCACATCATTTCAAATTAAAAATTTACGTAAAAGTGAACATAGAAAAATTAAATAATTATATTTCGTGGAAGTGGTGATAGAAAGATTTTGAAATTAAAATAATAGTGAAAAATATACGAGAGGCTTTGCCGTTATCTGGATAACGTAAGTGACGGCATATTAATTAAACATAATTCTAATATTTATAATCTAGGGCTCTGGGAAAATCTGGGAAATTCTGGAAAAATCTGGGAAAATCTGGGACAATTTGGGAAAATCTGGGAAAACTTTAGATTGGTACACAAATTTAAATTTGTCTGTAAATCCGAATTTGAATTGGTCTAAAACTGCATAAAAATATTGATTTGTATCTACGCATCGGAGCACAAAACGGAGGATTGTTATAAACATTGAATGGGGTTAGCCCAAGCGGTACTATAAAGTCCACAAATGAACTCAACTGCAAGCAATCTAGGGGTACTGGTCAACAGCACGCAGTAGCAGATCCAAGAATAGGGAGAACAAAAAGACACGCAAGGAGAACTGCAGGTCAGAACATTATCTAAATTGCATAAGGCATTATTTTCAATTTTATTGAACATTTACTATATTTTCTATTATACCAGAACATTTATGTAAAAGGTCATCAAAAATTTTTTTATACATAAAAATCTATGTAAAAGGGAAAGATATTGAACGTTCAAGGGTGTTTCCAATAGTGTACAGTGTTATTTTTGCTGGTTTTAAACTAACTAAAGGGAGTTATAATTTTGGGGATAAACAAATTGATATTATTATTATTTTATTCAGGGGTTTATTTTGTCGAACAGCGAATCATATTCAGCTGTAAAGTGAATATATTTTTTCTTTGTTATTATACAAATCTTGGTCAATTTCGTTTGTTCCATTCAAATAGGAAAGTATTAGATAAAAAGGTGGGCAGATTGTTTGTTATCGTAACGTTGTACACTTTGTGTGGATTAGACTGAGCTAGTCGAGGCATATTTAAATTTTGGGTTGTTTAGAGACAGCGATGGCGGGCAGTAGGAAACTGAACGTTAATTACACCGGCGTGTAGCGTTATCATAGCAACATATAAACATTGATGTGATAGAGAGGTCGCGAAAGGTCATCGAACCTCAAATTCTATAAGTAAATACTCACCCAAAGAGAAATAAGCAGAAAAAAGATAAAATTTACAAATATTTAATATAATACAAATGTACTTCTTTGCCATTAAAAGACAAAGCCATTTTTAATTATGTGATTGAATTTCCTTGTAATAATTAGTGACAGACTGTGAAAACATCGTAAAACGAATATAAAATTTTAAACTTTTGCAAATTTTAAATTAATTTATTTCAACCATTAAGAAAGCAATTGAAGCTTCAATCAAATATGTAATTATACTGAAATCTGTACTTTATTAGTATAGAAATCAATCATAAAGAAAGTAAACGCGTACTCTAGTTATTTTGTTGTGTGTAGATATAAAAGCAAATGCGATTAATTTCTCCGTGTATTACTGAAAACGAGTTTTCATTTTTAAGGTGTAAATGTGGTTATTCTTCTACGCATAAATATGCGTTAGAACATGCTTCAATCGCTGTAAATGGCATAGAATAGTGTTAATTTAACGCAATTTAATTTAAAACAAAATTACATTCATTTTGTTGAAAATAACACTGTATGAGCTTTTAAATATTAAACCAGAACCTTCTTCATTCGGAAACAAATGCATCATGTGTACTAAGAAACTATTAATACCCATTAAATAGCTAATTAATTATTAAACGCCGGTACAAAGAAGCGCGAGGTCGTTAAAATGTCGCAAAATGGAACCGAGATAAGATACCGCAAGTTCAAGTACTCTGTGTATTACAATAAGAAAGAAGGACATAGTAGCAGATAACCTCGTGCATTAAACAAGGATGAAAACGAAAAAATATAAATCATAAATTTAATGCTAATTAGATTATTAAAACGCGACCATTCCCGGTAATATTGCACCGCGTAGGTGACTAAGATTCGAATTAAATTTCGAAGACTCTGGAAAGTGTGACGTATAAAGATAATTTAGTATAAAGCCGGAACTTGAATAAAACTATCCATTCAAGATTAATCGCGTTTTGCCAAGTAACGTGTAAGAATTGAGATTTAGTATTAGGCGATTCATTCTTTTATTTGCGATTCGGCACCAAGCAATATGTAGAATTCGTTCCAATTTACGAAGTCGATCATTCAAATAACATGCAGATTTGCAATGAATTTTATACGTTTGAGTAGTTTCAAATATAAAAAATTATCCAATGCAATTATTTGGTAACGTTTAATTTATTTTGTAAAAATACTATGGAAGTTAGACGTTCTTCGATACAATCGTTGCTTTAAAACTAATTAATTAAGAATATTAGATGCACTTTGAAAATTAACATTCTAAATGAAGATTTAAAATACTATGGACAATTGGTAAACTGGAATTTAACGTCAATATAAAATGGAATGTAAACTGTTTAATACCGTTAATCACTTAAACCCTGCAAATTCTGAATTAGGAATATCTTATAACATCCCAATCCTATAATGTGTTTGATGACGTACGATGCATATTGCACATTCTTAAGATGTAACAAAAGCATATTCATGAATTCATACCTATCTACCAAAAGTTTACTAAAGTTCCTGTAAGATATTTTCAGTATAATAAACTGTTCGGAAGTGCTAATGCTTTACAAGATCCTTAAATCAAATCTTTTGCATTCGTCGGAATTGTTCAAAAAAGGGTTTACCCGTGCCATAGTTATTAATTCAAACGATTTCTTGTTTCGCATATTCCTTAAATCAGAGCTAATAACCTTACAAAGCAACATAAACCAAACGTTTATATTAGAATGGCGAAAGACAACACGACGTCAAGTGCACAGAGTATTAATATCAACTCCCACCAAAGAATATGAACTGCAATTCATGTTTAACGAATCCGGTACATTCATTCCGTATAATAATACTAAATACTTAATGCTTTTTAAAATGTAATAAATTTGAGGCGTAATAGCTTGTTATATAATAGCAAAGATAATTACTATAACATATTGAAAATTAAATGTGATAATTTAAATAAGCTGCAAAGGTATACATAAAAGAATAATAGATAAATATATGCCGACTTAAATCATTATATTTTGATGTGTTTTCCTGCTACACTTATACATCTCAAATTCGTTTATTATTTTGTAACAATTATTGGTGAGCGCCTTTTGTGAAGTCAATTTATATAAACTTCGAATTGGTTAATATAAATTTTGTATTATTAAAAGTTAAACAGTAATTTGTTGCTGGCCGGCTAGATTGGACATTACACCGGAGTTCATAGTAAAACTTAGACAGAGAACATTCCACTACCCCAAATAATCTGTAAATTAAACGGCTTAAAGCAAATCAGAAAAACTAGAATTATAAGCGCCACTGCACTGGTAAAGAAAGTGGTTATCACTTTAGGGAAATTTGATGGAGGACGCAAAATACTTCAATAACTACTCCATTTAACCTGAAAAACATACATAAAATTAACATGACAAAGAACATTACTTGTGTCCGATAACACTAATAAATTGTCAAATATAGTCCTTGCTGTAGATTTTATATAACTCACTCTTGTTCACAATCGTGTCTACCTCAGTTTCAAAGTACTAACCCTTGTTTAAATTGCTTTCTCTATTTTCTTAAGATCAACAGAAGACCTTCACGATATAACAATCAAGCCCAATAAAATGTCTAAAGGTGAAACCTTTTATGTTAATGACACAACTCCAACTTAAAATAAATTAAATCTATGAAACTTGTACCAAAAAACAAAAAATGGTACCTTACTATTAGCGCACACTGAATTGGTGGTAATTTATTTCAGTGATATGTTATAATAATTGCCATAGCTATAGATCTATTCCCTCTACTTACGCAAACTTATTTATATAACTAAATTGTTGACTTTAATACAAGTACATCGCCTTTGAGCGGTTTGCTTTTATCAACATATGGTTGTTCAAGCTTTAACTTTAAACGTTAGTACCGCAATTGATCATCGGGGAACTCGCTACTTCCGTCATCTGTGCACTTCACTCAAGTCAATATTCTGGAAATTTACTTTAAAAATTAATAGTTCTTTAACTACAGTGCTTAAATGGTTCTATCAATTAAAGAGCTTAACACCTTTGATCCACCACAAAATACATCAATGATAATAACAATAAAAGGATTTAAGAATTCGATATGAGTTCTATTAACTAATAACGCTGTTGAATAAATCAGCACCATAAATGTTGTTATCTAACGGAAATATAAGCTATAAAAGGGTTGTCCAAATAATTAGTTTTTAATTAATTATAAAGTACTCACTGTAACATTTGCAATCCAGTGAGGAATATAAGATTTCAGTCTGGAATGAATTTACCAATGCGTCGGAAATATCGGAAATTGTAATCAATCATAAGGAAGATAGAGTTCAAATAACTGCCGCGTTTTGAGTGTGCTTATAAAATCACCTTAAGCCATTGACGCCTTCGTCGGACCATCTACTTTAATCACCACAAGGAGAACGTTTTCAATTCCATTGCGAATGAACCGTCCCTCGAATCTAATCAAAAAGATACCTGGACTTAGCCATATGTAACACAAAGACGGTCTAGATTATTGAACTAAAACCACTTTGAAAGTATACATGTAAGAACTCTCAAGTGACCACTAAAATTTCATTGAAAAATATTTAATAGTTTTGTTAATAACTCACTTGCTTATTAAAAAAAAATTTTCTCACTGGAATTTCTACATAATTGGACAAGTGAAAGTTTAGGTAAATTAAGAAAATTTACTCAGAAAAAGTCAACCACAAAGTACTTACTGTCGTAGGAAAAGTGAATTTTTAGTTAAGTTATTAACAAATGGCTCTAAAGTGAAGGTATGTTTTATGCTACAAACAAATTAACGTACCTTCTGTAATAGTTACTCTATTGAATCGCGATAAAAGCCATTCGAAAGCATCTTTTCTCCTGAAGCTTTTTTAATAAAAAAAAAAATCATATAACTTGAGAGTGGGGGAAAATAACATTTTATTTTCATGCGTTAATACAAGATTTTGAGCTATCGCGACTTAATCGTTGCAACTTTAAGTATCTCAGCAACAAATTGACATATTGAGATGATTTTTTTAATTGTGTTCTTTTTACTGCTGGTTTCAAATCTTATTGAAAGTTTTAAAAATTTCTTTCTTACTTCTGAAATTTAACGTTATGTATTTATAATATTTATGTTTATATAAGTAATCAGCTTTTCACCTTCATTCTTTTCCTTATTTCATGTAATGAAATTAGTGTAACAATGAATGTGAAACAATAACTATTTATATAAAAACAATTATTATAATTAAATAATGTTAAATTTCAGAAGGAAGGAACAAATTTTTAAAATTTTAATCCATTCAAAATCAGCAGTAAACAGAAAATGTATAATTTTGAACGATGCCATAGTAACATTTTTTGATTTGTCCCTCACTTTTTTAAACAATGATTGTTGACCCACTAATGCCTTTTTTAAAGTTTTTATTTTCTCTTTTCTCACGGCATACATTGGGCATACATTGTTGATGAAAGTTTTTATATTCTAAAGTCGTTCAATATTATATTTTTTAGTTGTTACGCTGCGATTGCATAGAAGGCATGCAACATTTCCTTTTACTACCACGAAAAAATATTCTTCTTCCCAGTCTTTTTGGAAGATGTAGAACTGTGGCCATTTACTTGTTCCTGCTTCAGACATGACGTAGTAAGTGGTTATATTTTTGTAATCAAAAATAACTTTAAAAAACTTGCGAATTATTAGAGACAACCTGGAAACATATAATACAGACAATTCAGACGTTAATATCAATCCACAAGCATAATATACTGTTTCGTCGTCATTGAACGCACACTTACTAATGATGCAAACAGAGGCCGCACAGTTCGGAGCCTGCCAGCAGTTGCATATACCGCGCACGTCTTCCGCCTCACCCCCTCAGTAGCGACGATCAAAAAACCGTCAGTCTTCCACTTATGCTACACCTCTCATATACTCAAACCACAAAATAGATGAAAACAAAATTATTATTACTCACTTTAAAATTATTTTCATATGGTTTAGAAAATTTCTGGAAAATGGTATTTTTAAATTAGTTCTTTTGGAAATCTTGCAGCGGACGCATTAAAAATCAACCGCGGGCGCCCGCTATTGTAGATAGTACCCATTTGATTAAAAGTTCCAAGTTAGAGCACAGCATTTCCTATTGCGATCTAATTAAAGCATTAACAACTAAATCTCATTTAGTATTATTCCAATGCTATTCCAAACTAACATATTTCATTTTTACACGGGTTTTTCTTATCAAAAGAATAAATTTTAGTAACAAACAAGTAATACTTCACACTTCGAAATACTTTCAATCAACAAATATCTGGCACACCCATGGAGTCCCAGACACTTCTGAACCTTGTGCAATTGGTAATGGATGAATTGATTAATGCCACAAAGCAATGTTTATCCAAACAACTAGAATTCATTGTAAAATAGGCAGGTGAAGGAATTTATTCTACGACTAGTTAAGTAAAGTTGAAAAACTTAAAATATTCTATAATTTTTATGCCAAACCTAAGTTTTGCGCTGAAGAGAAAATAAACAATATACTAAATAGATTGATTGCTACTGTTGTCGATAATTGGATGAAGAGATTCATAGTTTATTCCTACAAACACCTACTAACTTAAGGTGCTACCTAGTTTAATTCAAATCACTTCATTCGACTATCAGGCATAACATTTTTGGAAGATTAAAAATAAGTTATATGAGCTATGGACGCTAAACGGTGAGGTTATTTCAAACGAACTGGATCATAGAGAAAAATATATACATGAAATTGTGCTTAGGGATGAAACACCACTTTCGTGAAATACTATGCGATCCGTATGGTCATGAGAACGATGTGAAAAGTTAAATAGATAAGATACTGGTGAAAGATACTATTGAGTTCAGCAGATAAAATACATTAACTCGTTGGTTATGGTACCTAAAAGGGATGGAAGCGTTTAAATTTGATTATATGCACGATCAAAGATAAGTATGGTACAAGTTAGCTATTGGTCAATGTATAAGCATATAAAACCTAAGTGTATTACAGGCAAATTAGTATCTAACCAGATTACTAGAAATATGCAGTGTTTTATATGAGCGGTACACAGATGTGTTTCAAGTTGTACCATTTGATCTTAGTATCCCGGTGTGCTACTTTGTGAGGGATTTGAAGATATATTGGGTTCAGAAGTCCATTCTTAATCAGAAGGGCAGAAGTGCAACTTACTTATCTCGTAAATATATTCCCAAAGTTTAAGGACGCGGGCGAGTTATGTAATCCCCCAATTGATATATATGCAAAGAATTAGGGAATTATTAGAAATACTAGAAGCGGTTTGTAGTCCCTACGGGACTACTTTGAACGCCTGCAATCGCTTGTGGCCCACTCTCTTTACGCCCCACCATCTTTACGCCCCACCATCTTTACGCCCCACCATCTTTACGCCCCACTATCTTTACGCCCCACCATCTTTACGCCCCACCATCTTTACGCCCCAACATCTTTACGCCCTACTATCTTTGCACACCGCCACCTCTACGCCACGCCCTCTCTACGCCCCGCTCTCTCTACGCCCGCTCTCTCTACGCCCTGCCCTCTCTACGCCCTGCCTTTTCTACGTCCTGCCCTCTCTACGCCCCGCACTCTTTACGCCCCGCACTCTCTACGCCCCGCCCTCTCTACAACCCGTCGTCCCTACGCCCCGTCGTCTCTACGCCCCGTCGTCCCTACGCCCTGCCCTATCTACGCCCCTCCCTCTCTACGCCCCGCCCTCTCGACACCCCGCCCTCTGTACACCCCACCCTAGTAGACTTTGCCAAAATCACTTCTGGGAGTCAACCGGATAAAGATCACCTCGCTCAAGTAGACTTTGCCGAAATCACACCGAGAGTCGATCAAATCAAGATCATTTTGCTCTAGTAGATTTTGTCAATATCACCTCATGGAGTTGATCGGATCAAAATCACTTCGCCCTAGCAGACTTTGTTGAAATCACTTCAGGAAGACGATAGGATCAAGATGCCCTAGTAGACTTTGTCGAAATCACTTCGTGGAACGATCGGATCAAGACCACTTCTCTCTAGTATACTTTGTCAAAATCACCTCGGGGAGTCGATCGGGCTAAGATCATTTCGCTGTAGTAGACTTGTCGAAATCACTTCATGAGTAGATCAGATCAAGATCACTTTGCTCTAGTAGACTTTGTCAAATTACTTCGGGGAGTCGACCGGACCAAGACCACTTTGCCCTAGTAGACTTTGTCGAAATCACCTCGTGGAGCCGATCGGATTAAGATAACTTCGTTCTAGTAGACTTTGTTGAAATTACTTAGTGGAGCCGATCGGATCGAGACCACTCCGTTCTAGTAGTCTTTGTCGAAATCACTTTAGGGAGCCGATCGGATCAAAACCACTTCGCCCTAGTAGTCTTTGTCGAAATTACTTCGGGGAGTCGATCGGATCAAAACCACTTCGCCCTAGTAGTCTTTGTCGAAATTACTTCGGGGAGTCGATCGGATCAAGATCACTTCGCATTAGTAGTCTTTGTCGAAATCACTTCGGGGAGTCGATCGGGGAGTCGATCGGGGTCAAGATCACTTCGCCCTAGTAGTCTTTGTCGAAATCACTTCGGATAGTCGATCGGATCAAGACCACTTCGCCCTAGTGACCTTGTCGAAATCGTTTCGGAGAATCAATCGGATCAAGACCACTTCGCCCTAGTGACCTTGTCGAAATAATTTCGGAGAATCAATCGGATCAAGACCACTTCGCCCCACTGACCTTGTCGAAATCATTTCGGAGAATCGATCGGATCAAGACCACTTTGCCCTAGTGACGTTGTCGAAGGCACTTCGGGGGAGTCGATTGGATCAAGATCACTTCGTCATAGAAGACTTTGTCAAAATCACTTAGTGGGAGTCGATCAGATCAAGATCGCCTCGCCATAGTATACTGTCGAAATCGCTTCGGGAAGTCGATCGGATTAAGACCACTTTGCCCTAGTAGACTGTCGAAAACACTGCGGGAGTCGATAGGATCAAGACCACTTTGCCCTAGTAGACTGTAGCTTCAGGGAGTTGATCGGGTCAAGGTCACTTCGCCCTAGTAGTCTTTGTCAAAATCACTTGAGTCGACCGGACCAATATCACTGGGCCCCAGTAGACTTTGTCGAAATTACCTGGTGAAACCGATCGAATTAAGATCACTTCGTTATAGTAGACTTTGTTGAAATCACTTCGTGGAGCCGATCGGATCAAGACCACTCCGTTCTAGTAGTCTTTGTCGAAATCACTTCAGGGAGTCGATCGGATTAAGACCACTTTGCCCTAGTAGTTTTTGTCGAAATCACTTAGTAGAGACGATTGGACCAAGATCACTTCGCCTTAGTAGCCTTTGTCGAAATCACTTCGGGAGTGGATCGGATTAAGATCACTTTGCCCTAGTAGTCTTTGTCGAACTCACTTTGGGAAGTCGATCGGATTAAGATCACTTCGCCTTAGTAGTCTGTGTCGAAATCACCTCGGAGAGTCGATCGGATCAAGACCACTTTGTCTTAGTAGTCTTTGTCGAAACACTTCGGGGGAGCCAATCGGATCAAGATCACTTCGCCTTAGTAGTCTTTGTCAAAATCACTTTGGAGAGTCGATCGGATGAAGACAACTTTGCCCTAGTAGACTTTGCCGAAATAATTTCCGGGAGTCGATCGGATCAAGATCACTTCGCCCTAGTGGACTTTGTTGAAATCACTTGGGGAGTCGTTGGATAAAGACTACTTCGCTCTAGTGACCTTGTCAAAATCATTTCGGAGAATCGATCGGATCAAGACCACTTTGCCCTAGCGACCTTGTCGAAAGCACTTGGGGGAGACGATTACATCAAGATGACTTTGTCATAGAAGACTTTGTAATAGACGACTTAGTGGGAGTCGACCGGATCAAGATCGCTTCGCCATAATATACTGTCGAAATCACTTTGGAAAGTCGATCGGATTAAGACCACGTTGCCCTAGTAGACTGTCGAAATCACTGCGGGAGTATTTTATTATTGTTTTTTGATGCTTGTTAAAAGAAAAGTGTCATAAGTGGATCCTAAATAAACAAATATCAAAGGAATGCAGGACGTTTCTTACGTTTGTATTTAAGATAAATGAAATATAGAAGAAATTAAAAACCAAAACGCTTGAAATGTTAAAGTTTTCAATTACTGTTAATGTAAATAAGGAATAGTTAACTTATTGTATACCATTTTATAGGGGTTATAAATCCTGTTTGGCTATTTTACGTATATTAGACGCTTGTTATTGTTTAAACAAAATCAACAAAAAAGTAAAGGAAAAATTAATTTATTTGGGCATTGAACCACCGTGGTCGCGTATTGTTGACGGAAGTAAGGAGAGAAAGGAAAGATAATCTATTTTTAACTTTTTCATACAATTTGGCTGAATACTAACAATAATAACAATTGATTTCTTTAATAGTACCTACGATGCGACGTTCAACTAAAAGTAATGTAAATGACAATATTCGGTAACTATACTAAAATATTTACCTAACTGTTTAAAATAATTAACCATATCTTCTATTTTATTTGTATTGTATACCATTGTTGTGTGTTGTACAATAGGAAAAGCAGTGGAAAAACCTATTTTAAACTCAATTTTAACCTTAATACCACCTTAAACTATAAACACTAAAAACTAAACAACTATATACAAATGCTGGTAGACGGAGGTGTTAGCCTTACGCTATCGAACCCTTATTTTGTAGAAAATATTGTGGTTGTATATTTGTATTAGCCGAAGCCTCAAAAGATGTTTAGCGTTTTCTCAATTATTTACGTAGAGTCGAAATATGTCAGATGTATTCGGTAATAAACGACAAATTAAAATTTTAACTCTTTGTGTTTAAAATAGACCGCGTCTATTAATGTGTGATACTTTTTTATAATCAGAATCAATAATTATCAGTACTATAAAGAATTATTATGTAATTTAGATTTAATTTTTGGAAATTTGTAAATTAACTGTGTTAATAGAGTTTCAGATAGTGCGTACTCGTTCTTTTAGGTCGTAACACAGGTTAGATGAGTTAGTATATATGCGCTACTTCCTGTTTAGAAGATGTTGCCGTCTTTGTCCGCCATTTTGGAGGATAGTGGTAATACTTCCTATGAAATTATAGGTTTGGTTAGCATATACACTATATTTAAAAGGTTAAAAATTCTGCTATGGTTTACATCAAAGAATGCATTGTAAATGAATTTGAAAGCTTATACATGCAAAATTTTATATTTCCATATTTCACTAATATGAATTACATACATACATTATGTATGTACATAAGTCAAATAAATAAAACTGAAAATACAAATTTGTACATCATACATGCATTTTAAGAAATGAAATAAACATCTTACCAAAATATACCATTGGCTTATTGCATAATATAGGAAGAAGAAAACGGATTTTAGGTACAATTGACAAATACAACAAAACACGGGCCATCGACATACAAATTAAAAAAATTATCATGGAAACCTAATTTTATTCTTATAAGGATTTGAAAAATCTATGCGTAGTGGCATTCTTATTTCCACAACCTCATACATAGTAGAAAAAGCATTCATAATCCATAATCCATAATCCACAATCCACGATTCGGATAAAAATATGTAACCCATCATTTTACCATTTGTTACAAAAACTAATAAATATGAAACTCTTCTAAATACAGTAATGTATAAAAAACACCAAGCTCTAACTTTAAGATATCAGTTTCTCGTAAGGGTCAGTTTTACTATAAATTGTTTGCCCATGCAATATCGGTAGGTATGTAATAATAACATTGACGGTGAAATAAGTACCTATAAAAAGAATAGTAAAGTAATCTTAAGTAAAACCATTTGTTTTTTTAATCACATACGTGGATATATTAAAGAAGTCGAATATTACTATCACAATTCATAATAAATTTTTGGAAATGCAGCAAATCAAATTAAACAGTCTTTGAATAGCGCTACGGTTAGATAAACAATAATTCCAAACGTCAAATAAATGCCAAATAAATGACAATCATAATTGCAGTCGAAATTGTAGGCGCCATCTATTCGGTTAGTGTTAATACTAAAATGCGCCAACATAATCGTCTATAGAGTGGCAGCACCGTGGTACGTAACTTGCTTTTGACATTTCTCAAATGAATAACACAAATCGCAGTAAAAGTTTTCAAATAAAGATGTAGAATTTATGGTAGATGTAATATTTTTTGGTACACATTAGAAATATGTTAAGGATTGTATACCAATTTTTTAAACCAACTCAATCGTCTGTTCATCAACGCAAATGTACCGGTTTTAGGTCTGTGCGTTTGGGTTTTTAGATCGTAAAATATCAAAAAAATTTTTGTTTTTATACACATATAAGCGAATACGTTTCTGCAAGTTGGACAATATCTGAAAAGTAAAGGTTGGAAATGGTTGTTGACTAAATATAAATCACAAATTATAGATTGTAGATAGCACTGAAGCATATGAAAAAAAGTGTTGGTTTATTTAATGCATATTGTTAAACAAATGCTATTGCATGTTTTAAAAAGCATCATAAAATTAAATCAAAAAAATTAATTTTACTGGGCATTGAACCAGCGGAGTTAAGATTCGTAATCAGAGACGTTGGGCTTGCGCTGTCTAGGAGATGTTTATTGAAATCGCGTTGGTTGTATACTTGCTATGCCTAATGTCACATAAGAAATACATCGTCTTAGGAATAAATCACGGTCTATTGTAATTGTTCGGGCGATTCCGTATATAAACGTCAAATGTAATAAGTATTTATTTTTCAAAGAAATAGCTGTTGTATAAGTCTAGTGAATTTTCGGTACTTGTAAATGATATTAGACGAATTATAAATTTAAATTTGAGAAATTTTAAAAGAAATGTGTAATCATAGATTTTGAAGGTACATATTCGTTCGCTTCCGCCGTTTTTCGGAACTTGGTTTTGACATTTCTGAAATAAATTATACAACTTTTAATACCTGTTTTAAGAAAATACTATACTATCAGCCTGCAAAGTTGTTAATAATTCAGGTTTTACAATACGAATAGCGTTGTTTGGTATATATTAGAGATTTTTTAATGTTCGAATACGAATTTTCGAAACCAACTCGATCTTTCTACTCTCTCGTACCAACGCTAACGAAAGAGTTGCCGACCTCGTCGCACGGCCCGTTCGGTTTTTAGATCGGAATTTTTTGAGGGATCCAAACTTTTTTAACACGTTAACGAATACGTTGCTTCAAATTAATCTTTTCCCGGAAAACCCTTATTCCTCCCTTAGTTATCGGTTTCCCGCTATAAAAAGCGGCCTATGCACCGCACGCAAAAATTCTCCACCTAACCACCACCCGTCCGCGCCCCCCAACTCCGAAACGCTCGGACGCAAATCCCAATAAGCGATCGATTTGCGCCTCTCAACTTTAACACAAAGACGGGCATACAAAATTTATAGTTATTAGAAGATAAGAAATGCGCTAAGTGATGTGCAACATTGTAAATCAAGGACAATTTTAATCAGTTTATTAACGTTCACGGAAGCGCTACTTTGTAGCACAGACGATAAGTGACACTGCAGATGTCAGATCACAGGCGGTCGCAGACAGTCACGTATTGAGATTACCTAGAAAGTAATCTCGCAACAATGTATTTATGAATAGAATTAAGTGTAAGCAGACACTAGGTCTGCAAGTTCCCATAGCCATGTGAGGGGGTAGGGATATTATAAAAGGCCCGGGAGCCTCAGTCGACGACAATCAATCCACCATTCAGCTTTAACATTGCAGTTCGTTAGATTACACATTTTTGTACAATTAATTTAGTATTTCGGACCAATTAATTTCTGTATAAATCTAAATAAATTTGTTAAGAAGTTGGAAATGTCTTTTTAAAAAGGACCGCTCCCAGCCACAAACCTTAACTGGCGCAGTCGTATCGGATGTCAAAAGGGCACTAGGAAATCCAAAATCGAGGAACTGGTGGTTTGGAATTTCAATTCCGAATTTGGCAGAACCAAAACAGAAGTTGCAGGCGAAACAAGAATCGTTCAAACCCAACAAACAAACAAGTTGAAGGCAAAACAAAAATCGTTCAAATTCAACAAAAGAAAAACCGGAGGCGATACAAACATAGATCAAATCCAAAAGAAAATCGAAGAAGAGAAAAAATCCATGAAATCAACAAAGCAACTAGTGTAAGTTCATTTCCTTTAAACCAATTGAACTTTTATTTTTATTTTAACAAACATATTTGATATTTGCTAGTTTATGATTTATATATGTATATTGATTATTGTTACCATTATTTTATGCAATTTTATGAAAATAATCTACTTAGCCATTGAGATTATCTTCAAGCAAATTAATATTCTTTGTATACAAAAGACAAATAGGAACTTGAGAAAATTAAAAAGTCGCAATTTTAAGCGCACTTGAGACCATATTTTCGATTTTAACTAGCGAAAAATATTTTTACAAACAAAAACAAATTTCTAATTCAATAAAGCAACCACCCAGACGCAAAACTCATCGTATTCTGTAAATAATAGACAATTTGCAAATCTATTATTAACCTTACATCTTTATTACGAGAATTAACAAAGCGCGAATTCAAACGCGAAACCAACATTCATCTCCACTTCAACCAAATCATTCACCTTGAAGTGAACGAATATATCTAAACATAATTACTGAACAAAAGCTATTCGAAACGCATCGTGAAACCTAAATATAACCATACGAAATCCTTCAGAATAAAAGCTTAAACCATTATAAATCAAATAAAATTACGATCGAAAACTTTTATAAAATAAAAAAAAATACATTTAATTATAAAACCAACTCAGGAAAACTATAAATAATTACGATACTGAAAACGCATATTGCAACCTCATTCAGACTTCACCATTATAATACTTCAGTAAATTAACAACGCAAAAATTTCATTATTCCAAACACCACATTGTATAATTAAATATTTCATTGACGAAATAATTAATTATAGGAAAGACGCAATCTATTCAAACAGAAGCTTTCAATAAAGATCAAATAAAGTATAAATTGTATTAAATCACAAGAATAACTATATAACACCTACAGTATATTTAAAAATAACCTTGTAACAGAGACATTGATGCAACTAATTAACTGGCAACATTCTACAGTAGATTACAACATTGTAATAGTAAAACGAGAAGCATCGCAGACACCTTACAAATTACATAAACCCACGGGAAGAGATAATTGTTACAGACATAATTAAAATCAGCGGAATTAAAATCGAAAGGCTTTAACTGACGTAAAACAAACAAGTAAGATAAATTACCACAAAAATCACTCAATCGTATTGAAACTTCAGAAATTAAACCTACAATAAAACTAACATCGGCAAATTAAAAATAAACGTAACCAAACCAATACCCAGTGTAAAATCCATAAACACCCTGCAATTAAATATAAAATAAGCAACTAATTTCTTTAAATAATCTGAAACGACCCAAGCTAAAAATAGCAAGTAACCTGACGCAATCTAAACGGAAAGTTATTAAATCCAAGCAAAGAATAACAACAAAAACTACAAAATAAATTCAAATTTTTTTAAAAATCAAAAAAATAAACAAAGTCAAATAAAAAAATTAATTAGCAGAACATTCCCCCAGCCAAAATAAGTGGAGAAATGAAATTCTATTTGGAAATGATCCCCAATTTTAACGGAGACCAATGCTTACTATTCAATTCCGTTTCAGCCTGTGAAATATTCTTAAAAACATTCTATAAGCATGGTGACAACGAAAGTAACGTTCTACTCATACGTCTTATAATTAGTAAACTAACCGGAAGGGCACTAACTTTAATTGCGAGTCGAGATGACCTAGACCAATGTGATGAATTCAAACGAGTATTAATTGCATATTTCGAAGATTAGAGAAACCTAAAATGCCTAGTACGCGATTTCATAAACTTTAGAATAAAAAACAACCAATCCCCATATCAATTTGGAATGAAATGCCAAGATGTAAAGAAGCTTAATCTTGACTAAACTAAAAATTGCAGAATACGACCCAAATGTCTAACTTCTAAAAACAAATATGTACGACGAAATGACATTAGACACATATCTAAATGCACTACCCGAACGACTTTCAGACAAAATCAGATTTCAATATCCCCAAGACTTAGAAGAAGCTATGAACATGATAATCGAAAAAGAAAACGTGATGTACTACAGAAACAGACTATACAACCCCAACGCGAATAAAAGCTACACACCAATAAAAACCATACAACCCGCGAGACAAACAAATCCACAACAAAAATTCACCCAGTTCAATGCACAAACAAACCAAACGCGAACCAATAATCCACAGTTTAATAACTCAAACTTTAATAACCAATATAAATACTTTCCAAAAAAAACATTCAACCCAAACTTTTCAAAACCCGCATTTCAACCGAGATTCAACCAAAATGTAAATCAACAAATACCAGCATTCAACGCGAATCCTATTAGAAGCTCACCAATGACAAATAATAATAATCCCAATAACTATTATAAACCGACACCAATGGACACCTCATCTGGTAGCACCAGACCCAACACAAAAATAACACACATTCGACCGAACCCTAATCAAAAACGCACTTTGACCTCAGAAGAGCTATTTCACCAAGAAATAGAGGAATATGAAGATAACCAGAATAATTGCAATCGACCCAGTACAAACAACGAACAAAAGCAATCCAACAATTATGAACGCGAAAAATCATACGAAACTTACGAAGAGGACGACGAAGAAAACGCGTGCTCAAATTTTCAGATAGACCGATTTATAAACAACCAAACGTAATAAACCTAAATAATATGAATCACCTTGTACTACTCTATATCAAGATACCCCACGCTGAATTTAAACTACTAATCGACACCGGATATTCAAAAACATTAATTAGCCCGCGAACCGTAAAGAAACATTACCTAAACTATGTAGAAAGAGAACCGTTTAAAATTAAAACAGCCCATCAAACAACCTACACCAATTCGTAGCAAACATACCCTTACCCAAAACATTTAACGTAACAATGAAGCATAAATTCTGCATATTTGAATTTAATGACAAATATGACGGACTATTAGGAACGGACCTTCTAAGAAAATTAAGAGCCAACAGCGACATAAAAAACCGTTTACTAAGAACAAAATATGGACAAATCACCATTAAATTTCAAAACACCCAAGTTGAGGAAAAATACGCAATAGAACCCCGAACAGAAAAAAAGATGAAAATCCCAGTAAATTCAAATAATAAATTATGAATAATAAATCACATAGCTTTTCAAGGACTCGAGACCCCAACCGCATTAGTACAAATCAAAGATATTTATGCCACAACGACAATATTAAATTCAAATGACTACCCCGTAGGACTATCTTTAACAAACCCAATTAACGTAGAAGAATTAAATTTTAACGAGATGAAAGTAGACGAAAACTTAAACGAAAACTATAACTCCGCAGAAAACGACGAAATGTTAAGAGAAAATTTAAATAATATTCGTTTTAACACCGACATCAATCAGGAGGAACAAAGAGCAATCAAAAATTTATGTTTCGAATACCGCGACATATTCCATTGCGAAGGAATACCCCTAACCTTTACAAATACAGTCAAGTACAACATTGAACTAACAGACAACAAACCCATATTCACAAAAGCATACAGATAACCCCAGGCAAGTCAGGAGGAAGCTGACAGACAAGTAGCCGATCTAATAGATCAAGATATCATACAACACTCCAATTCACCATGGAGCAGCCCCGTATTAATAGTACCAAAAAAACTGGACGCATCAGGAAAACGAAAATATAGAATGGTAATAGACTACAGAAAATTAAATGAAAAACCGGTAGACGATAAATACTCTTTATCAAATATAACTGAAATTTTAGACAAATTAGGCAAGTGCCAATAGTTTTCGACGTTAGACTTAGCATCAGGATACCATAAAGTAGAAATGGAAGAAAGGGATACAACAGCTTTTAGCACCCCTAGAGGACATTACGAGTATAAGAGTGTGCCATTTGGACTAAAGAACGCACCCGCAACTTTTCAAAGAGTAATGGATAACATACTACGAGGGATACACAACGAAAAATGCCTTGTGTACCTAGACGATATCATAGTGTATTCAACATCATTAGTGGAGCATATAGTAAGATTACGAGAAGTGTTCGAAGGATTAAGAACAGCACAATTTAAAGTACAACTGGATATGAGCGAATTTCTACAGAAAGAAGTAGCATTTTTAGGTCATATAATAACACCCCAAGGAGTCATGCCGAACCCCGACAAAACAAACGCTGTATTAAATTACCCCATACCGAAAACCAATAAAAAGATAAAAGGATTTTTAGGACTTAGTAGTTACTACCGCATATTTATTAAAGATTATGCTCAGATAACCAAACCACTGACAAATTGTTTAAAGAAGGGAAACAAAATTGTACATACCCCAGAATTCATCAAAGCTGTAAATAAAATCAAAAGTATATTAACAAATCACCCCGTATTAGAATACCCCGATTTTTCAAAACCATTCATACTAACAACAGACGCATCAAATGTAGCCTTAGGCGCAGTATTAAGCCAAGGAACAGTAGGTAAGGATAAACCCATCAGTTACGCATCCAGAACCCTCAACGAAACCGAGCAAAGATATCGTACAATAGAGAAAGAACTGTTAGCCATAATTTGGGCAACAAAGTATTTTAGACAATACCTATACGGACGAAAATATTATATATACACCTATCATAGACCACTAGTATGGCTATGCAAACTCAAGAAACCAAATTCAAAATTACAACGATGGAGAATCCGATTAGAAGAATATGACTACGAGATCATATACAAAAAGGGAATTTACAATAATAACGCAGACGCTTTAAGTAGAATACAGCTTAACGCACTAGAAACAGAATAAGTGATAGGAAACGTAGACGAAACAGAAGTTAGAGAAGATCCAGACGAAATGGACACCATACATTCAACACAAAATGACGAGCCAAAAACCGCAATTAAAATTTTAAATGAAGCCATAGATATGAAACCCAATCAGTTTATAATCACAGAAGTTTTAACCAACCCCAACCCTGTAAAATATAAGAAAGTAAATAACAAAAAGATATATCAAATTCAGATAACCAAAGTCGACAATGAAGAACAAATAATTAAAATTCTAAAGGAATACACCCCCGAGAAAAACAATTTTACTTTTACTTTAACACGGAAAACTTATACAAACGATTTTCGGAAATATATGTTAAATTATTCAACAATTCTGGCCCTGAACTTATAAGATGCACAAGAAAATTAATAACATTAGACGACCCTGACGAAATAAATGATGTGATAAGAAACCAACACGAAGGAAAGACCAACCATCGTAGAATAAATGAAACCCTAAAACAGATCATGAGACGTTATTACTTCAAGGACATGAAGGAACTAACTACAGACTTTATCAACCAATGTGAACAATGTGACAAAGCAAAATATTACAGGAAACCCCCGAAGATACCCTCAATGTTGACTAAAACACCGGACAAACACTTTCAGAAATTACATACCGATACTCTAGTAGTAGAAGCACAAAGTTACTTAACAATCGTGGACGCATTTACAAAAATAGGTCAAGCAACACCAATCACCTCTAAAAATAGCTTCGACGTAACTCAAGGATTTTTACACTATTATACATTTTATGGAACGCCCGAAACAATAACGTTAGATAACGGCAGCGAGTTTAAAAACGAAACACTACAAAACACTTTGGAATTACACAAGATAAAAATTCATTTTATAACTGTGAACCACCCTGCATCCAACGGACTAATTGAGAGACTACATTCAACCCTACTAGAACAAATCCGATTATTAAGAATAGCATACAAGAAAGAACGCATAACTAACTTAATGTCATACGCATTAATCGCCTATAATAACACAATTCATTCATCAACCAATTTTACACCATTAGAATTAGGAAGTTTATCAGCAATACGCTAAGGACAATAAAGAAAAACTAAAAATAACTTACGACAAAATAAAGGATAAGTTAGATAACGACAAAGAACGCATTACCGCGACCCGTAATAAAAACACAAACGTAAATAAATTTTCAATAGGTCAAACCGTATACGAGAAAAATTTCCAAAGCAAAAGACACAAAACGGCACCAAGAAATTTAGGCCCCATTAAAATTAAAAGAAAATCCGACAAAAACGTAGCCGTAATAGACAACGGCAAGATAACAAAATATATTTACCTGAAAAATTTAAGACACCCTGTACTTTCAGATGGACAACCATCACCCTTACTGTCAACCTCCGCCCAGGTAGAACGGACACCGAAATCATAATTGAGGACATAATAAAATAACCCCGGTATACTACCAGTAAAATTGGGAAGTATGCACAACACAGCAGGTTACTGAAATTTCGCACAGAAATTTGATTTAACCGAATTAAAAGGAGAATTTTGTATAATTAAAGACAATTATGCGAGACTGAAAGAATCAATGAGCACAGCCAGATTTGAAAAGGATTATTCGATAGAAGTACTTAGCTACAAATGAAAAATATATTAAAGAACACGGACGAATAATTCATTCGATTAATACCTCTAGACCAAACCACAAGACAGAGAAGAGGACTTATTAATGGATTAGGCAATATTATAAAAGCTATCACAGGTAATTTAGATAACCAAGATGTTGAACGATACGACAATGCGATACAAAAATTGATTGACAGCTAGAATGTTAGAAACCAAATTTCTTTAACTCAATCAACTATAGTAAAATTTAATGATATCCTTCGAAAGTTAGTAAATAATCAGGAGAGCATAACAAATAAAATATTAGCTCTTGAAAGTAGAATTCAAACCACAATATTAGGAATGCAAAGTTTAATAAGTTTCTACACAATTTGTAGTCACTGTAATTCAGCAGATTTTAGCTACAAAAGAAAATGCTGTAACATTTGCTAAATTAAATACCTTACATGCTAGTATTATCAAACCGCTTGATTTGGTGAATCAACTACTAGGAATCAAGTCATTTATAACCCATGGTAAATTATCTTTTGAAGTAGCAGAATCTAACATACATGTATTTGAAAAATTAGCCATAGTAAAGGGTTACGTAAAGAATCATGAAATTACATTTTTAATAGAAATTCCAATTGTGGAAACTAACCCTTATAATTATTCCCATTTATTTGTTTTCTCCCTGAAAGTTAATGGCCAATATCAAGTTATTATCCCTAAGATCAAGTTCCTTTCCCTAAGTGAACTTAGGTACGGCTTCACAAATGAGAAATGCAAAGAAGTGGCACCCGGCCAATACTTATGTCAATCGATGACAACAACAGCTATTCAAACAGGTAGCCCTTGCGAAGTGCAATTATTACAATTCTCTAAACGTTATGAGAATGGTGTGCCAAAATCAGTAGAAATTACTGACAAAAATTTAAAAAAATTACGGACCACAAGTGGATTGATGTTGTATATGCTTCAGCCGTTGCTTTACATATATCTTGTCGCTGGTTTAAACATAAGTACGTTGTAGAATTCTTGTTTGTGTTACTGTACTCTATTCAGTAAAAAACGAAACTTCTTTATAACGAACGAACGGAAACTAATTTATTTGCATTTCTTAAGTTGACAGACAAAAACAGTAACATACTAGACTACAATAATTACAAAATGTATCTGCGGTTATATAAATTACAACGAAAACTAGATTTTACCTTCAAACGAGTTTAATTCCGCATGGTTCAAGTGCCAGGTATAATTTTACCTCAACTAAACTAACACGTGTGACCATCAATGTTGCCATAATTTTACCTTAGCTAAGTGATGTAAAAATACGTATTTTATGAAACGTAAACTTACAATTCTGTACAGATGTATTTGCGCAGGAAGTGATAGCCAAAGTTACCTTATAATAATATTAGTATCTGGACAATTTTATTATTGTTATTAACTGTATACTTATTATAAAAAATGTGTATTAGATATAAGATCAAGGCAACAGAGGTGAAGGACAAAGAAACCACTAATGAACATTTAGGAACGATGGGTTTTTAAAAATTAAGTATCAATCCTTAATTTTTATCTAAGTCGGGAAGGTTTACATATCCCCTAAATTAATATGTATTTTAAAATAAACGTAATAATTATGCCTTAAATATAGCATGATACATTGTATAAAGGAATGTAGTATAGTAAATGTCAACAGAGTTCGTATTACAAATGAGAATAGGAAACGACTTCTTTGTAACCCAGACGCTACTTGATACCACAGTTTAAGAAACAATGAACTGCGATCAAGCAGACTTATTTATAATTACTTGGATTAAACGCATTGTATGATTTATCAAAAAACAGCGGAAACGCAATATCTACAATTTCCCACAGAGCAATGTGAGACCAGAGGTTTCATGCTAAATGTAAAAAGCCCCGCTCATCAGTCTGTCTTCGAACTTCATAATTTTAACATTGTTAGGTGTTCAAGCTACTTCTTAATTATTAATTATTGATTAATTTAAATATTAACTTGTAGTATTTTTCAATTGAATTCACTTTTCGTTAAATGAATGTGAGCATTCAAATCCATTGTAAATGAAACAAGTCATTATAGTAATTACGGAATTAAATTAAATTTGATAGTTGTGCTTTCAACTGCTTTAACAGTGATAATGGAACAAAGTGAAATTATTATTTTTATATATGAAAAATCTAGTAAGTTGCAAAGTAAGCAACTAAGTCCGTCGGAATATTCTTTATTCTTCCCAGGCCACTTACGTAAAAAAAGGATACTTGTCCCTCGCTGAAGATATGTAACTAAACGATCAATGTACAAATGAATAACAAGAAATGTAACATCTAGATAAAACTTGTATCTGCTGTACTTGCACCAAAAATACAATAAAGCAATTCCAATAAAGTAAAACCAAAACGAGAACCATAACCAAGAAAATACCAGAGAAGAGGATAAACAAATAAATAAACCAGTGGATAAGAAAACAAAAAAAAAACCCTAAAACATAAAATTGATTAATGCTCAAGCAATTGTACCAGCAAACCTTCAACGCTAACCAGCGTAAGGGTTTAATAATATTTTTATAGCGACGCTATCTTCAAACAGCTAGCAACATCAAACAATTCAATGAATGTGGACCATCGACCTATAACATTCAAATACTTGAACCAAAGTTGCAGAAACTTCCAAATAAGCCCAACCCACGCTATATGCAACTCCAGAAAATTAACGTTTCGTTATATTTATATCCTGCAACGCAGCTAGGGAAATATCTTTTAGCACACGCTAACCCTTGGATAACGAAAACGTGTAGGTCACTTCACGAAGCGCATTCAAGACGAACCACGTTTAATCAAGAATGTATTAATTCGTATTTCTATTTATCAACAATTATCACACACCTGTCGGACAGATAAAGTCCCGTTGTATTTAATATTAAATGCTTGGCCCTGAATCAATATTTTACAAATAAATTGTTACTTTTAATCTAATTAAGTTATATACAGTGAGAGTCAATGTAACGTAACAAAGTGACCGTTACAGTTGATGTGATTAGTGTAAAAATGACGACTGTCGACTGTGCTAGCTATTCGCCAAAGTTCTTCTTTCTAAGTCATCGATCTCGAAACCTTTAATCAAGTACTATCGAATAGGTCAAGCTTAATGTACAAGAGCTCCGTCCTTCTAAAATCATAATTCATCTTCAAAGTATGTTTAATGTCTGTAACATTTGATTAATATTATTCTGTAGTTAACTCCAAATACAGTTAAGCAGAAAAAATATCTTCAATTAACAACGGATTAAGAATATGGTCATCAAATATCCCAGCGTAAACGTTTAATTTTACTGGGCATTACAGCATGAACTCTATGAAAACCCTAGTGAGCGAGCAAATTGAGACCGTTAAGAGGAAAATATTGAAAAGAAAACTTGGATTGCTGATTATTTCACAAATTTACAGACTTTGACAAATCAATTTTCACAATGTATATGTAATAGGTATACTTAATATGGATGGAATTTGAACTTTTTAAAATACGTTAAACACTTTGTTACGTTCAAAACTGATAAATATTTTCATTTGGCTTAGGATACTTTTTAAATATACATATGCTTCCGCTTTGAAATTTTGTGTAACTGCATGTTATGGGAGACGTCCATGATCGCGCTTTATGGTTTAGTGAATCGATTTATTACCGTCAAACTCATCCTAATACAATAAGTACATGTTCAACACTCTGTAGAATATTATTAATGCATTTAGTTTAAGTCGTAATACTTCAATGTATTAATATTGTTTGATATAAAACAACAAATGTACTCGGTTATCTACAATCCGTGCTTTTTGAGAGGATATATTCGCTTTTAACATATTTTTCAGAAAGCAGGGTTTGTAAATACCCGAGTACATTTACGGCTTACAAATAAAGCATTTACGAATAGTAATAAGTTTGTATAGCATAAATTTTCTACAAGTTTGATTAATAGCAATTATATTTTATATATATTTATTTATATTATATTTGTTGGTTTTTTTATGTATTTATGCATTATAAAGACCTTAGGCGTGTTCTTTGACATGTGGTATTCTAATATTTCAATCGATTATTAGATAGTTTCGAAAACTAACTTAATACTTAATAATATACGACTTGTCGTTCTAGGTTTAAAACAAAGTTATACTTGCGCTTGGACTATCAATTTCTTGCCGGTATTCTTATCTCGATCGCTATCTAGAAATGGTTTGATCTGATATTCTTCCCTATGGGGCGCGGTGACCCTGGGTTGGATACACCAGCCTTTTTCTGTGCCTGAGGGTCACTAAAAGGAGGTTCCTTCCGGACTAACTCGGGATCTATTCCTGCAGAGGCATGAAACATGCAGGGCGGGGTCTAAATTATTTTAGGCAAATACACCGCACACCAGATTGACATAAAAGTTATATGGCGTCACTGTGTCTGATTCATATATTGATAATTTAAGGGAGAACGCAGAAAACCCTCAAATATTTCTTTTAACACAAAAACTTCAGATCTCAATATACAAAACACTGCCGCTGTTACCACTGGACCTTGTAATAAATGCATGATTGTAATTATCAAATAAAAGTAATAAGAACACTCTTGTAGTTCTCACACAAAATACACACGACTACTATTAGATGATGTCATTAATAGGCGAATCCTTTGATCTTTGGACCAATAATTTCAACGTGAATCCATAAGGAAATAAACACGCAAGCTTAATGTTTCTCTATTAATTTATTAGGTTATTTACAATTATTTTTCACAACGTTTCGTTTAGTTATATACAAATGGAATTAACCCTTTCCTTTTGAAATGATTTCCTTTTTATATATACTAATTTACAATCTTTATTAAACAGACCATAGGGTTGTTCATCAAAACTTTCTTTGCCTTTAATGTTTACAAAAAATTTTAGAGTTCAATTAAACAATTACTAACCTTTATGCAAATCTAGTAATGCTTTCCACTAAATTATTATTGATATACTAATAGTTATTGGCCCTATCTGATCAAATATCTTTGATGAGGGTTCACACAACTACAAAAATATAAGCAGCGCAATATGTATAAATATTGTCAAAGCTATTTCTTAAACAGATTCCTTACATACTTATGTTAATTTACGTGATCAACCTGATAGTCATTAATTGACAAAAGTGGTATTAGCTTTTGAATTTTCTTACTTTTATATATATAAAATTTTTAGTAAAACGTACGAACTGTACGCACATTATATATCATAGACTCTAATTGATTAAAATTCCAGAATTAAATTTCAAACAAGTTGCTGAACTATGCCGTATCAAACAATATGTAATCTCAGAACACAAGGTTGCGCCTGCCCTCTATCATGTAGAGGACGAAGTATTCATGACCAAAAATAGCTTTCTACTTACCATGAATTTTTTGCGTGTAAATGTTACAGATGTTGAACCATTACCTACGTCGTATTAGGAACGGACCTTGACCTAACATTTTGTCCTCCGCTTGTGCATCGAAACATGTGTTTCTATTGTAGTGGAACTTTATCAAATAATTGTATCAATTAACAAGAACATAAGTTTTCAGCATCTCATATTTAATATTGTAGGATTAATTCCCAGAAATATTCAAACTTGCAAATAGACTCGCATCAGCTGACAAACCATAAGACAAACAAAAAAAGTCGCATCAACTGATGAACTAGAAGACCAAAAATAAACTCGCTAAAACAGATTTGCATAAATTATCTTGCTTTAATGGAATTATACTAATCAATTCTAAACTAGAATATGTGTTCACTTACACATAATATTATCGCATCAAATCACCATTATACTAATGGAAATCCTCATTGCCCTGGCCAAACACAAAATCATCGTGCTTTTATTGCACAAAATTCTTATTCCTATCCTGACTACATCTGGCAAACAAGTTTTTGAAACTAAAAACCTTATCTGGTCGCGTTATTTCCTGTACCAGTGGGGAATAAGCTATTTACAATATTGGCAGCACCGATACGTTAATTGTAGCGTCCTCCATTGACAAATATTTTTAATGCGGTCGTGGACGCATAACAAATTTTAGTGAAATAAACCGTGGAAATTTGACAACAGGTTTCCATTATAATTAAATGCCGCGAGAAATTCCTGGTTTGATTTCATATTTCAAATTATAATCAGTCTTCATACATGGAAGTATCGGTTAACAAAGGTACATTTATTTTTAATAGATTAAAATTAGTGGGCGATCCTGCACCGTGATAATTTATTATTTATATTGGAGCAATAAATTGTCGTTGCACTCCATAACAATTACGGAATGTCAACTGGCTTATATTCAAAACGTCAATCCTAAATCTTGAATGCCAAAAGAATGAATGAATCGCTAGCATTACTTCCGCTTCTATACAATAAAACAATCTTAAAACATCATCGTTCTTCGAAGGTTTATTACAGTTTCAAAAATGAGTCATTCTCATGATGCAACAATTACCCACAATTTCGCGTTCTTATCTTTTTAATGAGCTGTCAGATTTAAAATTTATAGCTTCTATAATAATACCAACCATTAAAACTCGTTACGTGTTCTGGTTTTACAATCTTTGGGTGTTATCGCGTTCTTGGAATCGACATATATTCATTGACAGAAAATAATTAGTTATTCTTTGTTTATGATTTATGGCTTTCAGAACATATTCGAAAGAAGGCAGTATGTATCGTTTTGTATTAAATAACGTAAATATAATGAATTCGAAGATTCTGGAACGATTTATCTTTCAATCAATGCATGTAAATAAATGTAGTGTATTGCGTTTATTAAATGATATTTTAAAAAGTATGAACATACTATGAATTTACATTTTAGAAAAGTAGGAATGTTTGTATTTTTTCCGTCTGGAACTATTTGTCTTTCGAAACAGTGTACTACTTTTATTAAATGATATTCCTAAACCATATAGTTTGACATTAAAGTTATTTAGTACTCTTAAAGTTGATGAGACATGTTTTTCAGTTTGTATGAATAATAAAACCGGTTCTGAAGGTATTTTTAGAAAACGACAGAGCCCGTTGTTGTATTTTTAGCTCGTATCTCAAATTTATTTACTAAATTACTTACTTCTCCTGCCGAATGCACTAAGGTTAGAACGTGAAAAAATAATTTATTACCCGATTTTATCCCTCATCTTGCATTGTCAGATATTGAAAACATGAATACTTTAAACAGTAAATACTCCCTGTATGTTTGTTGTGGTTTGTTTAGCATTCTTCTTAATCTTCTTTGGGAATGAAACCACTCATAGTTTTTAAAATCTATTTTATTTACGTTTCGATCCATGACCTAGGATCGTTGTCAAAATAATAAAAACTTCAAGTTTGACGTTTATGACATAAATTGAAGGTTACTTTGATTTATTGATGTTTGAAATATTTGGTTTGAGTACACTAAGCAAAATTTTTTAAAGTTTAAAAGAATCATTGCCTTCAATTTGTGTTGCGACCTGGGATCGACTTTCCTATGGTAGCCAATACGCTTAACGTGAAATCAGCTGATTAATTTTTATTGGTGAATTTTATATAAATTCAATAATTTGGGAAACATTTTTTAACATGTTTCTATTTATACAATTGAGAGATTTCTGATTTTATGTCTTATTTTACCGAGATTCAGTGAAGTGGTTTCATTCCCAAAGAAGATTAAGAAGAATACTTTAAACAGGTTATGTAAAAAATTTAGAAGATGCTTCTTGTTTAAAATAAAAGGTTATTCCCGGTTCCTCAATTAATGCAAATAAGCAAAATAATTTCACCAATAATAAATTTTCAACTGCCGCAAAAAAAAATTTTGCTACCTAATAATAGTTATATATAATAAAACCTTAAGAAATAAAACATTGTCACCTCATGTTCAAGTAATTAATAATGGCATTCCGTCCTCGGTCATTAAACATTCATCAAATTTATCTACTAGAAAAATACCTATTTGTTGGAATTGCTCGCATGGACGTCCGCACAGCAATTGTTCCGCCCTTAATAAACGATTTGGTTACGGTTGTGGAAAACCAGGTGTAATTAAAGAAAATTGTTTAAATTATTCAAAAAACAATGCACTGTCTATTCAGCAAGCTGAATATGATGATTTAGTTTGTGCCGGGGACTTCAATATTATTCAACTAAGCATAAATGACTGGGTCTACAATGATAGGTGAACAAACGTAGTAAAGTGGATAAGGATCATACTTACTTCAAATGAAATGTTACTGTAGTTACGACGGATGCTAGTATAAACGCGTTACCCAAAAAAATAAAAAATAAAGCAGAACTGTCAACGAAAGGATTGGGAATTGATGTAATTACCAGTGTGAGGTTATAACTAAGCAAGTCCTCACAGCTATGGTTTGGTATGCTGCGAGTGTCTGGGCACACAGGATATCCTTGGTCAGACGGGCAAATGTAGTAAACAAAACACAACGAGCAGTCGTAGTAAGGCTGACCTGAGCGTACAGAACAACATCACTAGACGCCTTGGCAGTCATATTTGGGATAACACCACTTGACTTGGAAATAAGAAAAAGAGTCACAATGTACTGATTGAGGAAATGAAACAAAGATTAAGTCTGACAATTTATTGGGAAAGAATGCAACACAAAGAAAGGGGTTAAAGAAACCATACCTGAGATATGGCAAAATCGATGGTACCAAAAAACAACTGGAAGAAGGGCATACCAAATAATACCAATACCAAACATCAAAGACGGACCATAACTAAAACACTTCAACCAATCAGAAGGACTGATATAATTGATATAATACATAACGGGACATGGCTTTTACCCCCCGACGTACAAACAATGAATGTAAATAACAAACACAAGCAGATCTCGATGCGGAAAAATTGGAACCCCTGAACATCTGGTCTTAACTTATACACACAGACAAAATAACAATAACGCCACCGCAAGGAGTAACCCAATACAATTAGAAACTAAAGTACAAATTATACAAGATGAAGAGTATGACTTAACACACTTACCCAACAGTATTCTTGGAGCATAAACCAGGAATACATACAACAGCTGCGATCAAACAGAAGACTAACTTAACCAAGCAATGTCATGTACATAATAATGTCAATAATCCAATAAGAATTAGAAATTAGGTTAGGAATTAAAATTCTGTGTATGAGTAAACAGTATACGGCTGCCAAACACCTGTCACGTGCACGGTTAGGTTTAGGCAGAACACTGGGTTCCCAACTTTCTGGCTTGCGATGGTCAGGAACCCGGTGGGAAGCACCTAGGTTAAGGATGATGGGCAGTTGTTAAGGGCTGAGGGTAGTTTTAGGATTTTGAAAGGGTTACGGGATAATATGAGACCTTGGTGAAGGGAGCAGGGATATTTAAAGGAGGGAAATAGCAAGCAGGACCACGCATGAATACCCGATTTCCGGTTTCCGATGGTCGGGGATGCACGCCTGGAGGTAGGGCGGCGAAACATTGGGTTTCTAGATTGCCGACTTCGATGGTCAGAAACTTAATAGGAAGCAAGCAAGAAGTTGGGGCAAAAAGTTTAGGGAAAGTTTTACGTAGGGCAAAAAGTGAAGTAAAAGGGAATGGTCTTCGCAAATTAAAAAGGAGGAAATTAACAATAGCGGAATAAGAAAATGTATTACTAACGTCGTGTACATATTGTTTTTGTAGTATACACACGCCTAGTATGGTGCACTGTACTATATAGTAATAATACTATCTGCTGTAACTGTTTTAGAGAGCAGATCACATGTAAAATTAGAGAAATGAGAAAAAAATATACGCGTCATTACAAGGGCTCTGCAGAAATGACGATTATAATCTACAGCACCTAAATGCCATATTAATATAGCATTGCCTGGTATCGGAAACGAATTAATTATCCCTGTTTGAGAAGGATTGATTCTTGATATCAAATGAAACAGAAAATCTACTCTTTTCCTAGCAAACTATCTTTTAGTTTCATTCTAAAGTACACGTCATTAAACTTTTGGAATATAGTTAGGAGATAAGTGAGACGCACTTCTGCCCTTCTGATTAAGAATAGATTTCTGAACCCAATATATCTTCAAACCCCTTACAAAGTAGCAGACCGAGATACTAAGATCAAATGGTAAAACCTGAAACATATCTGTGTACCGCCCATATAAAACACTGCATATTTCTAGTGATCTGGTTAGATACCAATTTTCCAGAAATAGACACTTAGGTTTCATATGCTTAGACATTGACCTAAAGTTAACTTGTACCATACTTATTTTTGATCATGCATCTAATCAAATTCAAACGCTTCCATCCCTTCTAGGTACCATAATCAAGGAGTTAATATATTTTATCTGCTGAGCTCAATAGTATCTTTCACCAGCATCTTTATCTATTTAACTTTTCACATCGTTCTCATGAGCATACGGATCGCATAGAATTTCACGAAAGTGGTGTTATCCGTAAGCTCAATTTCATGTAAATATTTTTCTCTATGATCCTTCTTCGTTGGAAATAACCTCACCGTTTAGCGTCCATAGCTCATATAACTTATTTTTAATCTTCCAAAAATTTTATGCCTGATAGTTGAACGAAGTGATTTGAATTAAAGTTTAGGTAGCACCTTAAATTAGTAGGTGTTTGTAGAAATAAGCTATATATCTCTTCATCCAATTTTCGACAACAGTCGCAATCAATCAATTTAGTATATTGTTTATTTTTGCTTCAGTGGAAAACTTAGGTTTGGCATAAAAATTATAAAATGTTTTACATGTTTTTCAACTTTACTTAACTAGTCGTAGAATAAATTCCTTCACCCGCCTATTTTACAATGAATTCTAGTTGTTTGGATAAACATTGCTTTGTGGCATTAATCAATTCATCCATTACCAATTGCACAAGGTTCAGAAGTGTCTGGGACTCCATGGGTGTGCCAGATATTTGTTGATTGAAAGTATTTCGAAGTGTGAAGTATGACTTGTTTGTTACTAAAATTTATTCTTTTGATAAGAAAAACCCGTGTAAAAATGAAATATGTTAGTTTGGAATTTCATTCGAATAATAATAAATGTGAATGAGTTGCTAACGCAATAGCAAATGATGTGCTTGGAACTTTTAATCTACACTAGCGGTGACCAACCCCGCGCCCGCGGGCGCATATGCGGCCCTGGTTGATTTGTAATGCGCCCGCTGCAAGATTTCCAAAATATTTATTTAAAAATACCATTTTTTAAAACTTTTCTGAACCATATGAAAATAATTTTAAACTAAATAATAATAAATTTATTTTCATCTATCTTAGTGGTTTGAGTATATGAGAGGTGTAGTGTAAGTGGGAGAAGGACGGTTTTCGGATTGTCGCCACTGAGGGGGTGAGGCGGAACACGTGCGCGGTATATGCAACTGCTGGCAGGCTCCGAACTATGCAGGCTCTGTTTGCCCCATTCGTAAGTGTACCTTCAATGACGACGAAACGGTGGATTATGCTTGTAAATTGATATTAACGTCTGATTTGTCTGTATTATGTTTCCAGGTTGTCCAATAATTCGCAAATTTTTCAAAGCTATTTTTGATTACAAAAATATAACCACAAAAAAACGTCATGTCTGAAGCAGGACCAAGTAAACGGCCACGGTTTTACATTTTCTAAAAAACTGGGAAGAAGAATATTGTTTCGCAGAAGCAAAGGGAAATGCCGTATGTCTTCTGTGCAATCGAAGCGTAACAACTAAAAAATATAATATTGAACGACATTATAAATTAGAACATAAACACTTTCATCAACAATGTATGCCCAATAGTGCCGTAAGAAAAGAGAAAATAAATTCTTTAAAAAAGGCATTGGTGGGTCAGCAATCATTGTTTAAGAAAGTGAGGGACAAATCAAAAATGTTACTACAGCATCGTTCAAAATTACACATTTTCTTTTAAAGAACCGTATTTAACTGGAGAATTATTTAAAAATGCTTTACTTGCTGGTGCCGATTCTCTTTTTAATATTTTTTCCAATAAACAAGCAATAGTTAGTGCAATAAATGATTTACAATTGTCATGTAATATAATTGAAAGAACAACTACTACAATATCGACCAACCTTAACGATCAACTTTAATCTGATATGGATAGGTGCTCTTGGTTTTCACTTCAAATGGACGAATCATTGGATATAACAGAGACACCTCAATTAATAATAATAACCAGAATGGTATTTAAGGATTACTCTGTAAAGAAAAAAATGCTATGTCTTTTGTCAATGAAAGCGAGAACAAGAGTTGAAGATATTTATCAGGTTTTTAAAAAATTTTATTTTGGAACGAAAACTTCCCTTACAATTATCTTCGATCACAACTGATGGAGCTCCAGCCATGATCGGTAAAAACAAGGGATTTATAACCTTGTGCAGAAGAGATGAATCATTTCCAATTTTTTTTACTTATCATTGCATAGTACACCAGCAAGTTCTGTGCTCTAAAATTCTTTCACTTAGCCATGTTTTGGATCCCACAACTAAAATAATAAATTCTATAAAAGCTGCGCCATTGCAGCACAGACTTTTCAAAAAACTACTAGAAGATAATGATACTGAGTGTTACGTCATCATCGAACATTTATTGGAATTGGTGACAATAAATACTTAGTGCGGGTATCCTATAGTTTTTAGTGAAACATTATATACCGACAGTGGAAGTGCGTGAACACAGTCGCATTCGAACCCTTGCAGAAGACGGTTGTATGAGAGCTTTTGAAAGCGACACCGACACCCAAACGTGCGTGTTATTGGTTGTCCGGGAAGCTTTTGTGTGTGAACTTTTATTGCCCACAGCGGCACAGGCCTTAAGGTCATTATACCCTTCTTAAAGTAGTTGTTGTAGTTGTTTTTAGTTATTACATAACCGCTCCACCGCCATCGGTATTGCTACAAAAGCAATTGGTCCTTCTATAATTAGCATACTATCACCGCCTTAATCGAGTCCATTGTCCAAACGTCCGTCACTATGCTAAAAATTGGCACATCAGCGAGCGTGTTTTTAATTAATTAATGATTTAGCTTTAAATTTGTGTTCAAGCCCCATATTTAGCGGGTTAAAATATGTACAATATTAGCTACATACTTTCGTTAGACTAAATTAAGTGATTTCGCCGTAATTAAACCAGCGTTTAATTACAAACAAATCCTTAATATAAAATTTGCTAATTTGCATTAAAAGCCACTGCGCGTTTTTAGTATCACATACAACCTTTCAGTCGGTGCAGTAAAATATTGGACACATTTGCAGGGCAATAAAGTTGTAACGCTGAACCCATCTTGCAAATATGTTAAGCCACATGTTTAAACGTTACTGTGAGCTTTGATGGTAAAAGCCGCCCGGGTTGTAAACTGTACATCTTATCTAAACGCTTTGTTTGACAAACCGTTAGGTTTTCGACGTCTGGCTTAAGACCCCATTGCAGGCTAATAGTCATAAAACGTGTTTTATTGGTTTATAGGCTATTTTACATTTTGGTGCCTTGAACAACTCATAATATTTTAATATTTCTCAGCGCACATCTGAGCGGTTACGGTTTTACAGCATTTATTGTAGGCCTTTCAGAATGGCTCCGAAGAAAATACAGGTAGCCGAGCTCGGATTACTGAAAATACGCATTGTGGAAATGTGGGAACTGGGTAACGCTACACAAAGCGACCCAACTTTAAAAACGTTGTTCCTTATTCAAACAAGGGGAGTAAATGACCTTTACTCAAATTTCAATAAAATTTTAGTTGACGTCTTAGCGTCCTGTGACGAGGTAGAATCATTAAATTACAACGCTTTACGGAAGGAAGTAGATTCCGCTTATTATTGCATACTGCTGCATTTTGAAACGATGAAAGCACCACAAATCATTGAAAATGCTCCAAGCAGCACGGGATCAAAATTGTTACCGTTAAATCTCCCACATTTTAATAATGAGGTAATGGGATTGGCATCTTTCATCGATTTATTTGACAGTCTGGTTTATAATAATGCGTCATTGACCAATATCGAAAAGCTAAATTACCTTATCAATTCCTGTAGCGGGGAGTCTTTGAAAATCATTAAATCGGTACCCATTTCAGGAGATAATTTTATCATTTCCTATAACGCCTTGCGTGAGCGATTTAGCAATCCGCGTTTATTGGCAACTTTGCATTGGAAAGCTATGAAAGACTTTCCACCTTTAAAATCAGAAGACCCTAAGAAACTTAGGGCACTTATTGATTGTTTTTCAGAGAACCTTGCTGTTCTAACTAATTTAAAGTTTCCCACTGAACATTGGAACTTTATTCTGGTCGATTGTTTTTTAGAAAAACTCAATCCGTTCACTAGAAAACGCTTCGAACTCCAATCGGATCCGAAGCAAATACCCAATTTCGATGATTTGAGATATTTTTTAACTCAACAATGTGCAGCGTTGAAACCTTTTCTTCAACCGCACCTGTTTCTTATTCGACGATTGTCCATACATCTCACACATCAGTGCCTAAGAAATCCTCAGCGTTTCAATTTAAACCAAGAGTTTCTTCTAACGTAGTTTCACTGGATACACCAAGTAGCTCCAGTGACTCAAATAATTCATTTTCCACCATTGTCCTTCTTGCAAAGGCAATCACTTAATTTACAGATGTCAATCGTTTCTAAAGAAAACTCCGACCGAACGTTTCGACATTGTCAAACGCTTACGCCTTTGTTTAAATTGCTTACGAACAGACCATGCGTCCATGCAATGCAAATCTTATAACTCTTGTCGAACTTGCGCCAAGCCGCATCATACCTTGCTACATTTTTAACCATAATCTGCTTCTAGCCTTTCAGCTGAACTGATCGCTACACCTATGCATAGAAATGCCAATAGGACGCAGTCAGCCTCTCCTATTCCGGCAAATGTTTTGTCTTCACAGACGAATTCAAATCTTGGGGTTACTGTCTTACTCTCCACTGCTGTTGTGGAACTTCAAGACCGGTCTGGTAGATACAAACCGATCAGGGTACTCTTAGACCTGGCTCTCAAGCTAGCTTTATTCGAGACGATTGCGTGAGCAAACTTTGGCTTCCACGCATACGTTCTCAAGTTCCGATTTATGGACTTGGGCAGACAACTTCAGCAGTCAATAGGGTGCCGTCAGCTGCACCATTCGCTCTATGTTAGACTCTGAAAAATCTCTAGAAGTCACAACTTTTGTGCTTTCGTCAATATCTGGCAAATTACCTAGCGTTGAAGTTCCTAATAATTGGGAACACTTATGCGGCCTGCACTTTGCAGACCCGACCTGGAACTCCCAGGAACCATTGACATGCTCCTTGGAGCAGATGTTTATCCGTTCATCGTCAATGGCGGTGTTATACATGGCAAATTTCTTCAGCCTGCCGCCATAAATACAATTTTGGTTGGACTATTATTGGTCCCACAAAAGCTTGCAGTCTGATACTGTCCAAGCATTTTTACTTCTGTAGAAGATCCTATCGACCAGACCCTAAGGCGGTTTTGGGAGATAGAAGAGTTGCCATCCAAGCCTTATACTTCTCCAGAAGAAGAAAAGCAGATTTGATTTTGAAAACACGTTTTCTCGTGACCCTAGCGGTCGTTTTATTGTTGCGTTACCGTTCAACGATACTTTGCCCGTTTTGATAAGTCCTTTGACATGGCTAAAAAACGACTATTTTCGTTAGAGCGCAAATTGCATGCTCAACCGGAGCTACGCGCCCAATACAACAATTTCATGCAGGACTATCTACCTATCTATGCGGGTCATATGGCATTACTCGATTCTCCGCCGTTGGGAACGATAATTATTTTTACCCCATCACCCTGTGTTTAAAGAGGAGGTCATACTTCTAAAATTCGTGTGGTTTTGACGCCTCTGCAAAGGCTAAAAACAACGTGTCACTTAATGACACTCAATTGGCTGGACCTAGTCTCCAAAATGATATTTCGTCAATCTTATTGAAATTTCGTACTCATCGTATCGTTTTTACTTGTGATGTTCGCCAAATGTATCGACAAATTTTGGTTACCGAAGATCATCGAAGGTTTCAATTGATTGTGTGGCGGTTCTCCGCAGAAGAACCCATTCAGACTTATCAGCTTAATACAGTGACCTATGGTATTAAGTCATCGCCTTATCTAGCATTAAAAACTCTTCAGCAATTAGCCATTGACGAAGGCAAAAGGTTTCCGTTAGCCGCTGAGGCTATACGGTCAAATCTATATATTGACGATTTCGTCGCCGGTGGAGATTCTATACAATCGGCCCGCGAAATTAAAGATCAACTTATTCGACTTTTGCATTTGGCTGGTTTTGAACTTCGAAAATGAAGTTCTAATTCAGCTTCTATTTTGCAAGGCATTCCGTCAGATTTTTGCCAATATACTTCACTTGATTTCGATTCTGACGAATCAATAAAAATATTAGGTCTTCAATGGTCACCTACAGAAGATATTTTCTCATTTCGGGTTAAACCATTAAACCCAATATGTACAAAGCGCAACATACTCTCACAAGTTGCCAGAATATACGATCCATTAGGGTTTTTAGCCCCACTAACACTTTTTGCAAAACGCCTAATCCAGCATCTGTGGATGTTAGGTTTAAATTGGGATGACATCCCACCAGCAGACATTTCGTCTCAATGGCAGCAGTATCAAGAAGAGTTGCCGTTATTATCGTCATTAAAGTTACCACGTTGTTTACCCCTTCGGATCCTTTTACTTGTCATTTGCATGGGTTTTGCGATGTAGCGAGGTAGGGTATGCAGCGGTAGTGTATTTTCAGTTCATAAATCAAACTACTGGAGAAATAACTGTACAATTTGTAGCCGCTAAAACAAAAGTAGCTCCAATTAAGCGCATTTCAATTCCACGTTTGGAATTATGTGCCGCCGTTTTATTAACCGATTTACTTTCTTTTACCATTCGGTCTTATCAAGGCTTGATTGAAATCTCCGATGTTTCAGCGTGGAGTGATTCTACGGTTGCTCTTACTTGGATACGTTCTCCACCTTTTCGTTGGAAAACTTTTGTGGCAAACCGTGTTAGCCACATTCAAGAAATCATTGCACCTAGTCGATGGTTTTATATTAAGTCTTCGCATAATCCGGGTGATCCTGCATCTCGGGGATTAATGCCAAGCGCGGTTATTTCATGTTCGCTATGGTGGGCGGGTCCTGAATGGCTTCACTACCCTAGTGACTCGTGGCCGCCTCAACCAACATTGTCAACCTCAATTGCTGAGGTAACTACGGAAAAGAAGATCCTAACATTTGTCGCTCAAACAGATCCAAACGTCATTGACATTTTACTAAGTCGCTTTTCATCGTTATATAAAATCCAAGGCATCGTGGCTTACATTTATAGATTTTCTAAACCCATGGCTCAACGTCATACGGGTCCCTTAACAGACATTGAATTACACAATGCTCTCATGATTATCGTTCGGCATGTACAAAATGTTACATTTTCAAAGGAAATAGCTTCGATCAAGGCAAACCGTAAATTACCTAAAAGCTTGCGAAAACTTTCTCCATTTGTTGATCCACAAAATATCTTAAGAGTAGGTGGGCGCTTGACACATTCTTCGCTTTCCTATTTCGAAAAGTTTCCTGCGTTATTGCCTCAGCGGCACCGATTAACCGAACTTATCATTCGGTCAACTCATGAAAGGTATTACCATCCCGGTGTTAATACTACAGCGTATCTTATCCAACAGAATTTCTGGATCCTTTCTATTAAAAATTCAATCCGAAATTATTTATCATCATGTCATAGATGTTTTCGTACCAAACCGGTCCTGGTAACTCTTCCTATGGGAGACCTGCCGGCAGCACGTATTACCCAAATCAAACCGTTCAGTATTGTTGGTGTTGATTTTGCTGGCCTCTTTAATAAAGGCTAACCGCCTGCGAGGCTCTAAAACTCTTAAGGCCTATATTTGTATTTTTGTTTGTTTTGCCACTAAGGCAGCACATATTGAACTTGTGTCGGATTTGTCGGCAGACGCGTTTCTTGCCGCTTTGCGACGATTTATAGCACGTCGAGGACGCTGTTCTCAAATATTTAGTGATTGCGGTACTAATTTTGTAGGTGCCTATCGTCAGCTTATGAGTTATCTGCATAGTGCAGTAACCTCAGAAAAGATAAAGTGGTCGTTTAATCCACCTAGCGCCCCTCACTTCGGTGGCTTGTGGGAAAGCGGTGTTAAGTCGGTAAAGACACACCTAGCTCGCGTAATCGGCGAACAAAACTTACCTTTGAGGAACTTTACACAGTTCTTACACAAATTGAATCTGTTCTAAATTCAAGGCCACTCTGCGCTTTGAGTTCGGATCCAAATGACTTGCGTTGCCTAACACCAGGTCATTTCCTAACTATGGAGCCTCTTTCTGCACCACCAGATGAGGACCATTCAACCAACGTTTTACCATTAAAAAGCAGGTGGAAACTCCTGCAAAAACTCCACCAAGATTTTTGGGCTCGCTGGAGCCATGAGTACTACATACTCTGAATCAAAAGGTTAAATGGCACTCTAAGGTAGGTGTCCGACAAGTTGAAAAGGACACTATTGTCCTCGTCAAGGACGACCAGCTTTCTCCACTTCAATGGAAGTTTGGTCGTATTATTAATACTTTTCTCGGTGCGGACGGTATTATACGTGTCGCTGAGATCAAAACTGCACATGGCACATTAAAACGACCTTTGGTCAAACTAGCGCTGCTACCGGTATTTTAATTTTATTTTATGTTTAGATGTATATACACATTTCTTACATGTATAGTAGTATATTATTTTTACATATTTGCTTATTTACATATATATTTTTATTTTTGCATACTTGGTAATATCGCTCGCTGTAGTGTACCACCCTATCTTTCGTTACCTGTTTTCCTAGCAAGGTCAAATCCCATGTGATTTCCTTCACCCAACCTACTTCCCTCCTTTTCAAAATTCTATGAATTTGGTGGGCGGTATGTTACGTCATCATCGAACATTTATTGGAATTGGTGACAATAAATACTTAGTGCGGGTATCCTATAGTTTTTAGTGAAACATTATATACCGACAGTGTAAGTGCGTGAACACAGTCGCATTCGAACCCTTGCAGAAGACGGTTGTATGAGAGCTTTTGAAAGCGACACCGACACCAAAACGTGCGTGTTATTGGTTGTCCGCGAAGCTTTTGTGTGTGAACTTTTATTGCCCACAGCGGCACAGGCCTTAAGGTATTTATACCCTTCCTTAAGTAGTTGTTGTAGTTGTTTTTAGTTATTACATAACCGCTCCACCGCCATCGGTATTGCTACAAAAAGCAATTGGTCCTTCCCTATAATTAGCATATCTATATCACCTCCTTAATCCTTGCAAGCCACTTAGTATTCTGATTTACTAACTTATACAGAAATCAGATGGCTTAGCAAAGGCAAAGAATTAAAACGTTTTCTTAATTTGATTGTTGAAATAAAACCATATCTCTTGAACAAAAAGGGAAATTTATAATATTCTTGAAGATCCTACCTGGTTATGTGATTTATCCTTTTTAGCTGTTATTTGTTAGAAATTGAATCAGTTCAATCTTGAACTGCTAGTTGAAAATAAATATTTGGTAGATATGGTAAGTGTTATTAAAGCATTTAAAGTTAAATTACCCATTCGAATTTCACATTTTCATAACAAATCGTTGACTCATTTTCGTGAAATGTCAAAATGTTAAATTAAGTAATGATTTTAATGAAAGATTTAAACGATTTGGAATTGATTTTAGTTTTCTTTCAAAATCCTATGAATAGCGTTGATGTTACTATTTTAAGTGAGGAATTAAATAAATTTAATATAACAAATGTATAAAATTTAGAATGAGAAATGATAGAATTACAAAATGACATCGCTTTGAAAGCTGTTAACATGGATAAGACATTTTGGAAATTTGTTGATTCACATAAATATCCAATATTAAAAAATTGCGCTCTGAAGATAAAATCGTTTTTCGGGTCGACTTATCTAAGTGAAGCCACGTTTTCTTCCATGCAATTTATTAAAAACAAGTTTAGAGCAAGTCTTACGGGTAAAAATTTGAATAATTGCTTAAAAATAGCAGTATCAAATTACAGTCTTGATTATGAAAAATTGTGTGAAGAAATACAGTATCAACCTTCTCATTAAAGAAGATAATAGCTTTTTTATGTTTATGTTTACTTCTTGTATACCATTTATGTATTATTATTACAATTTACCATGTACTATAATCATTTTACTGTATTATTGTAACGCTAATATATGTTTTTTTATTCTCTCTCCTACCCACATAAAAAAAACATGCGCTCACCGCGATGTAAAAATTTTTCCATGCGCATTTGCTTCGAAAAAGGTTGGCTACCGCTGATCTACACGAAATCGCCACCCATAGCATGTAGCAACGGCATTAAAAATGTAGCCTGTACTGATGTCTTAATTGCGTTACATAAATTTTCGAATTTTAATTTCAACTAACATAAGAATAAAAGCTAGCGTGCGGCAGAGATCGTTTACGATGCACTTGCGTGTCGTATTGAATTAATTGCAAACCCCCAGACATAAATGTAACATAGAGGCTATTTGTAGATAAGCTAATAATGTTCATTAGCTAATTGTTTGCACTGGCTACAACACAATTGTACTTGAGGCTCTTGTAGTTGTTTTTAGATAACGAACGTTCTTTCTTCTTTGGTGCGCTTTCTGGCAACAAGAAATACAGCTTTTGAATCAAGTTAATGATTGGACCGTATTATTACCGCTTATTTGTAGACCTGTAGTAGTTTTTACTACGATACGTTATATGAGCAGTCGACGGTTTTAAATTAACCTGAGGCAATGTACTATTTCAATTTTATTGTCATAAGTTAGTGTTTTCTATAGATCTACTGTAAGGAATTTGAAAAATGTTCCACGCTTCACAGGGGATTATTACAATAAACCCAATATAGATTTATTTAAATATTACTCATGGCACGAAATAATTTAAGCTAGCGCATTTTAGAACGGTTTTTCAATTCATTCGTGATTTACTCTGCAAAAGCCATATATCTTGCAATAACATCTCAATTGGAATAAATTCTTGTAGCGGGGCCCTTATTCCACTCGAAAGAGGATAAGTTGTCGTCCGCATTATGTTCGTTATTATACATTTGATAAATCCTTTATAAGATGACGTAGATCTATTGATATAATTTGTTGTTTCTACATTGTATGCCTAAAGTGTATATAGGCAACATTCGGGATTTAGCTATATACTATATTAGAATTTATTAACTACAATTTAGGCATAATTTAGTTTTGGTTTATTTATTTTTATTACTGACCGGGTTGCTGCAGGAGCACCCGGAGCATCTAGAGTCTAGACAAACATAACTCAGTCACTCTTTGCTATAAAATATTTATATTTACACATACAGTTGTAATGTAATAATAACTAAAAATTTTTGCTATAAGTGAAATTCCAGTTGATGGCAGCAATAGCAAGAGGTATAGTAATTCCCAAAAATCCTGCAACTGTTTATTTTAATAGTATGCCGGAGTCATTTAACTTTCAACAAGTGATTCAAAAGCCAACTATGCATAATGCATTACTCGATATTATCATAACATCGTCGTTGGAGCTAATCCATGGATCGGGAGTAAAAGATTGTAGGTTATTCTGATCATAATCTTATTATCTGTTCTGTGCCAAAGTACATCTGCAAAAGAACAAATAGTAATCGTACATTTAAAATTTTCAAAAATGTTAATATATTGATTTTAGAGCAGAACTTGAGTTACTCCCGTTTGATAACATTCTATATATTGCCGATGTAAATGCAAAAATAATATATTTGAATAACCTAATTATCAGTTTATTCGATTAGTTTGCATCCTGACAAATGGCTATTTTAAGACGTAAATAAACATGCACCTTGGCTAACAAATAATCATCATCATCATTGGGTCTTCAGTCCTGAAACTGGTTAGAGATTAAGCATTGTTTCCTATTCTGAACTAGAATGGCGATTTCCTGAAGATTTGCTAGGTAATCTATCACTATCTGATCTAGGTCTACATCTACCCTTTTTTCCTATCTCTGCTTGTCATATATCAACCACAAAATTCACAAGAATGACTTAGAACGTTAAATATGAAACAACTTCTCATACAACTGCACTAAAGATATCCTTGTTCCTTACTGTTTATAACCTATTTGTTATTAACTTTGTCTGTCCATCCTCGAACATCTGGAAACACGGCATTTCAAAGGCCGCTACTGTTCTTCTGTCTGCTTTTCAGACTGCTCGTATTTCTAGGCATATTGTCTGTGCTGTGCTCCACACTACGCTTTCAACAACTTTTGTTCTATGTTTGTTGTCTTTTATCATAGGTGCCGTTCTTTCTTGTTAGATGCAGTTCGGTCACCTTCATATTTTACAATTATATACCCTATTTCTTCGACATTCAGTGGTTGCGAAGGGGGGTAAGCAGCCTGTGGCTGCCAAGTTCCCCCTGCACTTGGACATTTACTGATTTAATATTTTTTCCAATATGTCTTTTCGCACAGTCAACATTAGTTGCAGATATTTCACAACAAACAACTAGTTTATAATAATCATCAGATTTAACAAATAATATTAAACTTTTAATAAAATTTAGAGATTAAGCAAAACGTAAATTTACTCAAACTAGATCGGTGTGGGTATACTACAAAGATCTAGGTAATTACACTAACTTAGCCATCAACAATGAAAAAAGGGCCTACTTCCAATACATATGTCGGAATACAACCACAAAAAAAAAAAAAACGTGGAATGACTTAAGAACGTTAAATATAAACAACTGCCGTACACATACAACTGCACTAAATAAAGTTGATCTAAATGAAATTAATAGTCATTTTGTCCATAGTGTAACAGATGCTCTTACTGATCAGAATACTGTTACATACTAAATTCCTCAAAAGGTAAATAGTGTGTCTACTCTACCTTATAGGCGGCAGAGCCTCGATAGATTATGAGGGGTTCCTGTTTAACGTTTAAGCCCAGGGTAAAAAGGATGTTAAATGGCTTTGAGAGAAAAAGGTCCCTCTAATGAGATCTTCCAGCCAGCTAAGCTTCTTCAACTTAGGGCAGAGCTATGAGCTAGGGTCGTAGGATGGTATACGAAAAAAAGAGATTTTATTGGACGCCACCGTATCTTGATGAATGTTAAAAAGAGAAACTATCCGAAGATCAGATACGGTAATCTTCGAAAAAAAATCCCTTAGACGAGCAACATATAAAAAATAATACTTACTTTTGACTCTGCAATCTGGAACGGGAACGACTTCCTCGTACAACCTGAAAATTGAATCACTTCTAAATAATTTTAGACTAGGGCTAAGTTAGAGCCTAGTCACTTTATTACAAAAAAATTAAAGTAAAGAAGGATCAAATAGCGAAAATTATACTTAAAAAAAATTTAAACCAACATCATTAATATATCTCTCTTCTCTACAAAAAAGTGGTTGGTTGCTTCTATGGAATAATTACTGCAGACTTCAATAAAAGAAAGCTTTACGACAACTTATTATTCTTTCTATTAATTTAAATATATATATATATATATATATATATATATATATATATACATCGCTTGTACAAAGTTATCTGTACGGAGACTCTCAAAACAATTACTTTATTAAGATCTAGCATTAATCTCTGAATACTTATAGGATATTTATAATTGAATAATTTACGTTAATTTTCTATAAGAAATATATGGTTTTCATTTTTATATTACAGTTTAATCATGATACTTGAATAGGATCCTGTTCGAGTTTACAAGAATTAAGTTAAATGCTCAACTTTTTTTTATAGATTACAGAACGATATTTTTAACTGATATGAATTGAAAGAATCAAAGGTCAACGAACACTTATTGTCTGTATTAAGCTGTACTTCAGGTGTACTGTCAAAATATGTTATACACTATAATGTGGCAAACAAATATCAACCTATCACATGTGTAGCTATGCGAACATTTTAGTATAATCTTGTAACTACAAAATTATCTTATATAAATGCCTTGTGAATAATAAGAACATTTATGCACTATTCGATTATTAAAATTTGAATAAAATTATAGGTGTATCAATTTAAATGACCATAAAACTTTCACAAAAATTTCGTGTATCAAATTTAAGTAGACATATATAGGATTTTCAAAAATTATTTGTACATCGTAAATGATTGTTCCTTGAAATGGATATAGCTATAAAATTGAGGATGACTCACCGCTATATATCTACTAGGCAACCAAATTCTTTAAACATCTACGTACTTACAATGGTAGATGCGCGCAGCTGATACATGTGTCCGAGTTTGACCTCTATACTAACGAAGCATATGTGGAAATTTCCACCCTTTCGCATAGCAACATTTAAAACTGCATTTACAACACAACCAATATCCAAAAGAATTTATTGCGTGTTTGCGTATCCATATGTTTTTACTTTATTTCAATCTGAATTCATACTTGAGTATGTCGTTGCGTTACTTTACTTTGATATAAATTTGTATTTATTCATACTTTTATACTTATTCTTACTTTCGTACTTGCGCTGAAAAGAAATGGGGAAAATGATTTTAAAGGTAAGTGTTGGAATTATCCACCTACCGTAGATATGTATTCTTGACTATCTTAGGTCGATACTACAACTAAAAATGAAGCCATGGTACTTGTCGACTACACTTCCCTACTTTCTGGGACGGCATGTTTTATCGAAAAACCTGCAGGCTCACGTTAACACTTGTATTCTGATTACATCCCGATATCAAAAATGGAGCTTTACCACGAGGCTACGTTACTTATCCGATCACGCGCAGGAAAGGGGATATTGTATCAAGATACATACAAATAGAAGAATTCTTAATTTTTACTTTGAATATTTAAATATAAATGGGGCTCTATGTATGAATTCGTAATATATTGTTTCTATTAGAATTTAATATTTATTGAATAGGTAAATGGAACAAAAGCGTATATTTAAGAAGCAGATAATTGTATTCGTTACAATACATTGAACTTTTATTTAAGTAGCAAACGAATAAATTCATGTTTCGAGTTTCAACTGGTTGATACTGAGGAGGTACAGAAAATAATAAATACTTTGAAAAGTAATTCTTACGGTTTCGATGATCTCAGTGCTCTTATGATTAAGTATTGTTGCCCTTTTATTGTTCCATATTTAATTCACATAATTAACACCTGTGTTTTAGAAAAATGTTTTCCAGACTAGTGGACGTCAGCTTTAATTGTTCCATTACCTAAAGTAGATAATCCAACTGAATATAAAAATTATAGACCCATTAGTATTTTGCCCAAATTGTCAAAATTATTTGAAAAAATAATTAACAATCAACTCCTTCGTCATTTGGATAATAATAATTCATTACCACAATGTCAATCCGGATTCTGATCTTCTTACAGCTGTACAACTTTATTGCAGTTAACTGATGATATACTCCTTCCTATGACAACCATTACCTTACAATTTTAATTCTTCTGGATTTTAGCAAAGCATTTGATACTATTCATTACCAAATGCTTTTCGCTATACTACATCATATTGGAATAGTTCCTAATGCTGTTGGACTATTAAAAAGCTACCTTAATAACAGGAATCGAAGGGTTAGAATAGGCAATAGTCTATCCAATTCTGAAAAGATTTTAAAGGTGTACCACAAGACTCTATTCTGGGACCTCTATTATTTTCAATTTATACAAGTTTCTTTCCTGAACAAATTGTCTACTGTAACATCCTACTGTATGCGGACGACACGCAAATGTATTACTCCTATAGGAAGTCGGGATGTTGACGATGCAGTTCAAAAAATAAACTTGGACCTAGAAATTGTATCAAAATTAGCAAATCAACACGCACTAATATTAAATACTGTTAACACGAATGCTATACTGCTTGCGAAAAACCTAAATAAAATTAAGTTGGTTGTACCTCCTCTCAGGATAAATAATGCAGAAATCGCTTTTGTTAAACAAGTAAAGAACCTTGGGCTAATCATGGATAGTTCATTCTGATTTACTAGGCACATATCTAAAAACCTCCAAAGCGCACTTTGCAATTTAAAGCTTCTATATCCACACAGATCATATTTAAATATAAAAACCAAGATCATGTTGTGCGATGTGTTAGTACTGTCGCATTTCAATTACTGTTCCATTGTATACCACCCGTGCTTAGATCATGCTATCGCTCAAAAGATACAACGTGTACAGAATACTTGTTTGTGTTTCATATACACACGCGTCTCGAGACACAATTATTTTTGGCTGTTTCAAGGTCAACTTTGACGTTTCTGTTTAAACTCATATTTAAATTATCCGTTAAAACTGAACTATACATAATAGTATCTTTTAATTTCAACGGTAACGGAATCTAACTGCTAAAACGCCTCTTCCACTTATACTTTATAGATCTAAACATAAAATAAAAGATATACTTTTAGCATAAATATTATTATTATTGAACCTCACTGCACCGCGCCATATAGGTTTTGAATTTCACTTTTATTTGTTTAAACTTTGCATAGAATTATTAGAATTAGGATTAGATAATAGGTTTTGTTAATAAGTAATAATGGAAAAGGAGATTATTTGTGAAGAGTGCAAAGGTTAACATTTATACATCAAAGATGACCTTGAAACAGCCAGAAATAATAGTGTCCCGAGACGCGTGTTTATATACAACATCCCCAGATCAGCACACATTTTGCATAAATTAAAAGATGCACGTTGGCTTAAATGAAAAATAGACGGTACCTCCTATTCGCAATTTTCTTTCACAAACTCTATTAATAAGGTACCACCATATTTATATAATAAAATTACATGTAGAACGGACGTACATCACTTAAATCTTCGCCACAGGGGTCTCATCGTAATACCTAACCACATTACGTCTTTGTTCAGGCGAGTCTTTAGATACAGCATTGCTAAAGTTTATAATTATGTTCAGTCTAGCTTTAAAAACTATTCAATATCACAATTTAGAAAAGTGTATGTATCTTGCGCTGCTTGGTTCTCGGTGATCTTAATTTCGTCTATTAAGTGCAACCTAAAACTTCTTACAATACTAACACACACACACACACACACACACACACACACACACACACACACACACACACACACACACATATATATATATATATATTGCTATGATAAGGGGTTATTTAGGGGTATATTGAGTCATAATGGTTACCCAATACATGTAAATAGTACTAGGAGTTAGAAAACAATATTTATTTAGCATTAAAAATACGTAATTTGTATATTCTGCAAAGAGCAAACATTTAACTCCCTGTATAAGGATCGCAAGTAATTTTAATTAATGCCGAGTAGCATATCATTCAACAATACACACACATGCAGCAAAAGAAATAACTCTACACGCAATCAAACTTGTCGTAAACCAAAAATGTTCATAAATTATAAATTAATACGCGTTAAATGCAGGAAAAATCTAGAAAAATCATAATACGATTCACATTATACAAGTGATAATGAAAGCAGATAACATAGGGTCTTGATAAGAAACGCATTCTTCAAAATATTTACGTTTCGGAAACGCACAGAGATAAACAGAAATATGTTAATTTACGTCACTTTGTCTACGTGATTTTCTACACGAAGTTAATGAATATCCCAAAATAATATCTTGACAAACAACGCCATAAGTGAAATTACGTGCCAAAGTGAATTAGAAATTCCTGTAACAACATAAAAACAGACGCTATAAATTGAATACATACCAGAACAGACTACAAACTACCTACGTGATCAAAGGATTGTTTCTATAAGGCAATATCAGTGATAAACCTGTAAAAGCCCAAGAATATCCAAAACAACGGATAGTTGGTCATACACTTTGAACAGCAGCTCAGATAAACCAATGAATTTAAAGAAGGCGTAGGCTATATATTGTGGCAGGTTTGATAAGCGGAGAGTCATACCTTAAACCAAGTACAAACTGCATCACTGATACTTAAGAATTTACGCGTCAAGTAAATATTTGAATTAAACAATGAAAATTTTGTGAAAAGTGATGTTATAAAATATTTTGAATTAATTATAATGAAAATATATGAGACAAAGCTAGGAAGTTTGCTAGAAAACGTAAGTAGATATTTATTAATTGATTTAGGTTAAATATTCATATTTCAGGGCTCTAAGTAAAGACATTCAAAAGAAATTCTAAATAAACTCTAAAGAAATTCTAAGAAAACTCTAAGAACAACATGCTAAGTGCGAAACTCTAAGTACGAAAATCTAAGAATAAATTTAAGGACATTACGACGTTATGGAAAGTTAAGGCAGATCACATTCAACGGGGTAGAATTCGAGAATCAACTAAAAGCAATATTGGGGTAGTGATCCACGGCACGCAGCTGAAATACGCTCAAGGAAACTACAGGTGAGAACTATCTTGCATAAAACATTATTTACTATTTATTATACTTGAACATTGATCATCTTAAGGCATTATTTTCTAATTAGTATTTTGGAACATATTTTAAACTTGAATAATTTATGTAAAGAGTCAACAAAAATTAATTTTGATACGTGAAAAATTTTGTAAACAAGGAAAATTCTTGAACGTTTAGAGAAATATCTAGTAGAGTACAAACAACATTTTGCTGGTTTTTAAATAAGGGAGTTTTATTAATTAATAGAAAAATAATTTAAAAATTATTGTTTTATTTGATTCAGGGGTTAATTTTATCATACAGTCAAACAGATTAAGCTGTGAAGTGTAAATCAATTTTTTTTTCTCATTATACAAATATTAATTGACTTCGTTTTATCATTCATGCAGTTTATTGTAACTAAACGAATTACTAATCACTGAAATAAAAATCATTCAGAAAACTTGAAATTTAATAATTAGATATTTTCAAGGCAACGGAGGTGTGTAATTGTAAAGATGCTTAACACTTAATTAATCATTACAAATCTTAATAAAAGCATATAATTATAGCGTAGTTATTAAAAGAAACCATTCAGGAAATAGAAACTCAACTCGCAACAATCTGTAACCTCTGTAAAGTTAAAAATATGCAATTCATGCGACAGTAATTGATAAGACAATTACCAAGCAGAAATTCTTTAATATAATAATAGCATTTTGTAATTGCATAAACATCATTCTTTAAATAACTATATACCAACTTTAATTTAATCTCAATACAAACTCAACTGCAAAGTAATTATAGCATTAATTTATATAAAAACACGAAATATGGAGAATAAGCGGTTGTACCTCAAATCAATCTCCGTATTCGACGGAAATTAAACAATTTTAGGTATTTTCATTACTGCTTGTTAAATGTTCTTAAAATCTTTTTATAAAGAAGGCAACATTGACCGTAAGGTCATGCTTTAACGCCTAATTCTCAGTAAATTAACATGAACAGCTTTAACTTTAATCGCAAGTCGCGATAACCTTGAACACTGGGAGGACTTCAAACGATTACTTATAACGTATTTCGGCGACCAGAGGAACATCAAATGTCTGGTCCGCGATTTAATAAACCTTTGAATGGAACCCAACCAATTACCCTACCAATTCGGTATGAATTTGTAACGTGCATTTTTGGTGGCCTAACATTTTTAGTCTACTTAATTCTTAAAATACATCGTTTTTGGATCGCGGTTTGTATAAAGTAAATACTTCCGCCTAGTTTTCAGATTGATATGCAAGTTGACTCGCCGGTATTAATTTTAAAAGATGGTTTAGTTGAAAATTGGAATACTCGTAATATTACTTTCCACTTGTCATTAATAAATAATCCCGCTGTAATTAATATGTGGATATACAGTCTAGGTAGGCGATCAGAAGTTGTACTAGTAGGATTAGATATAAACAAAAAAGGGTGGTGTTATGTTCTTGCTTGAGAGATGTCAAAAAAATTAAGTGTAAGATACGGTTTTTCTGGTTGAACTAAGAGTGGTAGAGTTGGTGAAACTCGACGCATGTGTGTTCGAAGAACTTTCGACGTACGGCTTTAGTGCTTACGCGTGTCTACTAAACGTTTTAGTCGTCTTTCTTATGGGAAAAAAGCCGTAGAACTAACTGTCGCGGAGTCGTAGTTGGTCTTTGGTTCCGATATAGGAATTACGTTAAAGATAATGCTTCGTTCTGCTTTTAACTCGATGCACGCGGGTTTTAAGGACATGGTTACGGACTCCCTTTAGTGATACATGTGCTTTACTTATTATGGCTTTTGTTGCTTGCTTGGTCTGGTGATATTTAAACTGTGACCGACTACCGGTATACAAAAGTAGTGGTTGAAGTTCCTCGCTGCTTTTTGTATGGTTATGCAACTAATATACCTAGTTCCTTCGCGTGATAAGGTCCGCTGCTAACCCCAGTGAAATCAGTCAGTGTGATTAGGGTAAGTTGTGATAAGTTCCATCAACACCCACACAGTATAGGGTGCAGTGCTTCGTTAGTGCCAGACATCGTGGATCCCACACTGCAATGGCAAGGAAGCGGTACTGAAGGACTTTGTGTAAGTTGCACTATTTCCTATTTGTTCTTACTGTAAATATCTACCCGTTGTTTTTGCAATATTCCTTGTCGTTCTGCTAAGGAAAGACGTTACGAAATTTCTTCACGAAGTGACTCAAATTTGACCAAGTCAGTAGGAGGAATAGGACGTTCGGGATCCATAAGAGCATCATCAGGATCAGGAGGTTTTCCAAAATGATCGCCGTAGAGAGCATGTTCACGACAAAGAATATTGCAAAAACAACGGTTAGATATTTACAGTAAGAACAAATAGGAAATAGTGCAACTTGCACAAAGTCCTTCAATACCGCTTCCTTGCCATTGCAGTGTGGGATCCACGATGTCTGGCACTAACGAAGCACTGCACCCTATACTGTGAGGATGTTGATGGAACTTATCACAACTTACCCTAATCACACTGACTGATTTCACTGGGGTTAGCAGCGGACCTTATCACGCGAAGGAACTAGGTATATTAGTTGCATAACCATACAAAAAGCAGCGAGGAACTTCAACCACTACTTTTGTATACCGGTAGTCGGTCACAGTTTAAATATCACCAGACCAAGCAAGCAACAAAGCCATAATAAGTAAAGCACATGTATCACTAAAGGAGTCCGTAACCATGTCCTTAAAACCGCGTGCATCGAGTTAAAAGCAGAACGAAGCATTATCTTTAACGTAATTCTATATCGGAACCAAAGACCAACTACGACTCCGCGACAGTTAGTTCTACGGCTTTTTCCCATAAGAAAGACGACTAAAACGTTTAGTAGACACGCGTAAGCACTAAAGCCGTACGTCGAAAGTTCTTCGAACACATGCGTCGAGTTTCACCAACTCTACCACTCTTAGTTCAACCAGAAAAACCGTATCTTACACTTAATTTTGACATCTCCAAGCAAGAACAAAACACCACCCTTTTTTGTTTATATCTAATCCTACTAGTACAACTTCTGATCGCCTGCCTAGACTGTATATCCACATATTAATTACAGCGGGATTATTTATTAATGACAAGTGGAACGTAATTTTACGAGTATTCCAATTTTCAACTAAACCATCTTTTAAAATTAATACCGGCGAGTCAACTTGCATATCAATCTGAAAACTAGGCGGAAGTATTTACTTTATACAAACCGCAATCCGAAAACGATGTATTTTAAGAATTAAGTAGACTAAAAATGTTAGGCCACCAAAAATGCACGTTACAAGATGCCAAGATGGAAGGCGCTTAATCATAACGAAACTAAAAAGCGAAGAACCCGATCAAAATATCCGTTTATTGAAAACAAAAATGTACGCCAAAATGGCACTAGACGCCTACATAAACGCACTACCTGAACGGTTATCAGACAAAATAAGATTCCAATATCCCCAAAATCTAGAGAAGGCAATGAACATGATTATAGAAGAAGAAAACGTTATCCACTACCGAAACAGACTATATAACCCTAACGTGAATAAGAACTACTTACCGATGAAAACGATACAAGCCACGAGACAAACACCCACACAACCAAAATTTGCACCATTTAACGCGCAAGTGAGCCAACCACGAATTAACAGCTCGAACTCTAATAACACAAATTTCAACAACCAATTTAGACAATTTCCGAGACTAACATATAACTCAAATTTTACAAAATCCACATTTCCACCAAGGTTTAACCAACACGTAAACCAGTCAAGACAAACATTCGGCACGAACTCCAACAGAAACACACCGATGACAAATAACAATAACAACCCAAATAGTTATTACAAACCAACTCCTATGGACACTTCATCTGGTACCACCAGACAAAACACAAAAATACAGCAAATCAAACCAAACTATAATCAAAAACAAAACTTCACTTCCGAAGAACTATTCCACCAAGAAGTGGAAGAATTTAATAATAATCATGACAAGAATAATTAAATATACAAACTCCAGTAGAGACGATAAACAAAATCATTTAAAAAACTACCAACGTGACAACCCATGTGAAAATTACGATGAGGACGACCAAACGTAGTTAACTTAAATAACATCAATCAACAAATCTTACCATACATAGAAATACTCCACGCCGAATTTAAATTATTAATCGACACCGGATCTTCAAAAACATTAATTACTCCCCGAACCGTTCAAAAATATTATTTAAATTTTGTAGAAAGAGAACCCTTTAAAATCAAAACAGCCCACAAAACAACACTACATCAATTTATAGCAATCATTATCAAAAACTTTTAACGTAAAAATGAAACATAAATTTTGCATTTTTGAATTTAACGACAAATACGACGGATTAATAGGCATAGAATTTCTAAGAAAATTAGGAGCAAACATCAATATAAAAAACCGCTTGTTAAGAACAAAACACGCACAAATCGCTATTAACCACATGTCATTCCAACCCGGAGTAGAAACACCCACAGCATTAGTACAAATAAAAGACAGTTACGCCACTACAACAGTTTTAAACTCAAATGACTACCCCATAGAACTATCACTGACAAATCCAGTAGACATTGAAGAAGTAAATTTGAAGGAGATGGATCTTGATAAAGAATATGAAAACTATTCAAACCTTACGAGACATGATAGAATGGTAAAAGAAAACTTAATTAATATCCGTTTTAATGAAAATATTAATAGCGAAGGAGAGAGAGCAATAAAGGAATTATGTTTCGGATAACGAAATATATCCCGCTGTGAAGGAATACTTTTAATCTTTACTAACACCGTCAAACATAACACTGAATTAACAGATAACAAGCTAATTTTTACCAAAGCATATAGCCCCGTATTAATAGTACCGAAGAAATTAGATGCCTCAGGCAAACGCAAGTACAGAATGGTTATAGACTACAGAAAACTTAACGAGAAAATTGTAGACGACAAATACTCGCTACCCAATATTACGGAGATTTTAAACAAACTAGGAAAGTGTCAGTACTTTTCAACGTTAGATCTTGCCTCAGGATATCACCAAGTAGAGATGCACAAGAAGGACACGACCAAAACGACCTTTAGTACACCCAGAGGACATTACGAATACAAACGCGTTTGAATTAAAGAACGCTCCCACTACTTTTCAAAGAGTAATGGACACTATTCTAAGAGGAATACACAATGAAAAATGCTTTGTGTATCTAGACGACATTATCGTATACTCAACATCACTGGTCGAACACATCGAAAGATTACGAGAAGTTTTTGAGAGAGTACGAACAGCACATTTTAAAGTTCAATTAGACAAAAGAGAATTTTTACAAAAAGAAGTATCATTTTTAGGACATATAATAACGCCACACGGAGTTATGCCAAACCCCGATGAAACGAACGCAGTATTAAACTACCCGTTACCGAAAACGAATATGTAAAGAAATTAAAGGATTTTAGAAAATTCATCAGAGTTTACGCACAGATAACCAAACTACTAACAAACTGTTTATAAAAAGGAAATAAGATTGAACACACCCCAGAATTTATTAAAGTCCTAGAGAAAATTAAATGCATATTTACGAATCACCCTGTATTAGAATATCCAGATTTTTTGAAACCATTTATATTGACATCCGACGCATCGAACGTAGCATTAGGCGCAATATTGAGCCAAGGAAAAGTAGGTAGCAATAAACCAATCAGCTAAACCCCGATTAAAATTTTAAATGAAGCTATAGACAGAAAACCAAATCAATTCATAATTACCGGAGTTTTAACTAACCCTAACCTAGTAAAATATACAAAAATAGAAATAAGAAAATAAATCAAATTCAAATAACTAAAGACGATAACGAAAAACAGATAATTAAAATTTTAAAAGAATATAAAAAACTTTTTACTTGTATTTTACCACCGAACATTTATACAAGAGATTCTTAGAATTGTATATCAGATTATTCAATAACTTGGGCCCCAAAATTATCAGATGTACAAGAAGATTAATAACTTTAGATGACCTTGACGAAATAAACGACAAATTAGCAATCAACACGAAGGCAAAACCAACCATCGTCGAATCAACGAAACCTTAGAGCAACTCATAAGGAGATACTACTTTAGAGATATGAAAAAATTAACCACGGATTTTATTAACCAACAAGACGATGCGAAATACGACAGAACACCCCCAAAAATACCCTTAATGCTAACTAAAACACCCGACAAATATTTTTAAAAATTACATGCAGACACTCCAGTAGTAGAAGCACAAAACTTTTTTACAATTGTAGACGCATTCACTAAAGTAGGCCAAGCTATACCCATCAATTCGAAAAATAATATCAACGTAATCCAAGGATTCGTGTAGTATTTTACATTTAATAGCACACCCGAAACTATAACTTTAGATAATGGCAGAGAATTTAGAAATGAAACGATACAAAATACCCTAGAACTCCATAAACTAAAAATTCATTTTATAACCGAAAATCACCCAGAATCAAATAGATTAATTGAAAGATTGCATCTAACATTATTAGAACAGATCAGATTATTAAGATTAACTTATTAGAAAGAGCACATCACTAATTTAATGTCATACGCACTAATTGTTTACAACAACACAATGCACTCATTGACAAACTTTACACCCCTAGAATTAACATTAGGACACTCAGATTCCCGTAACCCATACTATATAACCAACAGTATGCTAAAGACCATAAAGAAAAATTGAAAATAACTTCCGATAAGATATAAAATAAATTAGATAACAAGGAACTCGCAATAAGAATGCCGATATAAATTAATTTTCAGTAGGACAAGCTTTCAAAGTAAAAGACACAATACGGCTCCCAGAAATTTAATCCCATTCAAAATCAAAAAGATATCAGACGAAAATATAGCCGTAGTAGACAACGGAAAAATAGTAAAATATATTCATTCGAAAAACCTAAGACACAATGTAATTTCAGATGGACAGCCATCAACCTTGCGTCAACCTCCACCCAGGTAAAACGAACAACGACATATTAGTTGAAGACATTAAAAATAACCCCGGTATAGTACCAGTAGAATTGAGAGGTATGCAAGACACAATAGATTATTAGACATTCGCACAGAAGTTTGATTTAACAAAACTAAAGCAAGAGTTTTACATAATTAAAGACAACTATTACAGACTAAAACAATCTATGGACACAGTCCAAATTCGGAAAAGAATGCGCAGTAGAAGTGCTCAATTACAACAGTTTAATAGAAAACATTTTAGAGAACATAGAAAATAAATTTAATAGGTTAATACCAACAGAGCAAATCACAAGACGAATAAGAAGACATCAACCGACTAGGTAATATTGTATAAGCTATCACAGGCAATTTGGACAACCAAGATGCAGAACGATATGACAACGCCATACAACACATAATTGAAAACCAACATGACATAAAAGCCATTGTTATAAATCAAATATCCTTAACTCAGTCAACTATAATAAAATTTAATTAACTTGCAGCATTGTATAATTCAGGGATAAATAATAAAGGGTTAATAGAACAAGTCAGACAGAATACATAAGAACGGATGTAACTACATTGTATTCCAGACGCAACGTGAGATTGCAGGTGCAGGTCACAGTAGGTTGTAAAACCGCAATTATTTGAATTAAGATTGTTACTTTGTATAGTATAAATGAATGAAGAAATAAGCAGACATGATATCTGCAATTCCCACAAGCAATGCGAGGGGCAGGAACAACATAAATACTCTGGAGGGCCTAAAATGGTCAGTCAGTCTTGAGAATCACAACCTTAGCATTGTTGGTTGTTCAGGCTACTCGCCATAATTTAGTTCATTTAATATTAATTTCAACTTAGAATATTTTAGATACAGTACTTGTAAATTAAACTTCAATTTGTAATTCTGTGTAAATAAATTTGTTAGAAGAGTTTTTGGAAGAAGACTTCTTAAAAAAGAGCTCCCAAACGCCAAAACGTAACTTGCGAAGTAAAAAGTTACAACAAAAACTAATGAAAACAGCAAAGATAAAACAGCATAACCTATTTTTACTAGGTTTGGGGTAATCATATTACAAATAGATCAATAATTGTTTCGATGTTCCATAGTTTGCCATTTTCTTTTATTTATTTTAATTAATAGAGACTTTCTTTGTACAAAATTAAATTCGTATTATTTGTTGATTTTAGATTCATATTTGTCATCGTTAATTGCTATCCAATACCGCTTATTTTCCTGTAGTCCTTTATATTTTTGTGCTTTGTCCGGTATTTTGATTATCGAACCAAATGAAATGTTTTTCTTTCTCTTTTTGGTTTTTCATTTTGTTTTCTGAAACAAATTCGTTTGTGGTTTGCCCTATTGGTATATTGCTTGGTCCGTTGCTTCTGTCTCTTACTCCTACCTTTTAATTTTGCTGGGGGGAATTTGTTAGATTCCACTGCATATTAATACAATTTAGTGCCGCAGTAGTGTAGAAGTACCATTCGGTCGCAGTCATTTAATTTACGCTTGCTGTATACTTCTATAAATTCAGGTCGCATAGATAGGCAACCAACTTTAGCGAGAACTATTCCCTTCTTTGACTCAACAAACTCCAAAGTTCCTTTGGTCTCCTAGCCCGCTAGTTTCTTCGCTTTCAAAAATATGACTATTCCATTATCCACCATGGATGCAAAAATCATGTCGTTCCCGATACCCTTTCTCGTTCTGTTCCTATTCTTGAAACCATCTCTTTTTCGGTCATTTCTTCTCTCGAAGTTATCTTTCCTACTCCTGACTCTTGGTACAATTCTATGGTCTAAAATTGTAAGAAAGTGATTGCTTTTTTTACGTTTATATGCATGACATTCATTTTATAACACGAATGAGGTGTTGTGATTTTCATATTTTTGTAAACATAACTTTTAAACGGAACAACTGTATTGAAATTCGAATCAACCGCAGAATACTGTAATTTAAGAGGTTGAATATTAAGATAAGTATTTGGAGTCAAAAAGTATGACAACCTCCGGTTTTTTCCCAATATCGAAAGAAGTTGAGCATCTAGTGCGTTCTTAAAAAGCACCAAACTACTGGTAAATTTCTGGTTAACTTCGCTAGTTTAACCAACATTGTACATTCTATAATGAAAAACTTACCCATATACGGAACTAGATTGTGAGATTGTGGGCACGTGGTATATTGCGACAAGTACCAAGTTTCCAAAAATCCCTGTACGTCTGTGTCACTCATAATTTACATAAAATGGTACTGAGGACAAGCGAACTTGCAGACGTAATGCACAAGACTGATGCACATCATCACAATAATGCAGTGATGTTCAGTATACACGGATGCATCGAAAACATCAATATTTTCAATACAATCCATCGTTCTTATAGATACATCAAAACCTTTCGATAACCTTCGATGCTTTGATGTTTTCTATTCGATATATAAGAAAATCTAATCCTCAATTCACTCGAGAGTCGAAACATGAATAAAGTGCTCTCTTAAACGTTAAACATATTATACAAGTACTTATGCCTACACTGTTGACTTACTGAGTTTAATTATTGAAGTCTGGTAGAGATGAGACTAACAGGGGTGAAAGTTCGACCCTCTTTCATGAATCTATCCCTTCTTAGCGCCTGCTTCTGTGCGTGTTCAGTAAAATTTTAATACTTTCAGTTTAGTAAGTTTAGTCATATTCAATTTCAGTAATGCAGTAATTGTGAATGAAGTTGCAGTTTAATAATTCGCGTTTTTCGTCGCGTACATGCAACATCTTTGTTGTTTGCTGATTGCAAAATAAATATTTACTTCGGTCTTCGTTAAGGTATGCATTTTTTTAATATTAGCTGTAAATTGAAGTTTTTAATGAAAATGTAGTACTTAAGCGAATGAAATTAGAAACGGTTTGCGTTTTTCTTTGCTATATTTACGTTATGTTTATATACTACAGGAATTAAGTATCGCAAACCGACACGCAGCAGGACGTAGATTGCTTCGAGAAGTTGACAGATTGTAATGATTTTATTCCAAGCTTCGATGTAATACGACTTTCTGTATTACTGTAAATTTTATTGCGAAAAGAGATGTATAAAATATACCTGTTCCTTTCGAAGTATGTTGATAGTGTATATCCGATATCTCAAAACGTTATGTTTAAAATGGCATATTGAAACTATTGTGGCACCTTTCATATTAATAATTGTGACTTTGTTTCGTTACATATTTCAACACGTGGCCAGTTAGATTTCGTGGATCTTAGAGCAGCTTTTTAAAAAAGGCTTCTCCCAAAACACTGCTAACAAATTTTTATTAAAACAGAAATTACAATGGAATTTGACAAGTGGTTGCGTTATTTTCATTAACCTTTAACAATCAAAGTTTCTTTTCACTAATTAAATTAATTAAACTAACTTGAGTAGCTTGAACTACCAACAATGTTAAAGTTGGGAAGCTCTGGACTGACTGGCGATCTTGGGTTTCTGCGGGTATTTATGCTATCCCTACTCCTCACATTGTTTGCGGGAACTGCAGAGCTCATGTCTGCCATTTTCTTTATACAATACAAAGTATTACTTCTTAGTAATCTTAATTCTAACAATAAGTTTCTTATAATCTATTGTGACCTGTACCTGCAGTGTCAAGGTGCGTCTGAAATACAATGTATTCACATCTGTTCTCGTGTCTGGCTTGTTGAACTTTCATTAACCTTTTATTATGTCCTTCAATTAAACATTGTTGCATCTAACTTAAGTTTTAATAATTATGTTTGATTACATATATATCCTAATTTGGGGGATATGTAACTGGCCGCATTAAAAAAACATTCTGTCTGGAATTATTTTACTAACGTTGATCATAAAATTGCTAATGCAAACTTACACTATAAAGTCAGTTAGTAATACAACCAATATAGTGCATCGTATACGAAACGTCCATAAACTGTATATTTACAAATAAACATCAAACGTGATACAAGGAGGACATGAGCAATAAATCTCCAGTTTTGTCTCAGTAGTAGTAAAATCATTCCCCTAGCACAGTGCCTAATTGCAAAAATTAAGTTCATTTATGTTGATGAAGCGGTGGCTAAAAAGTACAATAACTTATTTCAAATACAATTATTAAGAGGATGGGTGCAATCGATCATGTTTCACCACAAGCTATAGAATATTACAAGAAGTATCTAATGCAATCGAATCAGATTCAGACAATTCCGATAAAGCACAATGCAGGCTTCGTTTTCGAAGTGACACCATCATAAACTAGTTCATAAGAATTGAAAAAACTATAAAGCGGATGGTCATCTGTCTGATGATATCTCGATCTATCTGAAAAGTCATGTAGGTAGATTGAATAAAAATCCATTGACTTGAAGTTATATTTTCTTAGCTTATATAAGGTTGCCTACAATGACCTAACTATAGTGGCAACTTCGGTACTGCCTGAACGACTGTTTTCCAAAGCAGGACTTACTCTAAACCAACAACGAAACAGGTTTAAGGGAAAAAAATTGAATAAAATTGTATTTTTATGAAGTTTGGATGGTTGTAACGCGCCGTATATGTAAACATATTTTATTCTTACATTTCCTCGGATTATTGAAAATATTGGTACTGCGCGGTAAAAATATCTGTCTGGTATTTCCGGCTGTGCTGATAAAATGTAGGGTTGCTTAGCTAGGAAGGTCAAGTGGGGGACAAGAGTTAGTTGATGCGCGGGAATATAGGCGGCTGTATGTGACGAGCGTATATCAGACTTATTAGTTATTATGTTATTAGTTATTATGAATTTAGTCGGATGTTCACATACCACTGGTATAAAAGGTTCTTTTTTTTACTCTGTAAATATCAAGTGCAGATGTTTGCTAGTTGTGTCTAAGAGATTTATCGAGTTATTACTGAAAGTGTTATATGTACTGGTGATGCTTTGTAGCTTAGGAATTTAAGGTGATTGACGATTGTGTTGTGTAAACTGTAAGTAAAAGGTTTTGTGGTGAAGTCACCGGGCGCACCGGCATGTATTTATACGCTTGCACCTGCAAGGACTTCTAGAACGTAAGTGTTTACCTTTATTTAACCTGATAATTTATATAATTTGTACGCTAGTACGTGCTGTAATCGGTTCGCATTAGGCGTTGTATGACCGGGCGTGTTATAAAACATTACGAACATTGTCAAGTTCGCTTTCTGTTACTAGAGTTACGACGCGTGAATTTATTTCTGGATGTATTTCAAGAGTTAAAGATAAATGTTACTTTGCTCTCGGCCTGTTGTCTATTTGCTGACCTGAATCGCTGAGAACATTTAAGAGTATCACGTATTTCTTTGTGCTTGACACGGATTGACATTGACATTTTTGCGCCAACTAGTGAAGCAAATAAACAACTGTGGGGGACCTAGTGAGGTGTAAATATTTGTTGAAATACTGATAATTCGATTAGTGAGTAGAAAAAGTTGTCAAGGTAACGTAGAATTGTGGTGTTAAAATTAAGCATATCTAGAGAAATAGGAAAAAAGGGCAGGGCGGTAGAGATTGACGAGAGGGAGGTGCACTAGAAGACTCATTGCGGGAAATAATGGGCGAAGTAAATAACAGTTTGTCGGCGGTAGTCGGATATTGTTTAAACGATGGTTTGAAAAATTTAAACGTGAACTTAGGCGAGGTATTTTCGCAACTCTCGTCGGGCTTAGAAGAAGAAGCTAGGAAACATATAAAAGAGATGGAAGAATGGGTGGGGGGTTATAGGGATGCGCTGAACTGAATATATCAGTCCGCTGGTAACTGTGAAAAAGAAGAACGTGACCATTCGGGTTTGCCTGGACGCAAGCTATCTAAATAAGAGAATGGAGAAGGATAGCGAAATTCCACCGAATTCTTGTGAGTTGTTGTATGAATTCAGTCCAGGTCAGTGTCTTAGTACGCTCGACTTGACGGCGTCTTACTAGCAGGTAGCCATATCTGCGGAACATAAAAGATATACGGGTTTTTTATTTGACGGACAGAACTATGTTTTTCGAGACCTGCCGTTTCGCTTATCAACATCGGTGGGCAGCCTTATAAGGGCCTTGTATAATGTCTTGGGTGCTGAGGTATTGGAATTTGCAATTCCATATATGGACGACATATTGCTATTTTCTGTGAATCCTAACCGTCACATGGAGCATTTAGCTATTATTATTCGTAAATTAAAGACGGTTGGGGTAACCGTAAAGTTAAAAAAATGTTATTTTGCAAGAAATTCAGTTGGTTTTTTGGGTGATATTAAATCTTCTAGGCGGGTGAGTATTGATCCGAAACGAGACACGGCTATTTTAGAATTTCCGTGTCCTCGAAACGTCAAACACCTGAGATCTTACTTGGGGTTAGTAAATTTCCATCGAGGTTTTTGTTCAAAGTTTGCGGAAATGTCAGTTCCGCTTACGCGGCTTCTGAAAAAGGAGCAATCATGGAAATGGGGAGATCAAGAGGAGGAGGCGTTCAAGAAAATTCGGGAGGCTTTAATAAAAGCCACGTTTTTTCGACACCCTAATTTGAATATACGGTTTTTTATACAAATGGTGCTTCCGGTTATGCCATCGGAGTTTGTTTATTTCAGAAGGATTCGGGGGCATGGCGTCATCGCTTTTGCTAGCAGGTCATTACATGGGCCGGAACTCATATTCGATTACGGAGAAGGAGACTAGCGGTGGTCTTTGCGTTACAAAAGTGGCGAGTATTTGTGTTAGGGAGGCAGGTCACGGTTGTCAGTGACCACAAATCTATTATGTTTATGCGGTCTAGTCGGCTTCTAAATACGAGACTCATTAGGTGGATGTTATTTATCGAAGAGTATAATATAAATTTAGAGTATTGTGAAGTAGCCGAGAACAAGGTCGCCGACGCTTTGTCGAGATACCCGGTGGATACGGACAAATGGAAGGTGCAGATTCCGAAAAATTTGAAGATAGTGGTCACGGTTGTAAGAAGTTCGTTGTTTTAACGTACGGTGCGGGGAAATTTTAAAGATATAAGGCAATCACGAACCAAGGATAAAGGTTATCAAGAAATAAGGTTGAGGTTAGATAAGGCAGGGGAGTCCTGGGCAAACAAGTGGTATGTTTTACACTAGGAAATTTTATTCAGGAAAGGCTCGCAGAAAACCCGGATAGCGGTGAGAAAATGGTACGCCTGGCTCGCGAACGATTGATTTTAAACTAAATTGAGTAGCTTGAGCTACCAACAATGTTAAAGTTGCAAAGCTCTAGACCGACTAGCCATCCTGGGCTCCTGAGGGTATTTATGCTATCCCTGTCCCTCATATTGCTTGTGGGAACTGCAGAGCTCATTTTTGCTATTTTCTCTATAGATTACAAAGTATTACTTCTTGGTAATCTTAATTCTAGCAATATGTTTCTTATAATCTATTGTGACCTGCACCTGCAGTGTCAAGTTGCGTCTGGAATACAATGTATTCACGTCCGTTCTCGCGTCTGGCTTGTTGAACTTTTATTAACCTTTTATTATGTCCTTCACTTATACATTGTTGCATCAAACTTAAGTTTTAATAATTCTGTTTGATTACATATATATCCTAATTTTGAGGTTATGTAACTGGCCGCATTAAAAAAAATTTTGTCTAGAATTATTTTGCTATAGTTGATCATAAAATTGCTAATGCAAACTTGCACTATAAACTCAGTTAGTAATACAACCGATATAGTGTATCATATACGAAACGTCCATAAACTGTATATTTACAAATAATCATCAAAAGTGATACAAGGAGGACATGAGCAATAAATCTCCAGTTTTGTCTCAGGCTCCTTCTTTAAAGTCCGTTCGTTCTACTTCTAAGTATTAGGAAAATAAAGATACTACAACGGCGACTGCCCGTTTGAAAAAACAAATATCCAAATGTAATACAACTTACCTGTGGAAGCAGACGTAGTCGTCACACGAATTACTTGGAAATGGCTCCAAACCTACAAAAAACCTATTATATCAGTTTTTAAAAATATGGATTTTTTCACTTGAACAGGAAATAAAACGTAAAAATAAATTATTACATATTATACATGATTTAAAAAATAACCAACCATTTAGTAACGACAAAAATAAAGGACTTCGACACTTGTTAAAAGTTGTTGCTCTACAGTATAAGCTTGCAAGTAGAAGCATTATTACAAGATGGCTCGATTTATTACATGATGGACTCTCAAAGATTTTTAAAAACAAATTGTGCAATGTAAAGCATACAACATTAATCACAGTATGCAAATACACAGCGTCTTTACGGGTGACTGCTCATTTTGTAGAGTTCTACTCAGTAACCTTGAGTATCTACGAACAAAGCGAACGGCACACATCAGAGTATATGTCTCAATTATCTTGACTTTTTGCACGGAGTGTGGCATAAAAATCGAAAACGTTTCGGCAGTTGTAACTATAATGCAGCCAATTCAGTAAGGGCTGTCAAAATAGCATTTACAAAAAAGGCACATACTGGGCTTTGCGCTTACGCTAAATTTTGTTGCTTAATCTATTTTACAATGTATTTAATTGCAAATATAATTTCAAAGATGAAATCGATTTGTAACATTGAAACAATATTATTTTTTATGCGTTGTCAAGCCACATTATACAGCAACAGTGAAACATTTAAGTTTTTACTATGCTAGACTTAGGGGATACCTAGGCGAACATATTTCTAACAAAGGTCATGCAGAAGATGTAGATTTATCCGTACTAACACAAACTGACTTTTGTATACTTCCGGACTAACTCTGAACTCTATCTTCAGCGTTTTTTAGAGACTATCAGGGGGTTCGTTAAACAAATGTGGACAGGCGCCACCGTACTTATGCAATATATAAGAACAAGGAATATCGCCAAGAAAAATACAGGAACCTCAACGAATATATTCTGTTATTGGAATGCAAGGTCTTGTATTCATAGATGGTACAAACGTTTATCCTGAAATAAAATAAAGCACATTGGAGTCAGCAGTTTGCGTCTCAAAATAATAAAATCAATAAATCAGACAAGTTATATGCACTTGTAGAATTTGCTTGTGACCATTAGTGCATGGACACTCTACTTATTAAATTTATACTCTCTTGGTTCATATAAAATTATAGAATCCATAAATATGTATGAAGTTGAATATATTCATCTTCTTAAATATTTCTTAAAGTGTGATTAACCATTTCTAAATTTATAAAAAGATTAGACTTTTTAGATATCAACACATATATTAACTGAAAATAATTCTATTTCAAACTCACAGGTATTTACAATGAATTTAGTAAGTGTTTAATTAACCATTTCTATTTGTGTTAATAAAGTTAATCATATCAGAGCCTTTAACATAAATAGGCATTATTTATTTCAGTAACAAGTTTATTAGATTTTGTCATTTTGCCAGTACTGATCAAACGACGTACATTTTATTAAATTACTTTTGTAATAGGATCGTTTAATTATTAAATTTAAAGCTGGTTAAAAACATATCATGTAAAAGAAAGTATTCAACTGTATAATAATTAATCAGCATGAACAAATAAATCCTAGTAACAATGTGTACTAAGTATCATTCATAATCAAAGTTCTTAAGCAGATCGTTTAGGTAAACAATTCTTTAAAGCAAGAATTTAATTTAGTGTAAAATTCTAAGATCTAAATTTTAAGTATAATTATTCAGGTATTAGTTTTCAATAATTTAAACTACAAAGAATACGGCTTAACCTTGGGTAATGGGTACTTTCTAATTGGATAAAAATAACCTAGAAACGTTGTAAGTCAAACAGATGATATTCATAACAAAGGAAAATCGACTTACCGACATCCAACATAGAATTCAAATTTCTACAAACGATTCAGTAGATAAACTCGAACCATATATGCGCCTCTAATACTGGATAAAGACAGCAAAAACTTGTTGTCTATCTTGTTACGGCAATTTCCTGAAGGTCAGAACCATAAAAACAAAGGGTGGTATCCACCGTTGGGGAGAGCCATCGTCGAAATCTTTAACCAAGAAAAGGATATCACATTAATCAGTAGCTTAAAATGCAAATCCCATTACTACTGTAGGTTTCCATACGTATACATTTTATACGCTATAAATTAGCTTTTACGCATAGTCATTATTAAATAAAACTTCAGTGTTGCGCTAAGGAAAACCAAATAAAATTAGTTTTTAAATATGCAAGACAGAAATTACAAACCATGATGAAATTTGTAACACACACGGATCGATTTACTGCACAAATGAACTGCTATTCTCAAGTAACCCTTTAATATTAACTTCTGCATCTTATCACTGGGACGATAAAGGGTCGACTGTCGGAGTCCGGAAACAATCGAGACCTCAATAATTGAGTAAAGAATACAACAGCTGCGTATAATCGCACTAAAATACGTTGCCTTGAAGATAACTTATGGAAATTCTAAATAGCATGTAGGACTTTTGACATGATTTTTAAATACAATCTGGAATATTTATAACGATGAACTTATTTACCAGATAAATAGAATAAAAAAACAATAAATGGAGTGTTTCAAAATTATGATAACTGTCTTTTAATTATGCAAAGTTCTAGAAATACGAAACGTAACGAATTATTAAAGAAAATTTAAGATTTTTGTAACACAATACGAATTTATAAGCGTTACTGAAAGAGAGGAAAAGCAAAACGCTTCAACATGGTTTAAACAAACCTGTATACGTATAATGATGAACTACGTATTGCTACGAGCCGCGACAAAAACCTTATTCAAGATATTCCAACCTGTTGGATCAGCACCTGTTTTATGATTGAGCGATTTCTGGAATGTGAGGCACTGTAAATGATAACGTAAATGGTCAAAGATTGCAAATTCAATGCCGTTTGTTTTAGAATATGAATTATTTCTTCAGTTCTTCCATTACTATGTACCCTAGAAGCCGCCACTGGAGAAGATTTAAGTGACCGCTATAACATTAGTAGTAAAAGCATTACTCTAGCACATTGCATAATTGCAAAAATTTAGTTCATTTATGTTGTTTAAGCGGTGGCTAAAAAGGTACAAAAACTGATTTTAAATAAAATTATTAAGAGGATTGGTTCAATCGATCATGTTTCGCCACAAGCAATAGAACATTAAAAGAAGGATCTAATGCAATCGGATCAGATTCAGACAAATCTGATAAAGCGCAAGGCACGTTAGTTTTCGAAGTGACACCACCATAAACTAGTTCATAAGAATTGTAAGAGCTATAAAACGGATGGTGATCTGTCAGACGATATCTTGATCTGTCTGAAAAATCATGTAGGTAGATTGAATGAAAATCCATTGACCTGAAGGTATAATTTCCTACAAAGACCTAACTATAGTGGCAACTTCGGTACTGCCTGAACGATTGTTTGGACAAACCCTAAACCAATAACGAAGCAGGCTTAACGGAAAAAATAGACTTCAATTGTATTTTTACAAAGTTTGGATGGTGCATACTGGCACAGCAGGGTAATAGTTTGGCCACGGTTATGGAATTTAGGAATAAAATTCTTTTATTATTTTTAGTGTATTCTCCGTTTTGCGTTTTCGGTTTAAGTTTAAGTTTTTAAATTGGATTGAGGCATATTTAAGTAGAAAATAAAAATTCATATAAATTAATTTTAATGATTCAAACACATTCCATAATTTATTACGTATTAATAGATTCAAATTTTTTGAATTTTGGACTCCTCGGTTCTTGGTTAGGGATATACAAAAATTGGCGATATTGAAGATGCCGATACTTTTCTCCGATATATCGAGAAACATCGATACCATGAGCTGATGAAGTGTATCGAAAAAAAAAATCCATATATTTTGTTCGCGAATGTCCCTACAATAACGAATAGCAGTTGTGTCAGCGTTGAAATTTTAAGTCTATTCGGTATATTATTGAAATAGTTATTAGTTAAAGTACACATTTCCTGCTGTAGCTAAGCTCAAAATTGTCATATTAACTGAATAGTGATCTGTTTCTAGCAGGAATTTTTTGATAAATGTTTTTCTACAGCGGGATTTTTTTTTAGTTCAATGATAGTTTACTTAGAATTAGCTATTATATACAATTCGAATTTGTTTTCTATAGCTGACTACATTATTTTTAGTGCAGGAAGTTCTGTACTAGGTCAATACAGTAAATATATGCCACTTTAATTTGTAAGGGAAAAGTTGCACATAATTATTGTAACTGTAGGTAGACGTTTTATACATACTCCTAGAAATTACTTTACTGTAACATATCGATTACGCATCTATTACAAGTATACGTTTACTACTACAGGAAAAGATCTTTTATGTTTTTGTTGTAATGTTATCTTATTGGTTTGCTAGAACTACAGGTAGAACTTCTACGTTATGTAGCAAAAGTTAATGTATATTGTTTAAACTTTTATTTATTCTATTGTAGTCTTTTGTTACGCTTACTAAAATGATATAGAGAGAACAACAATTTAAATTACGAAGGTTCGATTCATTTATTTCTATAAAAAAAGCCAATCTAGAAATTTAAAAATAATTTCTTGTTATTTTAGTAAATCCAATCATTAATGTTCTCCAGCGAAAAATTTGTTTTTTTTTGCATTTTGTTGTACAACCGCCGAAATCAGTGAATCGTAATCAAGTGATATAAAGTTCCAGTCTTTTAAAGAAATCACACACAGCAATATCAAACTAATACACTTCAACAAGCAAATTAAACAAATCGTTATAGGACTGTTGATGTTGCCGAGCGAACTCAACTTTTATATAGACTAAATATACCTACTGAAGATTAGTAAATATTAAACACACCAAGTACCAATAGGTATAGATGAAGTAGGTAAAACATGTTACAGTATGAAGAGGTATACTATCGACTAGAGAGTTATAATGGTATCGTTAAATTTCTCGATCCTGAGTCTGTACTATACATTTGCTTTTTGATATAAATTCCACTCAGTGGTGTTATTCTTTATATTGATTGGCGGTTACCAACTAGCCTAACAGTGAGCACGATAGGTGCACAGAATTACCAAATATAACTTACGTTTCAAGTTAAACAATGTAAATTAATTAAATAACGCTGCCCATATTATTTAACTTATTTGCATATTAGCAGCTGGATATTCGGTAATTATTCTTTATCTCAGGGGTTCGTTATGGGATACAAGTGTGACCGCTGTTGTCCAAACTCCTGTGGCGATGTTGCTGCTTTCCTTTCCCAATACCTTAAACAAGGAACACAAGACAAGGGTTAACCTACACCACATTCTGAAGTACACTCCGCACCAGTAGCTAAAGATAGTGTCACGTCAAAAAATCATGGCGGCTGCATCCTCAACGGCGATCTTCCATTACACGTGTCCTGATTGGACAGAAAAACGGCATGTGCCCATTCTCCAACCATGAGAATGATTTTTAACAGGTAATTATCAAACCATATTTTTTTACTCCATGTTACACAAATATGTGTAACAACCTACGTTAACTATACAAACATCCCCTTTAATTAATTATTGACTAAAATAATTTGTGGAGCGCTTTTGATTGCGTAACCGAAGTAGGAAACGTAACCAATAACTCATTTTAAAACGTACAAGCTTTGTCGAAATTTTCTTAACACATTCTGAAAAAGGAATCAGAATTAACTGATTATCGTTAAAGATTGATTTGGAAGGGTCTGCTTCAAATATTCACAAAGTATTTTATACCAATCCAGTAATTAAATTAACCTGTTTAATTTCAACAGTAAATATGAGAATATATTCAAGAAAATGATTAAAGCTACTAAATTTTTCCACTATAATTAATTTTTTAAGTACGTAGCTTTTATTCACTACACAACGAATTCAGAATTTACGCTCTTATTTATGTAGATAAGGAAACTCGGTCATATCAAACAGTGTCAGAAGATATAAGAGGTACACAAATATTTCTGCCACCGGTTAAATTTCGTCAGAAAGGCTAGTAAGTCGGTGATCTGCTTTCCTAATTCTTATCAATACAGATAACCAAAACAACCAAATACTTACAGAAATTTTCTATTTTGAAATTCGAATATATTTGGTATTGCACTGGTGAAAAAGAGTTGAATTAAACTAGAGTAGTTGCACCGACATTGACGTCCGTACAGTATAGTGATTCCTTTCTTATCAGAACGTTTCAAGTAATAGTGTATTAGGATTGAAACAAACATTGAAGATCTCATCTAAAGCTAACAAGATTATGACATCTACTGAAAATGCAGTACAAGAGGAGTTTCTCTATGTAAAATAATGTATATTACTTTTGGTAAGCTGCAGGCTATTTATTCAGGAACCAGTAGCCCGCAGTGAGATAGTGGTATTACTACTCCGGGTGCCGAGACAATTAGACGAAGCTGTTGAGACTAACACATTTTCCAGTGGAGGTGTCTACACAGGTGGGTGGCTTCATGGATCAAATCGGTTTGTGTATGGCTGCTGATCCCAAGCCCCGGGTTCGATTCCCGACACGAACCGAATAAAAAATTCTAGGCGAGCATTTTTCACAAAAATGCGCCCTGGTTAGAAGATAGGCAAAATGTAGATCTCGTGTGTGTGTCTGTGTGTGTGTATTGGAACAGCAAGAAAATAAAATATTTACAGGTAAGAAAGACTAGCTTCTTGGCCAATGTAGTACCTTCGGGTGAAGCATTGGAAAAGCAAATGTAGGGAGGTAGATACACACAATGTAATACCCTCAGGTAGTGCACTGGGAAATGAAATGTAAGGAGGTGTCTACACAAAGCAGATGAATACAGAACTTATTCATAACAAGGGGACTGACTACTTGTATGTATTAATCCAAAAGAAAAATTCAGAAAACTCTTCAGTTAAAAGCATTAACAATTGAATTAAACCAAAAATATATCAGTTGATATAGTGACAAAATACTTTAAAGTCTTACATGCCAACTGGCATGCATCATGTTTAGAGTTAAATTGTAAATAAATTCCCGCGCATATTTTTAAAAGAATAACTCCAACTTCCGTCGTCCCTGACAGTCGCGTCTGCGAAAAAGTAATGCGGAGTGCGCGCGTGGTGAAGAAAGACGCCATTAAGTTACGAGCCCTCGACGAAGCAACATCTACCTGTGTCGTGTGTCTCTTCTTTTTAAGCATGTAGGTTCCTTGTACCTTTATCTTCTAATCTACCTGTTACCTAATTCCTGTCGTTCCCTTACGGGTGCAGAAGCCACAGGCAGGACGGATGTAATCTGATTCAACATGGCGTGAATTAAACCCATCCTGCAAAATCCATCGTGAAACCCTGAGAAGAATTCACGAGATGCCGCCGTGTAAGTAATCTGTTTTGATTTAGATTGCGCTTGCAAATTGACTTAAAAAGCGGTTGCATCACTTTTAAAACGTGTGCGGTATAAGTTACAATTGACGGGAATTATATTGCGAGTATAACAATTGCGCAGTGTAACAATTGCCCAAGTGTAGCAAAAGTACGTGTCACGTTTTGAGCACTAGAGATAGGATTGCCATATTTCTTTAGAAAATTTCAATTCATATTAAAATAGTTTCAGATACACAACCACCTACACCCGATAGACGGTCTATCTGTCGTTCACATTTATTATTTGGGTTCAAATCTATGAACTTATTTCTTAAAAGTTTTCTTTTTAAATATTTTAATGTAATCTCGTGTGAATGACAGTAAATAGGCTACCGTCATACGAGATCAGAATTGTTTATTTTACATGCATTTTTCCCAAAAGAAAGTTTAACAAAGATATACCATTTCTGGTGGGAATCACATGAACTCTTAAAGCATCTGCCATAACACCTTAAGCGGTCGACATATCAGAGAGTCGGGCGCTACGGCAGAAGGCCTACGAAGTTAAGTGATTTCTGTATGTAGGGTTCAAGTGAGGTGGAATACATTTGAATTTATTTAAAATAGTCCTTTGGTCATTAGATGTTCTTATTGGAAAATACATGTATGGTAAACGATTTTTATTTCGTACGTAGGTAGTTTACCTACTAATGACCAAACCGGAATATCTAACTTATTGTAAGTATAAGGGTTACGTAAAAAAAGTTAATTTATATCACAATCCGTTTAAAAATGAAAACAGCAGATTAAAATTAACTTGTAGAAACCAAACCAACATTATAATGTAATTAAGGGCTGCTGTGCTTGCGGCCACGTCCCCAAAGCTCCACCCGAAGGTACTACATTGGGTTTAAACGCAAAAAGTAAACGTGCTCCAAATTTAATCTAACTTCAGGTTAATCAATACTAAATAAAAATCTAACAAACTGAAACTCAAAATAGGATTTAAATAATGGTATCCCTAGCGTTGATTCTGGAGTTAGCCTGATCCACAAGACACACGCAAAAATACCGGATAGCAGCTGCCAGCTCTGCTTACCGGTGCGACCTGAAGGGCCTTCTTAAAACTATTCTAGCTAGCTAATATTAAAAATGGATTCAAATTTTTTAAGCATTCGCCAAATGTTTAATAGTGAATCCAGCTATTTTGCCTGTTCTATATATTTACAGATTCGTCCTCCCTGGTCTAGGTATTTATTCAAATTTCATTGTAAATTTGTCCCTAGCGTTCCCTATCATTCCCTAACTTACATATTATAAGTACAATCTTCTTTCCTATATATATTGCCACCAAAAATTGGCGGCCAAACGTATAGCAAATAAAATCAAGCCCACAGAACAAAAATACAGGCAAAAATATAAATATAAAATAAGTATAAATATAATGTAAGCATATAAATAAACATAAAATAAATATATAAATAAATTAATAAATATCTAAGTAGACAAAAGCATGCAACAGTGCATAAATCAGCAAAAACATCGCCCAAATTATCAGTTGCACTGGTATAAGCATTATGATGGCTAGCGCCATTACGCACAAATACATGCTGGTTAAATTATTTTAAAATCTCCTTATTAATACAAGTCAATGCTTATGCGTGTACACCCGCCACAATTTTAATCCTACCTCGTATATAAATTTCCCAAGCATTCGAAGATCGTCTTCTTACGTCTATTGGTATCTTACTGCTAAGGAGAGATGATGCACTGTTAAAGTTCTGGTGGGTATGCATTAAATGTTCTAGGGGGATCACAATCACTATCACTTTTAAGTCCTGAGGGGATGTGCGGTTGCACTCTTTTTATTTTCTTTATTTATTTGCTGATTTATTTTGTTGTTATTTATTTGTTTCAGTTTATTCCCGATTCCGATTTTTCCGCGCGTATAAGGTGGGTCAGTGAATGTTTTAGTGGTATGGGGTTTGTCGTGCATATTAGATTATGGTTATTGATTTTTGCTTTTTATTTTTTTTTTTGTTTTTTTTCTAATACAGGTTTTCGTTATATCATGTTCATGTCCGTTTCTCATGCCAAGTCAAGATCAAAAATTTTCAATTCTTCCTTACCCCCTCCGATTTACGCGCGGTATCACCGTCTAATCTCGCGACCCTTGCCGAAAATTCTTTGAAGACTGTCCAGAACGCCTTTTGGTTAGCCACTTAACCAAACCAACACCATTATAATAAACTTCAAGAAAATGCATCCAATGAACTTAATTTTTGTAATAACCGTAGGAGGTTAAAATGTAATTATTTATATGTAGTTCGAAATTGATATAGTTACTCACTGTCTGGAATATATTCCACATAATGTGCATGAATACTTACTATACGCTAAATTACCCACACAACCAATAACCTCTTTTTACAAGTTATAGTTATATATATCCCCGTGAAAATGAGTGACAGTTGTTCATTAGGTTCAGGATATAGCACCACTAGTTGACGACATATTTGAAGTAAATTATGTGGCATGAACAATAATATCAAGTACTATTTAAAATCATAATGCTTCTTCTTCTACTACATAACCAATAAACATAATAAAATTAAAAAAAGAGAGACAACCTCGTTTCCTGAATTTTTATACTTATGGGAGAAAACTATAAGGCACGTATAAACTCCATATTCTAGATCAAATAATACGTGATCGAAAATGTATTTTACAACAGTTCGGTCAACCTGACTTAATGATTTACTTCATAATTCATAATACAAAACAATTTAAATATGATACTAACATTTAAAAAATATATTGTAATTATTTGTTTTTGTCGTAGTTTTTCCAATCTAATTTTAAAAGGTAAGTATGAGTAGAAATACAAAAAATTGAAAAATTAACAGGAGTATAAGGTTTCACAATTTAGGTAAGCACATTGGTCTCGTTTTATAAAATATAAGCAACTTTTTGTTAATAATATTGTGATAACAATTCTCTATACACAGTCATAAATTAAATACACACACGCATAAACAAACTTTTGACCAAATCATAAAATACAATATTAATTTGCAATACGTTCATAATTAGTTATACAATAATTATTCACGCGTTATAAACTTAAGGAGCTAGGATACGATCATAAACCATCAATTCATACGGATAACCAATATTCCGGCACATAGAATTGCACTAACAAATTAGAAATGTTCACGTTAAATAAGTAAGGTAAATTTAATGCTGCAACCACGATTTCTTTCGGGGTGTAGCCATAACTCCTTCAAATTGAATTTGTGCAACTTGAAACTCCTCTATATCAGTAACTATGTACCGATCACTCGCAAAGACAACTTTAATTTGGTAAGGATCTCGAAATATTGTCAAAAGGTTATGCTAATACCAGGAGAAACATCATGATTGACCTTGATAACATAATCCCTAACTTCATAATATGTGATGATCTGTATGTGATTTGGCATAAGAAATTTTAGCACGTGTTTGAATTTCTTTAATATTTTGAGTAGCAATTTGTCTATTAAATTTAAATGTTAATTTTTTCAGTTTGCGACTCAGAATACAGTCTTAAATTGTCACATGTGTGATCTTTCTGTTCAATATCGAACAAAACTGTGCTTGGGCAATACCCAGCTGATCCATTCACGATATTATTCATTGAGAATTCAGCTTAATACAGAACCTCGTCCCACTTGTGAATGCCATTTGAAGTATTTGAAACATGACATTTTGCAACTTATTAAAAACTTCCTGTTGAATATGTGCACGAGAAACAGTTGCAGCTACTAAAATGTGGTTGATTTCATTATTTTACGAAATTCTTTAAAATCGCTAAAAGCAAATCAACCGACTATTTGAAAAAATTTTTTAAGGTCTAGAGTAATGTCTAAAATATGATTCCAAATGTTTTATAACAGGTTTCGTTTGCGTATTGGTACAAGCATAAAGTTTTAGAAATTTAGTAAACCCATCGACTACTAAAAATATGTACTTTTGTGGAAAACGAGTTTTCTCCAACGGTTCATAATGGTCTATGTGTAAAACTTAAATAAGGTAAATTACCTTTTGGTATGGGAAGTAGCAACCCCTTAGATTTTACCAGTCAAAGGTGAACGATTTACGCTTTTTAAACAGCTTGAAATGTAAATTATAACCTTTCGTTTCATGTGAGGATACCAATAGGTTCAACTTCAATCTATTTTTTTCCAATATGACCTAAGTCATCATGATATGTTCGAGTACCACTATCCTCTAACGAACATCGTACATAAAACACTAGTTTATTCTTGTTTGATTTTCTATATACTAGACCGTTTTTTGAATTTACACAATATACTTTCTGATTGCGAAGGAAAATTTCTAATTTATAAAGTTTCCGAGCTGCAGTCCTGTTTTATAGTTATGATTTCTCTCAAAAGTATTGTAAATTAAACATTAACACATAATATCCGCTAAGAAAGAATGTCTCATACGATATCTTCCCTGCGCTTTATCAAACAAAAATGTTCTAGTTCTAGTGCCCAACGCGTAATTTTTAGACTATTTTCTTTTTGTTTAGAGCTAATTTAAAGCTGTTGCAGTTGGTAAAAATTTTGAATTCGATTCCTTGCAAATAAATGCGCATTTTGCTTTCACTTGGGCTATTACGCTTATAAAAATATAAAATTAAATGCAACCTTCTTGCAACAAATTGTTGCCAAAAACTAAACTAGAAGCGTCACCGTGTATCTGTTTTTCTGCTTTTCGGCTGCTAGTAGCTGAAACTGGCTCACAAGTAAGTAAATCTTTCAATTTTTCAAAAACCTCGCATTCCTTTTCAGAAAATTTGAAACTACATTTTCTGTTAAATGTCCTTTGAAAGACAAGCAGCAGAGCTTCTCCTTTATAAATCGCTTGTGGTAGGATAACAAACTTAAAAACTGCTAATCATGAAAATTTTTGGACCTGGAAAACCTCTTATGGCTTCCAAGTTTAAATTTGTTGGTCTAATACCATCATGGTATATAGTGTACCTTAGAAACCGAGTACTTAATAAAAGAAAGAACATTCGTCAAGCTTGCTTCTAATTAAAAGATTAAAAACTAAATTTATGGAATTTATGTTTGCTGAAATGTTTCTATGGATATGCAAATACCATCAAAACAGAGCAAAATAACTTTTTTTTTAAATAAATCATGAAAAAGTACTAATACAACTGGTCCATTAGCTGGATTTTATTTTAGCCCAAAAGACATCTTCGGGTATTCAAATTGTCCTGTAGGGTAATGAGAAATGTATATTTTATAGAATCAAAGTGCATTTTTACTGAATGAAAAGCCTTTTTGAAATTTAGGTTAGTAAAACAGGGTTTATTTTTGATTTGGTCTATCTGGTCTTCAACTAATGAAACAGGAAAATTATACCTCAGATTAATTTCATTAGGTTTTTTAAAATGTATATTCATATGTAAGTTTTAAGACATTTTAGGAATAAGAACAATTCGCCGGGGATACTCAGAATCATTGTGTCTAATAATTCCTCTTGCCAGGAAGTCGTCAACAATTTGCCTAATCTTTTCGTTTTCAAAATACTGCAATAGTTTGGGCTTAAAAGTATTATTACCAAATGTTTTACTAATTAAATAACCAGGAACAAAAAAAAAGTTAAGTTGGGCTTCCTGTATCTAACAGTTGCTAGTAAATTTACCCGACAGAAAGGAGCAAGGTCAACCAAATTTGTTGCGTTAGAACAAGACCTCGGGGTAAGATCCAATATGCCCTTGTATCGAAGCGTTATCTTTGACTGTTCCAAAACTTTGCATTTGATCGACATGGACGTACACCCTGCTGATGATAAACTAATCCGCATGTAAAACATGATCCCCTCTCTACTTGCGTTTAGTGCAAAAAGACATAAAATGCCCTTTGTCATGACAGTTGAAGCATAGCGATGTCTTTGGTAAAGAACTTGAAGTCATATTACTTGTATTACGGGCTCCAGCGGCAAAACTAACCTGTCTCGAATCAGCATATTTGCTATTAACATTAACATTATTCTTACTTTAATGTTCATTTACAATTGTATTAAAATTTATCATGTCATGATACAAATCATTTCCATCAATGTGATCCTTTGTCAATAACTAACTCGATAGCTCCTTTGAGTGCAATTCGATTGTTGTTCTTTTGTTCTGTAAAATTAAGCCCTAAATTCAAATATAACTTAACTTTTTCATGATAGCAGCTCCTTCTGGTGGTTTCTGATTTAGGTTAGTCGTAATTTTTCATAAAGTAGTTAAATATATTTGCAAACGAAAGTATTTTTAAATTTATTGCAAAACTGTAGCCAATTATTAATACGATGTCTGCTGAATCCGTATCCATGTCAAGCAGCACCAGTTAGTTTAGGTTTTGCAGTATCAAGAGTTCGTGGGACCAGTGATAAAGTGTTGCAATGCTTTCAATGCTACCGATAGAATCTAACCACAGTTTACTTGCGGAAAGATCTTCTTCAGAAAAAGAAACAATCGTTTTGGAAGAATTAGGCATTATAGCATAATTAGTTGACTCTATTGCACGTTTACATTGTTTGGCAGCGCTTGTAGTACCATTGCGTTCCGCGAATTAACCTGATTCACTGATACTAATAATTGCTTAATGTCCAATTGTTGACCTTTTGTTGTGATTGTATTTCCGGATAACTATGCTGTCTCGCAAAATCTTTCAATTTCTGCACAGGGATGCTATGTAGACTATCGTTCTCAATACCCAAGTAACTTTTTACCAAGTACCCACTATTGCTTTACTTACTCTGGCCTCGTTAATGCTACAAAATGTGGTCGATATGTATATACGTTATATGTTCAAGAATGAACGCAATCTCAATACGACGTTACGTTAATGTTTCGTCTCTTTGACGATTGAATCCAACTTAAGAATTACGTTTTAGTGAGATTCGAAAACGTTGATTAGTGGTTGTCGACCGTAATTGCTAAGTTTTTGAATGACGTCGGTTTAGCGTTGGTAGTAGTATAATTTCAATTACTAAATTCTTAACCTCCAAATAAAATTTTGCTTTGGTCATATACAAACAGATTTGAAAGAGTTGCGTATCTCACGGTGGGTGCCTTATCCTAAGCTCTATTAATAAATATTTCTGTGATTTATATGTAGTATAAAGCAGTAAATACGCGCGAAATGTCACCTATCGTAAGATGGTTGGACTTAATACAAGTATGTTTTGGCGTATAAGTTTGTACTAGAGGTTTTATACAATGTAGTTTGTGGTAAGTATTAGGATTACGTGTCAAAATTGGTAAAAGCATTTTGTAAATTTTATTACTAATGGTCAGAATTAGTATACTTATTTGTCTTTGTTTACGTTGAATATAAAAGGGATGTCGTCGTGTTTTTTAACACACATCGGGACGACCATCGTGTTTGAAAATTTTTATAAATCTACATTTTGCACTATTGAGGAAATTACTATTTAAAAGGAAATGATTTTATACTGGTATGGATTGTGAAAAACTTGCAATATTTTATTTATGCTGAGAAGTAAATATTAAAGTTCATACACCTGCTATTACTATAACAGTCGTGGAGAAATATTTGATAATTTGAAGGCACTTTAATTTTATCAACATATCTTGTCCAGTTTCATCGGTAAAGAGCCCTTCGTTTATACTTTAATGTTTGTCCGTACAAAAATTTTATTTTAAATACTGCACATATTCGCCATATAAATAAAAACATCTAAAGGTATATATCCTAGGAAAGTAAAGTGACTAGTTGTTAGAATACTTACAGATTTATTTACTAATACTATAAAATTCGTTCTGAGGTTTGTACCAACGCCGACTTGTACATCATATTGTGTAAAAGTTTGAGGCTATACGATTACGTTAAAAAAATACAAATTTGTATACCTTTAGCTGCCGTCAAACCGATCCAAAATTGATTCACCAAATAGGTATAGAAGTGGGTCGCTTGAAGGTCGTGACACTACTGCAATTCGGCGTCAGGCGTAAAATACCAATGTCGCTGCAACGTTGAAAAATAAACGGAAAGAGAATGGCTTATTTATGCGAATCCAAAAAAACTCAATACTTTATTTCTATTGCATAATTTTTGAAAATCTTTAACTTTAAGTAATTTTTCTTATTGTAGACTGGGAATACCTACCTTTAGTTTTAAAACTTCATGAAACAAGTATCTCGTAGACACGTATGTCGAAACTTGGCCTGACTTAAATAAAATGTTAAAATTAAAATTAACTGTTAATAATGAACAATTATGACATTCTGAATTAGAAAAATGTATTAGTATGATGTTGTAACATGTTAAAAGTTCGCAATACTTCTTCCACAGTTTTGGCTACTAAAACCTAAAACACGTCAGTGTCAAACTTCTTATTATATCTATGTTGCCTGCTATTTGTACCTGGTTCGTTCATACCCACTAACAGGTCGGGATACTTATTTATTTATTTGTTTATTTATTTAATACATATTACTCCACAGATATACAAATCAATCCAATTACGGAGTAATACCTAACTATAGTAGTCAAATAACAATTGTAACTAAAATTAAAACTATAACTACTGCACAAAAATATACAGATGTATTACACCACTAAAATAGACAAAGAAATATACATTAGCAAAATCAAAATATAAAAACATAATGGTTTATATTTAAAATATTTTAGGTGTTAGTCAACTGAGCAATATTTTGTATAAATGACTTTAGTGATGAATTAAAGATATTAATATTTTCAGAGCAATTGTTATACAAATTACACATTCTATAAATAGGGGAATTGTTATAATTGTTTGTACTAACAAACTGTAAATAAAACATGGTTCTAGTTCTTACTAATTTTTCCGGTACATGAATATTAATGTTTGATAAATTAACTGGGTCATCTAATAAATTATGTAAAAGCTTAAACAAATGAATCAAGTCTGATTTTTTCCTACTCTAACGATGGTATACTAAATTTTTTTAATAAATCCATATATGGGTAGCCCGGAGGTGAGGGGTGGGGTGGGGAGATTTTGATGCTTCTTAAAATAAAGAAATTTTAAAATCGCTTTTGTACTTTTTCAGTTCTGGCTAGTGATGGATTCGAACCGAACCGAACCGAACCTTGCCCTAGGTTCGGTTCTGTTCGAAAACTTTTAGTCCGGTTCGGTTCGAGGTGCGGTTCGAAAAAATATATATATATATATTCCGGTTTGGTTCGGTTCGGTTCGAAAAAAACGAACCGAACCTCGAACCGAACCGGTTCGACATTTTGATATTTTAAACAACTAGTACGTTCAACCACAACAATTTAAATGTTTAATGTAGTTTTTATATTTAGTAGTTGCTACTTTCAAATAAACCCAACATTAATTTGCTTTAGATTTTAGTAGCATAAATCATATTAATACTATTTGCCCAGGTTTGATTTTTCAATACGTACTATCTTTAACCAAGTGTAATTACAATTAGGTTAATAGTGAAAACCACCTCCGAAATTTAAAATGTGTTAATAATTGATGATTTTTACTAATGTCATTTTACCGTGCAAGAACGATATCACACGATATTTGCGATTACTTTTATTTTAGTTTTAGTTAGCATAAAAAGAGTAGCAAGACATTAAGGTGTTGCTGATTTCTTATACAGTACAAACAAAAAGCTGTTTGTCAGTTTATCTTTATTATTTTTTTTTTTTTAAAGACAATATCAGATGATTCTCGGAGAGAATCGTAAATCTACCTCAAACAGCGTTTACGTTTTTCATAATAAAATATAACAGTATTTATGGCACGGGCATTATGTCTGCTTATTATTTGCATTATACCGTGTTATTTTATGTCGGCATTGATTGGAAAGTTTATACCGCCATGAGTCATAAACTTCAACCCTTGGTTGTGAGAGAAAGTTCGGTGTCATTCTTCTGGAGTATCGGCTACTTCTAAAGACGTTGGTGGTAATGGCCACACCAAATGAACAGTAAATATTATGGTACCATGCGTTTTGTAACACCATTTATTGAACGATTATGTACAAAAGAAAAGGAGATTAGTTTTTGCTACAAGGTCACATTTGTTAATATTACTAGAGAGCTGTTTTTCATATAAAAATAAAAAATTCAAAATGCTGGATTAGTAATACATACTTAATTAAGAATTAAATTGTTTCGTTTATTCTGAAAACTTCTGTAGTCTCTAAACCGCGACCTCGGCATGTATATGTTTAAGATGGTTTTCAACGCTACTTCTGTTCATTAAATAAAATAAGCTTGTTTTTAAAACCAAACTTTCAAAATAATTTCGAGTTTCTCTAATATCTAATACTAGTTATAAACAAACAACAATTTGAAATAAGGAGCATTAAACAAATTGCACTAATCTAGAATTTTTTAATCTACAAACGTGCTTCGAGACAAAATTTATTAAATATGTAACACTAATACCTATTACATTTTTACGTATTGGCTTAAAACTCGATGACCATGTACATTAGAAAATCGTTCTAATTCTTATATGCTTGCGACTAGATTTTTGAAATGTGCATTTGGGAGAAATTAAGATTGACATGTTTTTAGTGAAAATTAAACTTTTAAACTAAATTTTATTTAAAAATCGAACCTTTCGATCCGAACCGGACCGAACCTTGACCTAGGTTCGGTTCGGTTCGAAAATTTGCCGGTCCGGTTCGAGGTTCGGTTCGAAAATAAAATGTCCGGTTCGGTTCGGTTCGGTTCGAAAAATCGAACCGAACTTCGAACCGAACCTCGAACCTGTTCGGTTCGTGTCCATCCCTAGTTCTGGCAGACTTTTTATAATACTGTGGTGACCAAATCCGTGAACCATATTCTAAAATTCTCCTAACTAGGGCATAGTAATGTTATAACATAGTCAATAATTGAAAATGAAAATGCGTTTCGAATTAAGGATCCTAGGGACTTTGCTGATTTTTTGACTATATTATCAATGTGATTTTCAAACAAGAATTTGTTATCAAAAGTGATTTCCAAGTCATTAACAGATAGAACACGTTTAATTAAACGATTATTAATTTTGTAATCAAAAAGAATTGCTACTTTCTTAATTGTGTAGAACATCACCGCACATTTTTCTTCATTCAAGATTAATTTATTTTTAGTCCACCACTCTACAAGTATGTATATGTCATCTTGCAATGACATACAGCCTGAAATGGAATTTACTTTAGTGAAAATTTTCAGATCGTCAGCAAATAGTAGTTTTTTATTTGAGTGAATATAAGTTATAACGTTAATGAATAACAAGAAGAGAAGAGGACCCAGTACAGAGCCTTGTGGAACGCCGCTGGGGAGGAGATATAGTGCAGAATTAAAACCATAAAATTCTACATATTGATAACGATCAGTTATAAATAATTTAAAAAACCTAGCAATTTGTCTGAGAAATTAAAGATGTTATGGTTAATGCTGTCAAAAGCTTATGCATCAAAATAGATTACACCACACTGTAAATGTGAATTTAGACATTCAGATATGAATTGTGTAATGAAACATAAGTTAGTCATGGTGGACCTCTGTCTTAAGAAACCATGTTGAAAGTTAGTAGATTTGATATTTGAGGAAGGAGATTATCGTATAAGATATGTTCAAAAACTTTACTAACATTTGAAATGATTGTGATTGGTCGGTAGTTGATCACTAAAGATTTGTCACCTTTCTTGAATATTGGCTGAACGCGCGATATTTTCCAAACATTGGAAAATTTTGATTTACTTAAACATAGATATAATATATGAGCCATGCAATTGGGTTATATGACTTCCTTTTATTATTAACAAAATTACAAAATTGTTTAGGGTCCTTTTTAATGAAGATTTAGGATTTTTCAATATAGTTCTTGTATTCACTCAGAGAGAGGCAATGAATACTGTCAAATGCAGGAAGACATTTGGAATTACTATGCAGGGACAAAAAATTGATATGCTTAGATTTGCAGATGATATAGCGGTATTAGCGTCTAGCAAGGAAGAGTTAGAAGCAGCTCTTAATGAAATGGAAACGGTTCTAACAGAGAGATACGGTATGAAAATTAACAAAACTAAAACTAAAGTTCTAGTTTGCAAAGGTGGGGAAAATAAATCAAAAACAAGAATACAAGTATTTAACACGAACTTACAAGAGGTTAAGGATTTCTGCTACCTAGGAAGCCAAATAACGCAAGATGGGAAAAGCACAAAAGATATAAAACAAAGATTAGCACAAGGTCGTGCTACATTTAACAAGAAAAGCAACTATTGTGCTCAAAGACCACAAACATAGAAACAAGGAAAAGATTGCTTAAAACATGTGTGTGGAGCACAGCACTGTACGGCTGTGAAGCCTGGACAGTAGGAGAAGCGGACAAGAAAAGGTAGAAGCCTTTGAAATGTGGTGTTACAGGCGTATGATGAAGATATCATGGACAGACAAAGTTAAGAACGAAGAGGTACTAAAAATGGTAGGGGAAGAAAGAAATATGTGGAAAACGGTAAAAAATAGGAGAGATAGGATGATAGGCCACATACTACGGCATGAGGGAATAGTGCGGAATATTTTAGAAGCAGAGATAGGAAAAAAGAGAAGAAGAGGCAGACCTAGATTAGACTACTGCACACAGATAGTATAAGATGTAGGCTGTAGAGGTTTCAGGGAGATGTGTAGGCTAGCCCAGAATAGAAATCAATGGAGGTACGCATCCAACCAATCCCAAGATGGATAAACTAATGACGAAAAGATAACTGTGCTTAAACATGATGATTATTATAAGTAACTACAAGAATTGGTTGGGCAATATTTCGAATAATGTTAAGTGTGTGAAAGGATTTACTGGAAAACCATTATTCCGACAAATGTCTAAGTGTTGGGGGATCTTGGTAGCCACAGGTTGCTTAACCTCCTTCACTGAATCTCGGTAAAATAGGGTATAAAATTAGAAAACAATAGAAAGGGAACGAGCTGAATACACATACTCCTTGAAAAGAAGAAAAAGAAGAAAACCACCAAAAACGCAAAATCAAAGTAGCTGCTTATATAACCCTACATAGAGTAAATAGGTCTAATTCAAAACGCGACAGACGTATTTTCCATGTGTAAAATACGTCTGTCACGTTTTGAATTAGGATCGGCCCTATATAGTTTCAATGTAAAATAGTTGTGAAAACATTTGAATGTAAAATAGTTGTGAAAACATGAATTCTTCTATGCTTTCAATGTAAAAATACGTCTGTCACGTTTTGAATTAGACCGGCTTTATATTACTTTCAATGAAACACACACGTATGTTGAAAAAATGTAAGTGCAGAGAAGAATGTGTAGCTGTTTTGAATTCGGTTTTCTAGCGAGAAGTTACACGTGCACCGTTTTGAATTAGGATCGGCGTTATATACTTTTAATGTAAAATGTGAAAACCTGAATTCTTTTCAAATGTAAAATACTTGTGGGCACGTTTTGAATTAGGATCGTCTTTATATTACTTTCAATGTAACATACGTATGTTGAAAAATGTAAGTGCAGAGAAAATGTGTGTAGATGTTTTGAATTTGGTTTTCTAGCGAGACAGTATGACAGATGCAAAAAAAAATATCGCATTCAAGTCATTTGTGTTTTTAATTAAAGTGGATTCTGATTTATGTTTAGAGGCTGCAAATACACATGGGCCGGTTTTAATTCAAAATGAGTTCACTCTTGTAATAGGTTGAAAAGTGGGTTGGCAAAGTACGCAGATGGTGGTAATCTGGTATATAAGGAGATTGCTCCTAATATTAATTTAATTAGTCAAAGAAAAGCAATATGGATTTTAATACTCTTAATAAAACCACATATCGCAAACCTTATGTAAATTCAAAAGATCTTGTAGTGAATAAGAGGTTTGAAGTTTTAAAAGTGGAAACAATCAAGACAAAATATGGAGAAAGAGTATTAGTGGAAACAGAAGAGTTCAAGAGTATATTGCCATTGAGATATTTTGAATACCTTCAAGCACATGGAGTGAAACAATTAAATGAAAGTATTGGCTCGAACAAACACGTATACATAACTAGTAAGGGATCGATCGGTCTAACTGTCAACATAGAATTTTCAGAATAATATGTCACTAATTTAAGAAATTAGTTTATTATTATAACACATCTAAGTCGATTGTATAAAGAATGATGTATCAAATTAAAGTGGGTTCTGATTTATGTGCGTTTTACTTTGAGTTTACTACCTTGTTTATAGAAAGTCTTGTTTCAAAAGAGAAACTTTTATAAAATACTTTTTTATTTTACAAATTGATGAATATATTGATCTAACTATTTATAAATGAAAAGTATTTATTAACTCCCGTTCTTGAAGTATCTGCTGCTCCTCGCTGTTAGTTCCTCTCTTTTTGCTTTATTATTTCTAGTTCCAAATCTATACGACGCAGTAGCTTCTCTCCACGCTTTTTAAATGCGTTAAGCAACTCTACTGTGTCATCTTCGTAGGATTTTTCATCTTCACCGCAAACAGCCATATTAGATTCTGTACATAACTTTTCATAGTCAACATGTTTTGCCTGATCTGTGAGCATAACATAAAAGATTATTGTAGGTTCACCTTTTCTTTTGTATACTACCTGATGTTTCTGAGAGGACCAGAGTGTGTCAACGATCCTACGATAGCCTCAGAATTTCCAGAATGGTTTTTGATCTAATGTAACTTATAAATTAGTACTGTTTTAAAACACATGTATAAATGTGAAAAAGCACTTACCGTGATATATCTATTACGTCACTATCAAAAATAGCATCAGTGTTGAATTGAGGCGAAGAACAGCCGAAAACTTCTTTAATCACGTCTTCGTCAGAATGTAATATAAATTGCTCTAGAACTTTTACGTTGGTATTATTACAATTTTTGATTGATGACAAGTTACTCATTTTTTAAAAGTTGCTAGTAATAGTAACTAATAATTATACAAGAGATCTGATTGAATACTGTTGGTAAAATCTACGTGAAGTATTTATATTAAATAATAAACTGATCTGTTAGAAAAATTAAAATTTGCATCGTTTTCTGAAAAAATTCAGCTCTGTAATCTATTCTAATGAACAAAACAGTATGTAAGCGAATATAATTATACCTCAGCAGAAATAATAAAACCCTAAAATTAATTAATTTCGTTTTAGATTACCGCTGACATAACTTATGCTGTATAAGAAATTTTTTAAAGGTACTGCTCAGCAGAAATAATGAATTACATTCATTGACTGAAAACAGAAAATTGCAAGAAGGCGCATAATAAAAACCTAAATTAGATTAATTTCGTTTTATTTAAAAATTTGCATCGTTTTCTGAAAAATTCAGCTCTGTAATCTATTCTAATGAACAAAACAGTATGTAAGCGAATATAATTATACCTCAGCAGAAATAATAAAACCCTAAAATTAATGAATTTCGTTTTAGATTACCGCTGACATAACTTATGCTGTATAAGAAATTTTTTTAAAGGTACTGCTCAGCAGAAATAATGAATTACATTCATTGACTGAAAAACAGAAAATTGCAAGAAGGCGCATAATAAAAACCTAAATTAGATTAATTTCGTTTTATTTAAAAATTTGCATCGTTTTCTGAAAAAAATTCAGCTCTGTAATCTATTCTAATGAACAAAACAGTATGTAAGCGAATATAATTATACCTCAGCAGAAATAATAAAACCCTAAAATTAATTAATTTCGTTTTAGATTACCGCTGACATAACTTATGCTGTATAAGAAATTTTTAAAGGTACTGCTCAGCAGAAATAATGAATTAGATTCATTGACTGAAAAAGAAATTGCAATGAATGCACATAATAAAAAACTAAATTAGATTAATTTCGTTTTTAGATTACCGCTGATATAATTTATATGCTGTATAAGAAATTTTTTAAAGGTACTGCACAGCAGAAATAATGAATTACATTCATTGACTGAAAACAGAAAATTGCAAGAAGGCGCATAATAAAAAACCTAAATTAGATTAATTTCGTTTTATATTACTGCTAGCATAATTTATTTTCCATAAAAAATTAACAAAAATTCACGCACTGGAAAATGTTTTTTCTTCAGATTAATTTTTCGTTTAAAAATAATGCAATGCAAATAAATCCCTTTAAGTAGTAATATTTATAGAATAAGTTTTTTATAGATTACCGCTGACACAATTTACATGCATATTACTCATATTTAGACCAGGGTAGAAAATTAAATAATCACATCAAATAATTTTAATCACCGTGTATAATGAATATTATTAGATAATACGCTTTATTAAAACCATGAAGCATAAATAAATTCGGTCGTTTCAGTAAAAATAAGAGATTTAAAATCATGTACAAGACGCTTTATATGAAAAGAAACAGTATTAAAAAAGCTCTGCGTGTAATGTAATTATTCCTAAGTAATGGAAATTACGTGCAAAATTTATCTTAATTAACTCTATTTCAAGTAACCGGTATTGAACAAAACGTACAGATAATATCTATAGAAACTTGTAAAAACCCAATAAAATGCAAATCCTAGAAGTGTTAGTTAGAAGTAGGATGTTTGAACACACCTGCGTATTTTAAAAGGCAATTTCAGTTTAATTTGTTAGATAAACATGTCGATTCTAAGGATATTGGAAACGGTCAGATGCTTTAGCACGAAATATAAAACAGGGTTTATTTAAAAAGCTCATTCGGCGAAAATTTTGCAGATAATTAATGTTTACAAAGAATCTTGGAGAAACCGGGGCTTAATATTCACGAGAAGGTGCGATACGGGGTTATTAAACCCAGATAGTCCACATGGACTAAAATATAATCGATATTAAAGAATATCAATTTGCACCAATACGAACAGGTTAGAAAAGGAAAGAGAAAATGCGTCAAGCAAAGACACATAGTAAAAGGCGTGATTTAAGCAACGTCACGAGGGTCACAATTGGTTGAAAATAGGATGCAAATATCAGAGGTAGAAACAACAATTTCTGTACAAAATTGTTTAGTTTTTCTCGGACATGTTTGCGTGCCGTGTGAGAATTTCTGAGATTTTAACTGGGGCGAGTGAAAAATTCGTAAAAACCGACGCGCGAGCGACGGAATGGGAACATAGCATGAGAAATTCTTAGAATTACCCGTTTTGGGGAACAGACCGACAGACAGGCTTTTTGCTATATATACCGGTGGTAATATGAATTTCGGCCTCTTAGACTTTTGACTATTCGATGCGTTAAAAGCTCTTACATCCGCGACTTGATTGAAGATGTTAAACAGTGCATTTTAGTTTGATAAAATAATTTAAAGTTTGCTCGTATATTATAGTGATTCAAAATAGTTTGTTATTTACGTGCTAACATGAATGTACTTCAGTGCACTTAGATACAAGGTAATAAAATTTAGTATCACTGTACCAATTAGCAAAATTTACAACGACAAATGTATACACAAAAGTAGGCAGTTTTGGCGTATCTTGGTGAAAGAAGTATGAATTTCTTTGTTATTTTTCGGGGGTGTTAATAATTAAATGGTTCAAATACGTGTCTGGATCCACGAAACAAGGGTCAGATATACACAGATGAGTTCCGGAAAAGCCCAGAAACAACTTTAAATAAATGGTGATGGAGAAAATTTTAAAAGCGTTGAGAATTAGAAGCCGTAAATATAATCCTGTTGGAATGGTGTGATTAACTAAAGGGACGATGTACATTGAAACTACGAGGACAGTAACCTTCAGGTAAATTATACTATTTTGTTTGACATTTTGTGTGTGTTGAATAACTTTATAATTGATTTACTTTAAATGGACATTAGTGAAATTGTACTAACCATAAAATTTTAATGTTAAGATGAAATTTGCTTGTTTAAGTAGAAAGGGTATTTAGTATTGATGTTCTGGATTATGATGAAATTTTAGGTATGTCTTTGAGCTCAATTAGACGAACCTGGTTTATTAACGTAAAGGGTGGTAGATGCTCCTTTTACTCTGCATATATTGTTATAGTAACTAGTAGGCATCCTACAAGGACTTTAATTCTGGATGCACGTTAAAGTGATAATAAAATTAATCTTGAAATTCTTTTAAAACTGAATTTTATGCTGAAATTTAATTTGAAAATTTAATGTATTCTGAATATTGATGTAAATAGAGTTAACGTTGATGTTTGTGGTAGGAATGTGTTGTTTAATTTTATGAATGAGGAGGTTTATAAAATTAGGTGAGCAGCTGAGGCGAAACCAGGATCACAGCAGTTTATGACGCCCAATCGGTGGGACTAGAATTTTTTGTTGAAAGGACCCAGTTCCCGCATTCAAAGGAGTATATCACAGCAGTTTATGGCGACCACAACGTGAGGGCTCGAGTTCCAAATAAAATTTTGTGATTTTATTCCAGGAAACTGGCGATCTGAGAGAGAGTTTCTGTGTGTGTATAAATTTAAGAGTATTTTAGAGTGTGTGAGAGTGATTAGAACGTATGCAGAGAAAGGAGTGGTTAAGGAGTCAAGGAGTGGAAATTGGAAGTAACGATAGTGCATTGGGTGAAAAAAATTCGAAAATGGAAGAAGCTGGAGGCAGTAGAGATCAGTCGAGGACGGAATCAGGGGATCAAGGAAACGAGATGATAATGAGGATGCTTGAAAGAATGAATGAGACGTTAAGTGGGGTTAGAGAGGACTCAAATCGAAAATTTGAGCAGATGAGTGAAGAATCGAATAAGAAATTTGACCAATTAAATCAGGAATTAGGGGATAAAATAGAAAAATCGACGAGAGAATTTACAGAGTTTAAAAATAGTCTTACCGTGAAAATGGGGGAAGTTGAAAATAGGGTTGATAAAAATGAGCGTGATATTACAGGTCTTCGACAGGAAATGGGACATTTAAAGTCCGAAGTACGCATGTTCTGTGAAGAAGAGATTAATGTAAAAATGACTGAAGTGACGGACTCATGTAGGGATCAGTTAGGCAGGGTAGAACGCGAAGTTAGTAGTATTAAATACAACATGTCAAATTTAACGGGGGATGGTCTCAGATTTTCTACAGGTGGAGTATCATTGGACCAACACATGAAATTTTATGGCGATAACAGGGTAAATCCACAAATTTTTATTAATAGTGTAAGAAATCTAGTGGGAAATTTATTTGACGAACAGACTAAACTAAATACGATAAAGGCTTTATTAAAGGACAACGCGGAAGCATGGTACAATTTAGTAGGACAGGACATAGACACGTATCAGGACTTTGAAAACAAATTTTTAAAGCACTACTGGAGTGACCACAGACAAGACCAGGTACGAGACGACTTAATCACAGGAAATTTAAGGAGAATTTTCAGGAAGTAGGAGCAATATGCTATACGCAAGTATAGCATAGCAAAGCAACTGAACCCACCACTGACGGACCGACAAATTATTAAGTATTTATCACGACACTTCGAGGTAGACATAAGACAGCACGTAGCACTACAGAACATAGTGGACAGAGAAATGTTTTTGGAATACCTGCAGAGGTACGACGACGTAAGTAGTGGACGACCTCGGGATAATAGGGAAAGACAGATCAACACAGTTAGGTTTGACAATGGACGGGACAACTACGCTAGACGGGGGAATAGTTACGGATACCAGCGACAGAATTGGGAACAGAGACGACCATACGTTAGGAGTAATAGTTTAGGAAGGGGACCTGAACAGAGACCGGGACCTACCAGAATGAATAGTTCACCAGACATGAGCGGGACTGCTAATACAGACACAGAACGAGTGGAAACGCCTAGGACATACGCTGAGGTGACGGCTAGACCAGGACCAAGTAGGGAAAACAGACCTGGACAGGATTTTTAGAACGCGACAGACCACTAGATTTCAGTGTAAATGTATATGAACATCCACGTGAATTTTTCAAAATTGAGGAGGAAGTAGAGCCAGAAACTGAGGAAAAATTATGTTTGCCAATTATTAATTTAGAAATTTTTGAGAATAATGTAGAAGTATTACTTGATACAGGGGCAGAGGCGAGTTTAATATCGGAGGAATTCGTCAGCAAAATTAGGGATAAGGTTTGTGATAGAATTATGCCTATAAAGCGTAGTCATTTAGTAGCTCCAAATAAAAAGAAGTTTGCTGTAGTAAATAGTGTTGTGGTGCTTAGGATAGATATAGGAGGTTTAAGCTGTGAACAGGAGTTTGTAATTGTACCTGGACTGAAGTTTCAGAGCATTTTAGGTGTTGACTGTATGATGAAGTTAGGGGTTTTGATAGATATGGAAAGGAAGGTAGTAAGGATTAAGGATAGGGTAGTGCCATGGAAGGGCAGTTATGAAGTCACAGAGGATGACACGGGGTTTAGTATTAATGTAGTAGAGGTAGAGGATGATGAAGATAAACAGATCAACACGATAAGATGTCCAGAGGATAAGATAGTAGAGGTTCAAGCTTAAGTACAAAAACATGCAGAAGTAGTGGGGGTAGAAGCAGCATATCAGGAGCAGGTGAAGGCGAAATTAAGTAAAGATGGCAAGTTTGTTTTTAATAAAGTAGATTTAAGGAATTCATTCTGGCGGATTCCATTACATAAGAATTCTAGAAGGTACATAGGATTTTCCATAGAGGGAAAAATCGATAATTGTAAAGTAGTATCGTTTGGTTTGTCGGCAGAAAGGAAAAAAATAGTAAATGAGAGACAGACAAGTGTAGGGACTGAAGAAGAAGTAATATTTAAAAGTCAGGATAATAGGGAGGATAAGTTTATTGTATATGAGATAACAGGGATGATAAGTATAGATATAGAAGGGGGAGAGATAGGGATGAAGAGTATTAGGATGGTAAGAAGAAAGACATGGAGGGTCAAGAAGAGAGTTAGATTTAAATAACTTGATGAACAAAGGATAGAGATAGGTGAATTTTAGTATAGATATAGAAAATAAAGCTAAGTATAGGATAAATATGGGAAATAATTAGAAATAGGTTTAGGATGAGAATAAAGAGTAAATGTAGGAAGGAAATAAGATAGGTTAAGTATAGATATTTCATATAAGATTAGTGGAGAATTAGGAATAAAGTTAGGAATAGGATAGGTATATAGGATTAGGTAGGGGGAAGTAAAGTATAGTGAAGATTAGTTAAAAGTTAGGAATAGGATAGGTATATAGGATGTATATAGGATTAGATGGATAAGTAGGATGAAGTTAGGGATAATTTCAGTTTATAGAATTAGGTGAGAGTTAGGAATAGGATAGGGATATAGGATAGGTGTAAATATTTTTTTGAATTGGAGATAAGGTAGGTAAGTTAGATAGATAAGGGTAGAGAGTGATAGGCAATTTTTGTAATTTTTTTTGGGCTAAATGCTTTAATATTTGCATTCAAATAAGTGGGATTATTTGTATTCAAATAGGGGGAAAATACTCATATTTAGACCAGGGTAGAAAATTAAATAATCACATCAAATAATTTTAATCACCGTGTATAATGAATATTATTAGATAATACGCTTTATTAAAACCATGAAGCATAAATAAATTCGGTCGTTTCAGTAAAAATAAGAGATTTAAAATCATGTACAAGACGCTTTATATGAAAAGAAACAGTATTAAAAAAGCTCTGCGTGTAATGTAATTATTCCTAAACAAATGGAAATTACGTGCAAAATTTATCTTAATTAACTCTATTTCAAGTAACCGGTATTGAACAAAACGTACAGATAATATCTATAGAAACTTGTAAAACCCAATAAAATGCAAATCCTAGAAGTGTTAGTTAGAAGTAGGATGTTTGAACACACCTGCGTATTTTAAAAGGCAATTTCAGTTTAATTTGTTAGATAAACGTGTCGATTCTAAGGATATTGGAAACGGTCAGATGCTTTAGCACGAAATATAAAACAGGGTTTATTTAAAAAGCTCATTCGGCGAAAATTTTGCAGATAATTAATGTTTACAAAGAATCTTGGAGAAACCAGGGCTTAATATTCACGAGAAGGTGCGATACGGGGTTATTAAACCCAGATAGTCCACATGGACTAAAATATAATCGATAATAAAGAATATCAATTTGCACCAATACGAACAGGTTAGAAAAGGAAAGAGAAAATGCGTCAAGCAAAGACACATAGTAAAAGGCGTGATTTAAGCAACGTCACGAGGGTCACAATTGGTTGAAAATAGGATGCAAATATCAGAGGTAGAAACAACAATTTCTGTACAAAATTGTTTAGTTTTTCTCGGACATGTTTGCGTGCCGTGTGAGAATTTCTGAGATTTTAACTGGGGCAAGTGAAAAATTCGTAAAAACCGACGCGCGAGCGACGGAATGGGAACATAGCATGAGAAATTCTTAGAATTACCCGTTTTGGGGAACAGACCGACAGACAGGCTTTTTGCTATATATACCGGTGGTAATATGAATTTCGGCCTCTTAGACTTTTGACTATTCGATGCGTTAAAAGCTCTTACATCCGCGACTTGATTGAAGATGTTAAACAGTGCATTTTAGTTTGATAAAATAATTTAAAGTTTGCTCGTATATTTTAGTGATTCAAAATAGTTTGTTATTTACGTGCTAACATGAATGTACTTCAGTGCACTTAAATACAAGGTAATAAAATTTAGTATCACTGTACCAATTAGCAAAATTTACAACGACAAATGTATACACAAAAGTAGGCAGTTTTGGCGTATCTTGGTGAAAGAAGTATGAATTTCTTTGTTATTTTCGGGGTGTTAATAATTAAATGGTTCAAATACGTGTCTGGATCCACGAAACAAGGGTCAGATATACACAGATGAGTTCCGGAAAAGCCCAGAAACAACTTTAAATAAATGGTGATGGAGAAAATTTTAAAAGCGTTGAGAATTAGAAGCCGTAAATATAATCCTGTTGGAATGGTGTGATTAACTAAAGGGACGATGTACATTGAAGCTACGAGGACAGTAACCTTCAGGTAAATTATACTATTTTGTTTGACATTTTGTGTGTGTTGAATAACTTTATAATTGATTTACTTTAAATGGACATTAGTGAAATTGTACTAACCATAAAATTTTAATGTTAAGATGAAATTTGCTTGTTTAAGTAGAAAGGGGTATTTAGTATTGATGTTCTGGATTATGATGAAATTTTAGGTATGTCTTTGAGCTCAATTAGACGAACCTGGTTTATTAACGTAAAGGGGTGGTAGATGCTCCCTTTTTACTCTGCATATATTGTTATAGTAATTAGTAGGCATCCTACAAGGACTTTAATTCTGGATGCACGTTAAAGTGATAATAAAATTAATCTTGAAATTCTTTTTAAAACTGAATTTTATGCTGAAATTTAATTTGAAAATTTAATGTATTCTGAATATTGATGTAAATAGAGTTAACGTTGATGTTTGTGGTAGGAATGTGTTGTTTAATTTTATGAATGAGGAGGTTTATAAAATTAGGTGAGCAGCTGAGGCGAAACCAGGATCACAGCAGTTTATGACGCCCAATCGGTGGGACTAGAATTTTTTTGTTGAAAGGACCCAGTTCCCGCATTCAAAGGAGTATATCACAGCAATATATAGGTAAATTGTGCGAAAATTCTTTAAAGGTACTGTTATATAATAAAACTGCAGAATGTTTTTTTAATACTGGGTTTTTTAAAAAACCATGGGTTGCGTGTACATTATTAAACAAGACGGTTTAATCTGAGACATTTTTTTTTCAAATTTGCTTTGTTTTTATTTAAAAATATTTCAATGTAATCATAAAAAATAGCTCTGTAATGATAATGTATTTTCTGTACACATAATAAATCAAAGGTCGTATAAAAACATTTTTGTAGTAAACGCATACGGAAATGAAAAATGATGTTGAATGCATTCCTCAAAGGTCGTATAAAACATTTTTGTAGTAAACGGATACGGAAATGAAAAATGATGATGAATGCATTCCTTTTTGCAGTTGTTTTGCCAGAGTTTGCATTAAATATGTAAATATTGGAATTGCTTGCATAGCGAATTTATTTATTATAGACACGTACTGAATGCAACTGTGCAATTTTTTTTAGACTGCATGCACAACTCAAGCTTGAAAATCGTCTTGAATAGAAAAACGTAAATAAAGGCGATTTTTTTAACAATTGCATTCAAGCAATTCGTTATGCAATTATTTCGATTTGTATGCTATTTTCTTTTACAGTTGTTTTGCTTACGCGTTTTCCGTAAACTCAGATGAATGAACCTTTTTGCAGTTGTTTTGCTTACGTCAGATGATATTTTATATAAATAATAAATAGAGAAAATAATTGTATTATTAAGTAGTGTATTTTGATTTTATATAGAATCATGAATGCTGAAACCGTATCCGAGATTAGTAGCTCAATTTTGAGATTAACTGTAAAATGCGTGAATCTAATTAAATCAGTGAATGAAATAACGAAACACATTTTAATTATCAAAGCAAATATTAGTATATTGAAGCTTGCTATTAAAAATAAGGTATACGAAGACAATAAACAAGAAAATCCTAGTAGGCTGGAATCTAATTTAGCAAATCTTAAAAGCTACCTTGTACGATTGAGGCACTTGAAACGTACTTTGGAATATCGTGGTAAAAGTGTTGATGCAACGCTTACTAGAGGTCATACTCGAAAAATTTGATTTGGCATGATGTACAATCATGTTTTGGAAGTCGAATAATTACGGGACTTATTACCAATTTAAATTATAGAGATCCTCTAGTGTTCTTAGACAAGGCGTTCGCTAGTTTTAAACGCAAGATTGTTGCTTGCTTAAAAGTCAATGTTGAAAGTTAATGTAATATTTGCTGCTAACTTTGTTAAGCCTACAACTGGTGAAATAGATTTGAAAACGTTTCCTACTGCAAATCGTCACATCGATATAAATACCAATCTCAAGCTGTGGTATAAGGAGAACGTATTGAACAAGATTTCGAAGCGATTAGAAGAATTTTGCGAGAAAGATTCTGGTTGGGCAATCCAAGAAGTTTTACACTTGAAGGTAAATATAAACAATCATGATCCACTTAAAGGAGGGTGTTCAACGTTTGTACCGGTTCCGGACTTTATAAAAAGAAAAAGCTGTGGTAAATGTAATAAATAACGATCAACATTGCATTCTTTGGAGCTTGGTTTCCGCTTTATATCCTGCTAAACAAAATAGTCAGAGAATATCTAGCTATCCACATTTTGATACAGTATTACGCTACAATTCAATTCAGTTTCCAATCGCATTAAAAGACATAAAAAAAATTGAGAAGCTTAACAATCTCGCAATTAACCTATATTGTATAGAAAATACTAAAATACTACCATTTTGTTTAAGTGAAAATTTTAAAAATTGAACCTATTAATCTGTTAGTTTTAAATAATGATTCCTTACAATATTCTCGTCCGACAAATGCTGATGAGAATCACTTTCATTTTACTTGGATTAAGGATATGTCAAAATTATTTGCAAAACAGTTGTCTTCACATGAACATAGAAAATTTTTGTTATAGATGTTTAAATAATTTTAGTACAGCAGCATTACTTAAGCGTCATTCGAATTATTGCGAAAAACAGAATACTTGCTCAATAAGATTACCCGAAGAATCTGAAAAGTATCTAACGTTTAAACATTTCCACTATCAAGAAAAGTATCATTTGTAGTTTATGCAGATCTCGAATGTATATTAGAACCATGCAATGAGTCGGAGGTAATACTAAACACAGTCTCTTACCAAAGGCATATACCCTTTAGTGTAGCGTATTATTTGAAATGCTCGTATGATAATAAATATTCCAAATTTCAATTGTATCGCGGAAAGGATTGTATAGAATGGTTTGTTGCTCAATTGAAACTGATTTCAGAAACGACTAATAAAATTTTCTGTAACCCAAAACCTATGAATCCTTTAACAGAAGAACAAAAGTTAGCATTTAAATTTGCCCTTCACTGTCACATTTGCAATAAACCTTTAGTATAGATGATATTAGAGTTCGCGATCACTGCACTTTACAGGGAATTTCGAGGAGCGGCTCATCAAGATTGCAACATCAATTATCATAATTTTATATGATACCGGTAGTTTTCATAACTTATCAGGCTACGATTCGCATTTCATTATTAAAAAATTGCGTTAGGGTTTTCAGGTTTGGTAAGAATTCTACCAATAAATAAGGAAAAATACATATCTTTTACAAAATATGTAAATGGTACGAAAGTTACTTTTAGATTTATCGTTCATTCAGGTTTATGGCATCTAGCATCGAAAAATTAGCTTCATACTTAGATGATAATAAAAATCCATCACCAGGAAAATTGTAACACCGATAATGAGTTTCAGTTACTTACGCGTAAAGGATATTTCCTATGATTACATTAACTCTTGGGATAGGCTCAATGAAACCGATTTACCCTGTAAAACAGCATTCTTTAATCGTTTGCGCAATGAAGAAATCTCAGATGAAGACTACAATCAAAACACGTTTGGCAAACATTTAATAAAAACACTAGGGACTATTCAGACCTATATTTAAAAACAGATGTACTGCTCTTGCTGATATATTTGAAAACTTTAGAAAAACTTGTATGTTCACGTATAAGTTAGATCCCTTCACTACTTTACGGCTCCTGGTTTAGCTCTAGATGCGATGTTAAAAACGACGAACGTTAAACTCGAGCTGCTTACTGATATTGAAAAATAATGTTTTTAGAACGGGAATTCGTGGCGGTGTTTCTCAATGTTCGAATAGATATGCTAAAGCAAATAACAAATATATGAATGCAGATTATGATCCAAATTTCGATTCTAAATATTTAATGTATTTTGATGTTAATAATTTATATGGGGCTGCAATGTCTGAATATCTTCCATATGGAGAATTTGATACTTCCGATTACGACCCTCATAACAAATATCATATTCCATTATCAAATAAAAAGTTCCTGGTATTATGAAAGATGAAAACAATGGTGACATCATGCTAGAGTTTGTAGGACTTAGATCTAAAATGTACCCGTATAGAGTTCAGGATAGGATAATAAAAAGTCAAGGGATCTTCCTTAGCAAGTATTAAGCAAATTACTTTTGATGATTATAAGAATGCTTTGTTTTATAAACAGACTGTACAGAAACAGCAATGTTTAATTAGATCAGTCAAACATGATGTCTGTACTATTAAACAAAACAAAATTGTTCTTAATCCAAGTGATGATAAAAGAATTCTTAGTACCTCAACCACTGATACTAAACCTTGGGGGTATAACTATACATATAGAGATGACTTGTAAAGCTTCAACCACTGGCTCAAATAAAGAATGCAATTTATTTTATCTAGATTAACATATAATATTTTTTAGTTATAAAACTTCAGTGTTATGCTTATACCTGCACAAGTACACCGATTTTCGTTTTTGGATGTATCTAAAAATAGGATACCTTTCAATCTGCCCGAGTTTTGAACTATATATATATAGTAGTAGTAACCGTTCTGTTTAAAAAAAAATCCAGTTTGTTACTAACATGCCAGTTAGTTTATTTGAGAAATGTATAACAAAAACTTTTATTTAAAATTGTCAATGTTTATGGCTGTTTACTAAATCACTTAATAATTCAAACATGTAAAAGATATTGTAAAACATGTAAAAATATTAATAAATAATAGACTGTGATTGCTAAATGATTTATTGTTTTTTCATAATTTGTAAAGGTACAGTAATAATAATAATAAAGTAATTATAATATTCTTATGCTGTTTGAGAGTGGATTGTATTTGACTATCTTATCATGAAGTATAAGGCAATGACAAGATGTATTTGGCAAAACGTTTCTGCTAGTTTCAAATTCTAATCTAATATCGACAGTACCAGATTTTAACGCTTCGTTTTGTCTAGAACAATCTATGACTACTAATGGTGCAATACTGTAAATCTTCAGGATTAAAAAGTGGTTCATTTTCCTTTTCGTAGTATGATTGCTGAAACTGAGCATACATCTCATATAACAACGCAGTCTGTTTATTCTCGAACCTCAAATTTAAGTTATCGTACGGGAATATTTCTGAATTTAAATATAGTTTCATGTTGGTTAAATAGCAATGATCAAAACGACTGTAGTTGCTCATGTATCTATTTTTTCGGTTGGTTTGGAAACCAACAATCACAAATCTTGGTTTTTCTAATTGTGTTGTTGTTTTAATGTTCCATGTATGACGTTTCTTTCTTGTAGAAGTTGATATTCATGCAACTCCCATCCTCTAAACGGAATATGCAAATCCTGATTTTGTGCAACGCATTCTATTAAATTAATTCGTTGAGTATCATCAACGGCTACATGCGGCATTTTCCATAAAACTTTGTTTAAAACAACTTTTATTTCTTCATCGGGTGTAGGATTAATTATAGCATTAGTATCAAAACTAGAACGTAGTAAGACTAACTCATGACGGAGGTTTAAAATAATTTTTAAAATCTTCGCATAATCCGAGAACCATTGAAAGGTTTATTGCAACATTAAAATTCCCATTAGCATCAACTATTTGTGAATCATCCATAGGAAACCACCCAGCGTTTTGTAAATGTTTACTTTGATTGCTATTATATGAAACATATCCTTCATTATAGACGTTAATCCAGGATTCCGAACACGATCTACAATAATACCACCAATCTCATATCTAATTTCATCAAAAGCACCAAAATTCCATTATTTACAAACTTTGCTGTCTGAGACGGTGTTCCATCTGTTTTAATTAATTTGCCTTCTATGTACAGCATGCTCTTTGATGGTAAGGTGTATACATCTTGTTGTTGTATAGGGATTCGAATTTCATCATTATTGTTTAAAGATGTGTTAGCATAAGGTTGATGAGTATGTTTTCAATATTAACAATTGCATTGTCGAAGTAAACTTTTCACGCACGTTCAGTATTTCACTATTCATTCTACTTTTTTAATTAAATGCAGTCCTAACGATTGTAGAAACTGCCGGTTTTGTGTTGTTAGCGGTCTTGAAACAATCAATCGAGTGTCGATTGCTTTGAAATTTCCAGCATTTATATCAATTCTTGACATGTTGCGTGCATTATACTTAATACCCATGGCTATTGCAGATTTTTTAAATGCAACCTTACAGTTAGCAGTTCTCCTCTGAAATTAACTAAATTTCCATCTTGATCTAACACTTTAACTATTATTTCATTTATTATACGTGACCTGATTGGTAGATATATAATCGTAGGTGGACACTCGACAATTTTAGAACCTGCAGGTACTTGAGGAAAAATTCGTGTATTACATGGGCTGGTTTACTATTTAAATAGGATCCACTTGCAATATTACAATCCATTAAAACTGCATTCACTTTACAAATGTTGATCGCGTAGTCTGCTTGATGCGTGACAAATGCTAGCAATTTTCGCGGATTGAAACCAAGTAGAGAACCAATTGAATCCTTTTGGTAAAATCCACATCTAGACTACATTTAATACTACATTTAAGTGTATTATTGTCAGCTGTAATTTCTATATACACTGGCGTCTTTCTAGCGCTTCGTGATTGATCCATACGACCACGCCATCTTTTATCACCTAAAGCTTTTGAAGATATTTATTAATTTCTCTAATCTCATAAGCACCTTCAGGTATTTCTATGAATTCTCCGTTAGATCCATAATAAAATTTATTATTTATTCCTTTTCTATGTTTGGAATTGTGTTATAAGACTCAAAATTTGTTAATCCTAATACGTACTCCGAATCATTATCCAAGTTTATAGGCGGATTAAAATTGCTTGTTAAAACTGAAGTGTTTCCCGTTAGAGTAAAGTGTACGACATAACAACTTCGTACGCAGTTCTATGCACTACTTAGAAATTGTAAGCATAAATGACCGCAAAACACAGTACCGTACGATTGTTCTTGGTTAATGTTATAAAGAATTTTACATTTACCCCGCTATTCAAATAACTTATCAACTCTGTTGGCGGTCGCAGGTTTCCGTAGCTGTCATAGTAAATAGCGCTACTACCGTACTTTTGTAAGAGGTCCAATGCGTGCCTAAACCTTCTATTCCATCTAAATTAATTATACCACATTCTTTTAAATTAACTTTCTTGGGAAGATTGTTTCTCATGAACACTCCACGGAAATATGGTACTTCTAATTGCTTAACAAACTTTATTAATTCTACATTGCTTAGTGCTCGATTAGGTAAAATCAAGTTGCGTTCCTTTGAGGTTTTGCAGGGCTAAAAAGACCAAAACCTTTTTATAAGGTTTGATGTACATGCCGTTTCCGACTGCAATGTCCTCCATTGCCTTGTTATGGCGTTGTTTTCAGCTAGTTGTTCCTTAGCTATTTTAGTATCTGAAACTGCTTTTGCAACAGCAGCTGCACCTCCAGTAAGAGTACCAAGAGCGCTTAGGCCTGCAAAAATTGGTATTAGTGGTAGAAAACCTCCTGTTTTAGGAATTGATATAATACGAGCTGATTTAATATGCTTCTTTTGTTTTGCTGTATTGGCGGCCTTAATTGCTATGTTGATTGCATCCATAATATTAGATCCTTTAGTCTTTTTTAAAGCTGTAAGTGCTTGTTTGATAATACTTTTAATACCTAGCGTACTTCTTATTTTACGTTTCTTTATCAGTTTTCTTATTTTATTGATATTTTTTGTTCTCAGTGATGCACAGGCACCCATACCAAGTTTTACTTTAGCTTTCATTGCGGTAGCTACTCCAAATGCTGCTACTTTTTCACCTAAAGACGAGTCACCAGAATTTAGTCTTTCTGTAGCTAACTGAGCTAACTTCGAATCTGCTTGATGACGTTTAGATAGATCCTTTTCTTTGGTGTATGCAATATCGTGCTCCTTACAAGCCTCGTCTAACTTGTTTATTCCCTTGTCTCCCCGAGCTAACCGTTCGATTAGTTTTGTACCCGGACCGCAAAATTTGTAACCCGGAACATGCGCTTCAAATGGTAAATTGTTAATTACAGTATTTAATAGTCCGTTCCCAGTAGTTTTAGAATTATTATTATATGTAATCATTAGCGGACAACTATCCTCTCAAGCTGTGCAGTAAATAAATAAAATATTATGAATTAATGATTCTTTATATACTCGCCGTTTCTTATATATATATTATAATGTCTAAGGGAGCTACAAAGAGTTATAAGGGTTGGTTAGTACCAGGTAGTATATGCCAAACAAAATTAATCCACATATTTGATCATTTAAACCTAAAAATATATGTTTGCCGTATTTTATGTATACTCAAATACCATTCAAATATAGTAGTTGAAATTAAGTGCCAAAAGGCAATTTTAAAATGACTAAGTGGCGTAGTAAGATGTGAAATGCTCAAGGGTTTATACCGAGTTGAATTTTTAAAAGCCTTTGAAAGTACATTTGCCGTTCAAAAGCCGGATGCGTCTATGAATGTTCACTATCAACATGCATCCAGGGTCAAGTGTAATTTATTTTGGTTTCATTTTCTATAGAATCAACTTTTGGACAATATTTGTAAACTCAAAATTATTAGTTAAAACATCGTAAAATGTGATTGGTTGAATGTAAAGATTTAGGACATATATTAGAATTTAATGTAATTATGAAACTGTATAAAAGACATGGACTATGGTATGTGCGACACGAACTTAGTTATTTGCTATGGACTTTAAGATGTAGTAGGCTAATAGAGAGTTAACATGGTCGCCTTAGAGAGTAAACAAAGGGATTATTTTTCGAACCAATTTTGTAAAAGACGTGTTTTCAGAACTGTGCTAATTTTGTATTCAGATAATAAAAGTAATTGTTTTAAAGTGAGTTTAATTGAAAAGTGGTAAAAGATACAAGCATAGGAATTATAAAGGGAATAGTGGTGATTGTGCGACGGAAAATTAGTGGATTTGGAGGGTGGTTTAAAGGTAGCAGGTTATCGAGAGTGGTTATACAGAAAGAAGTTTGATATTGGAGTGTGGTTTAAAGTTAGAAGGTTATCAAGAGTGGTTATACAGAAAGAAGTTTGATATTGGAGTGTGGTTTAAAGTTAGAAGGTCATCGAGAGTGGTTATACAGATTAGAAGTTGGATATTGGAGTGTAGTTTAAGGTTAGAAGGAGCATCGAACAGAAAGATAAAGAAACGAGTAGATTGGAGATTAGATACGGAGAAGCGGACGGTTTTATAGAGGAAACAAGAATTCGAAGTGGATATTAGCAGAAGGGAAGTTATAACACGGTATTTTCTAAATTCTAAATTTGGGTTGATCATTTCAGATATTGGGGAACAGTTAAAAGTCGAGGACACCTGGAAGCAGCACGGAAATTCAACAGCATCATTGTGAAGACGTATACGGTAATTAGGATTTTGTGCCAGGATTCAGCGAGGCATCAACGGAGTGTAAACCAGGTGAGTGTTTAAATTTCTTTAATACGTCAAAATTTAGTCATATAAAATTTGGTTGTAATTTAATTTGGCACATAGTAACTTTGATATAATTAGAAATTTTGGCATATACTAAAGTAGAGTAGCAATTTTAGTAGAAAAACAAAAGGGTGCACGTTGGTTGGACTTAACACAACTACTTATAACGGAAACCCACTATAAGCAGTTGAATAACCTGAGATTAAGAGTTTTAAATAGTCGAGGCATTACATTAAATAGTTTATAAAAGAACCAACCAAACGGTGCAAGTACAAGGAGCGTGCATTAGGTGTGCACATTTTACAAAAGTATAAAATAAAGGGTATAAAATAGGTGAAACACACAGAAAGTAGAGGGGTGGTGTATATAATAATATATATATATAATTCCACTTTTTTTACAAATCGAATTTAGTACTTGCAAACATGCGTGTTGTGAAACAATCAACACCTTTAACCATAAACAATAATGACATTGGCGTGCAATCCTTAGCTAAAAAGAAAAAACATAGTGTTCTTCTGCCTTCATCTATTCGATGTCTAGTTGTTGGTCCATCAAATTGCGGTAAAACCAACGTTATGATTGGGCTGATAGAACATCCTAATGGTTTAAAGTTTGAAAACGTATATGTTTATTCTAAATCACTTTATCAACCAAAGTATCAATACCTTGAAAGTCTACTGCAACCAATAAAGGGGATCAAATATTATACATTTTCCAGTTCTGATAATATTATATCACCATCTGATGCTCGAAATAATTCTATATTTGTTTTTGATGATGTAGCTTGCGATAAACAAGGTATCATTAGGGAATACTTTAGTATGGGGCGTCATAAACAAGTAGACAGTTTTTACCTTTGTCAAAGTTATACTCGTATACCTAAGCACTTACTACGTGATAATGCTAATCTTTTAGTTTTATTTAAACAAGATGATTTAAACTTAAAACACATATATGACGATCACGTCAATACTGACATGAAGTATGATAAATTCCGTGAAATATGTGCTGCTTGTTGGCAAGACAAATACGGTTTCTTAGTTGTAGACAAAGATAGTGATCCAGATCAAGGAAGGTACCGAATAGGTTTTGATCACTTCATACATATTTAAACCTTGAGAGACGCAAGTATCGTTAGTATCGAAGAATTTTTTACTACAATAAACTTTTACGCAATGAACAAGGAGGCGATAAAACTTAAAAGAATTTTAATTAAGAAAAGAAACATTGTAAAAAACAAATTGCGTCAGTTAAAAGATAATGAAGTCGTCCAAGTGGAATCAATCTTACCCATAACATCACGATTAGAAACTATTGCTAATAAACTGGATGGGGAAAGTGCGGTAAAGAAAGAAAAATTTAAAGAAGAAGAAGAACTGCCTCATAGCAGTGTAAAAAATTAAACCTAAATTGCTAGAAAGGAACGTTGACTATATTGATTCCCCGGTTATTGCTCAGCATATACCAAATATAAAAATGATGCCATAGAGGTAGATGATGATGATGATGATGATGTTGAGAATGAATATGAAGCAGAAATTAATCGAAATGCACAAGAAGCCCATGAATATATTCAAAGCTTTGCCGATTCACCTGATATGACACATTATCTCGAACAGCTACATCCGCTACCTCGAGAATATATTTACAATATGTTTAAAGATGTTAAGAACGAATTTGATCATAAATATGGTATTAGGTTTAACCCTGATTCAGATGGTCTTATGATAGGCAATTCGAATTTCGCGTTGGATGATGAAAATGTTCTAATAAATGATTTGAAATATAAAGGTACTCCTGGATTATACGAACTACTGTTTAAAAATATCCTGTCGGGTACAGTCATCAAGATCTAAAGTCGTACCTTGATATTGTAAAAGAACAAATGCTAATAGAAGATATTATTCTGAAACAGAACAAATTCAGGGTAATACTTCATATAAGTACAAAACATAATATCTACATTAAACATACTTCCCAAACACCCGTAGACCTAGAACATTACCCTATAGAAAGCGTCTTGGAGACGGTATGACAATGGAAGTATCAAATAACGCTATAGATTATTTATATTGGAATGATCCCAATGAACTTGTTGATAGATTACGACTTTTAGTTTCATCTCAGACTGCTGGACACACAGGTCACGGCAACGAAATAAATTCGATCATTGAAGAATTGCGTGAGGCTAAAGTAATTAGATGATATGACAATTGACAAATTTGGAAGGCACTTACATAACCGTAAAATAGATATAACTGAACAGGAATATGAAAATAAAAGTGAAGGTTTTGAAACCTTGATTGAGTACAAGTTACATATGCTACATTACACGGTAGTAGCAACGTTTTACTCTAATACATTTCTCGACGGTGACATGACATTCCTTATTTTCAACATTAAACATAATTATGAATTTCCTTATGAGGAAGCAGTCATTGAGAATATTAAAGGATACCCGCAAGACATTGAAATTCTTATAAACGAAAAAGTTATGTAATTGCACAGTTACAAGGATTTTTGCTTAAACGTATGGATGTAATCAGCTTTCGTGACAGCGGTGCTATCATAAACAATACCACAATGTTTCTTGATTTTATATTAAAAGTTCCTTTCAAAGCAAGTGGAGCCCACGACATTCAAACATAGAAGTATTTCATTAATTGTATTTAATAAATCCTGATTATAAAAAAGTATTATGATAGTTGCTCAATCAAAAGTGAAAGAGGATATAGTAAATGAACTTCATAAACCAGCAAGAATAAATTTCAAGAGACGCAAAGTGATAGTAAAAGGTTTAAATGACCTTCTTCAGACCGATTTGATTGAAATGCTACCATATTCGCAAACAAACAAAGGATTTAAATACATTTTAGTAGTTATTGATTGTTTCTCCAAATACGTATGGGCTGTACCACTAAAAGTAAAACGGGTATTGATGTTACTGCTGCAATGAAAACAATTTTAAATAAATTTGAAAATCCGCCAAGAAATTTGCAGTCTGATTTTGGTAAAGAATATTATAACAAACACTTTCAATCCTTAATGCAGACATATGGCATAAACCATTATAGTGTTTTTCTACAAAGAAAGCATGCATTGTAGAACGTGTAATTAGAACTTTAAAGGGAAAAATGTGGCGCTTGTTTAACCTGAACGGTTCTTACAATTGGATAAAAATTTAAGCGATATTGTGAAACAATACAACAATACAGTTCACAATACTATCGAGTCAAACCTGTAAAAGTTGATAAATCAAATGAAAAACTATTCTTAAATCATCATTTACCCACATCAAACTTGCAACCAAAATACCAAAATATTCAATAAAAGACAGTGTGAGGATTAGTAAACACAGGAAGCATTTACGAAAGGTTACACGCCAAACTGGTCAAATGAAATTTTTAAGATTAAAAAGGTAAACCTAACCAATCCTACAACATATATATTAGAAGATCAAGATGAGAAAGAAATCAAAGGTGCATTTTATGAAACGGAGTTGCAAAGGTTAAACATCCAGGAATTTACCTGGTAGAAAAGTACTAAGAAAGAGTGGAAATAAAGTATTTGTAAAATGGTTAGGCTTCTCTAACGTTACACAATAGCTGGATCGATAAAAATAATGTTTGCTAGAAGTTGTTATAATAATAGTTAATAAGGCTAACATTGTAAAATTATATTAAAATAAATAATACAGACAAAATCTTTCTATTGTTTTTATTATTATTATAAAGGAATTTTGTAAGGCTAACATTGTAAAATTATATTAAAATAAATAATACAGACAAAATCTTTCTATTGTTTTATTATTAATCTATTAATAAAGGAATTTTGTTATGCTAACATTGTCAAAATTATATTAAAATAAATAATACAGACAAAATACTTTTAACGATTGTATTTTAATCCATATAGACACTATCAAGCCAGTTCAAATTTTCAATAAAACAGATATTCTTGTTTCTAGCGCATTGCAAATTATTATTGCTGTGTCTACAACAATGGATGATTATGCATTTTAAACGATTGTTGATTTAACTCCGATAGCTTAGACAACCTAGTGCAAGCATATCAGTTACAAAGTTTTGCATTATATATGTTTCAATCAATTTCTTGCTTTAAATCTAGCAAACCCTTTCACAAAATACATTCTTTCACCAGGGTCGGATAATTTGCTTCAAATAAAGCGCTATATATGATGACACCATTCCAGCTGTATGAAAGATTCATCCCAAGAAATACCATGAATATTCCTTTAGTCACCCAGTCGTTATGTTTTATATGATCTTGACTCAAACAACTGGACTGCATTGGTAGTTTAAAAATTTGATGCCAAATCATCACCTTTCAACAAGTCCAAAACCGCAATTTCTTTACACACAAACTCGTTTTTCTTGTATTTAAATCCCTGAATATCAATTATATACATGTTTGTATGTAAATATATGCAGTAAACTTCGACTAATTAAATTAATATTAGGAGCAATCTCCTTATATAGCAGATTACCACCATCTGCGTACTTTGCCAACCCACTTTTCAACCTATCACAAGAGTGAACTCATTTTGAATTAAAACCGGCCCATGTGTATTTGCAGCCTCTAAACATAAATCAGAATCCACTTTAATTAAAAACACAATTGACTTGAATGCGATATTTTTTGCATCTGTCATACTGTCTCGCTAGAAAACCAAATTCAAAACATCTACACACATTTTTCTGCACTTACATTTTTCAACATACGTATGTTACATTGAAAGTAATATAAAGACGATCCTAATTCAAAACGTGCCCACAAGTATTTTACATTTGAAAAGAATTCAGGTTTTCACATTTTACATTAAAAGTATATAACGCCGATCCTAATTCAAAACGGTGCACGTGTAACTTCTCGCTAGAAAACCGAATTCAAAACAGCTACACACATTCTTCTCTGCACTTACATTTTTTCAACATACGTGTGTGTTCATTGAAAGTAATATAAAGCCGGTCCTAATTCAAAACGTGACAGACGTATTTTACATTGAAAGTATAGAAGAATTCATGTTTTCACAACTATTTTACATTCAAATGTTTTCACAGCTATTTTACATTGAAATTATATAGGGCCGATCCTAATTCAAAACGTGACAGACGTATTTTACACATGGAAAATACGTCTGTCGCGTTTTGAATTAGGACCGGCCCTATTTACCTACTTACATAAAAATAACTGAGTTGCAAACGAATTCGTGACTTTCAGTAAACAATGGATTCCATTACTAAAAGAAATAACAAATGAAAATCAAATGTCCACAATATCTAGGTAGCATTGCAAGTTTTTCCTGGATTTTCCTTGCAATATTAACATGCAATACAGCCCACATACATGATTTCTATTTATACATAAAATAACTAATTACATAAAAATAAGCATATTAACAATCCTTGTAAAACAGCATTGGTATCTGACAAGTATAAATCCACAATAAGGTTACCTCAAAACCATATACAATCTCCGTTAAACAGTATTGGTATCTGACAAGTGTAAACCCGCCATAGGGTCGCCTCAGATCCATATACAATCTTTATAGAACAACATTGGTATCTGACAAGTGTAAACCCGCCATAGGGTCGCCTCAGATCCATATGCAATCTTTATAGAACAACATTGGTATCTGACAAGTGTAAACCCGCCATAGAGTCGCCTCAGAACCATGTTAAAATCTACCAAAGAGGTAACTTAAATCATAATGAATTTTCCCCCTCAAAATAAATATAAAAAAAAAATGACTACTTAAGCCTTTCAATAATGCAATCGCACACTTCTTTAATAACCATCCTCTCAATTGTATAAATAGAAACATGTTAAAAAATGTTTTCCAATTCCAAGTTATTGAATTTATATAAAATTCACCAATAAAAATTAATCAGCTGATTTCACGTTAAGCGTATTGGCTACCTAAAGAAAGCCGATCCCAGGTCGGAACACAAATTGAAGGCAATCACTCTGTTAAACTTTAAAATTTTTTGCTTAGTATACTCAAACCAAATATTTCAAACATCAATAAATCAAAGTCACCTCCAATTTATGTCATAAATGCCAAACTTGAAGTTTTTATTAAAATTTTGACAACGATCCTAGGTCATGGATCGAAACGTAAATAAAGTTGATTTTAAAAACTATGAGTGGTTTAATTCCCAAAGAAGATTAACCTGAATACACATGCTGTGTGAGAATTTGAGGGAACTATGTAGGCTAGCTCAGAATATAAATAAGTGCAGGTACGTGTCTAACCAGTTTTGAGACGGAAAACCTAATGGCTGCGAAATACCTGCAACTAATGTTGACTGTACGAAAAGATAAATTGGAAAATATATTAAATCGCCAAATGGTTAAGTGTTGGGAGAACATGGCAGCCACAGACTGCTTACCTCCTTTCACAACCATTGAAGGTCGGAGAAATAGGGCATATAACTGTAAAACAATAGAAAGTGATCGAACTGCATCTAACAAGAAAGAACATCGCCTATGAGGAAAGACAACAAACAGAATAAGAAGAAAATTGTTGAAAGCATATGTGTGGAGCACAGCACAGTATGCCTATGAAATACGGAAAGTCTGAAACGCAGACAGAAAAATGGGAACAGCCTTTTGAAATGATGTGCTTCAGATGTATGAGGACGATAGCATGGACAGACAAAGATAATAACAAACAAATTACAGAAATAGTAGGGGAACAAGGATATCTGGGGAAAAAGAGAAATAGTAGGGCGGAATACGTTCTAAGGCATTTTTGGGGAATAGTATGTGATATATTACAAGCAGAGATAGGAAAAAAAGAGGTAGATGTAGACCTAGATCAGACAGTTATAGATGCAAACTGTGCATATTTCAGGGAAATCTGTAGGTTACTTCAGAATAGGGAACAATGATGGTACGCGTCTAACCAGTTCTAGGACTGAAGACCTAATGATGATGATTCACTCAGAATGGAGTATTTTATTTGGCCCTGAGTTCTTTATACTTGAGATAGAAATACTGTAAGGCTGGATGTTTCCAAGATAGCCTATAATAAAAAAATTTGTGTTTCAATTTATTTATGATTCCTTTTGTGTACCAGACTGGGTACAACCTTTTACCAGGCCTACGTTTCGGAGCTGAGTATTTAAATATTTCATATAATTTATTTCGTATAATCCGGATCGTCACCTGCTAGTATATCTTGCAATGAGGTGTCACAAATGAGTTTATACAAGCGAGAAAAATTTGCTTTTTTAAAATTAAAATTGACTTCCCAGAAAAAGTGGTATTTATCAGATTTTTATGAGAATTATAACAGACGGTAACCGTTATATCCAAGGCTGGGTGGTAGGTATCTTTAGGTATTAGCAGTGTAGAGGCTCTAGTAATTCCTGCTAAAATTCCATACAGTATAAATCTGGCAAATACTAAATCCAGTAAAGTGAAATTACAGTTAACAACATTAATTAATCGAGCAAAATCACGTAGAGACTGAAAGTGCATTAAGAGTCAACTACCTGATCGCGTTTTAGTATAAAAATTTCGAACGTTAAAGTCACCTAAAGGTAAGACATTAAAATGTACTCCTGAAATTATGGTATCAAAGTAGTTGAGTATCGAGACAAGCTCACTGATTAGAAATGGTGAGTAGAGGAATTGGCCGACACAAATCCACCTTATGGAATCCATCTATAGAATCCACCGAATCTACCTACTTATGGGAATTTACATGTAAAATCCACTATAAAGTATTATTTTAAGGGATTTCCACCTTGTGGGGAGGGATTTCCTTTTTGATAGGTTAGGTCAGCGTCGTGGCGCTGACCTAACCTATCAATTTTTCCTGCTATCTAACCTAAGTCCGAACAAGTTAACTAACCTTACCTAACTCCAGACAACACTAGCTAACCTAACTCCTGACAAGTCCGACTAACCTAACCTTACCTAACTTTAGACAACACCGACTAACCTAACTTAGGTTAGATAGCAGGAAAAATTGATAGGTTAGTTCAACGTCGCGGCGCCGAACTAACCTAGCAATTTTTTCTGCTGTCTAACTTAAGTCCACACAAGTCCAGCTAGCCTAACCTAACTCCAGACAACACTAGCTAACCTAACTCCTGACAAGTCCGACTAACCTAACCTAACTTTAGACAACACCAACTAACCTAACTCCAAACAACGTAAACTAACCTAAACGCCCACCCTAGCTAAAGGAAATTGCCCCATTATGCACGCCATACCCTGTAAGTGGAGGAAGAAGACAGCTGGAATTAGAGGAACTGGATGCAAAAAAGCGACAATACGTGAACAATACAAAAATGTGTTAGACAAATAACATCTTATTAGAAAAAAATGGGGAAGAAATTAAAAGATTTTTTTATGTGCCGGTGGACTGACTTAGATACATTCAGATTCTACAAGCTGTATGCATTTGTGGTTAGTAAGAAAGATTCTTTTAGTTGTGTAGGCGTCTTTGCGGAAAGGATGGTACTAAATTCAAATACTTTTTAAAATGTTATTCTAAAATCGTATTTATCGAAATGGTAGATAACATAGACGAACTAAGAAATGAGGGTTTCGGAACCTTTGCGTACACCACATGCAAAGGGTTACGACCAAACATTGTATATTTGCCTAGTAAAGAACCTTTCGGATCATTTAAAATCGAGGGTTTTAAATCCTATAAGGACCATATATTCCCAAAAGTGGGGGACATGCAACTACGCAACCGCGAGTGGGAGAATAAGATTGTCTCCAATACCGACAAGAAGAAGTCGATTAAGCTAACAAGATACGTATACCGGATATAGTGGGAGAGCTGCGATTAAAAGACTGTCACGAGCTGCAACAATTACACGAAGGAATGGATCTGGTTGTCGGTGGAATCAACGATTTTAATATAGAGACAAACTTCGGTACATTTTACAATTCGAAAACCTAGACGGTCTCTATGTATCAAACTATCGGCTAGAAAAGGAGATAGAGGACTTGGGGTCCATTTAAATTTTATGCTGCGGATAAAATTAGATAAAATTAAAACCACTCCCAACAAACATAAAGAAAGGACTGTTTTCTGTGTATAACTACGTATTAAAATTAAGTTTAAATGACTCCATGCTTAGCATTAAATATTTTTAAATTTTGTTATGTATAATGCCAGAATGATAATTTTAGAATAGTATTACATTGCTCTTTATTTATAAAAGGCTATGACATCACCACGAAATAGCAGTCACGCAGAGAGGGGCGCGCATGGGCATGGGTGCGCACGTCCAGAGGTGCGTATGGGCAGGGGAGCGCGCGCGCAGGGGTGCGCATGGGCAGAGGCGTGCCTAGGCGTACACGAGGGAAGCGGCAGTTAACAGTCACCACGCATCTAATTCTTATTTGGGTGGTAACGAGTACTTGCCGGTATATGTATCCGGAGCAAAAAACACGATTTGTACACGCAGCTTATTAATAAAAATAGTTTATCGAGCGAAGATCACAAGCGTTACGTCATCCCCGGAAGCATATCAACCTACGCATGGTGGCATAAAGATATAAGATAGTTGTTTATATTTGTATAGATTTTGTAAATCTATTGTATACATTAGTTTTAAGATTCTATAATTTTCAAGTTCTTCTCCCACCTTCTTTTCTTCCAAATCCTTTCTGCTTCTATCATGGTGGACAGCGTATACGTGTTATCTCTACGTGGTGTTCGCTGGACACAGCGGTTTTAGATTCCTCAAGAAATGGTTGGTTAAAGAATTTATCTTGGGTAGCGAAAAAAAGGTTTTAAAAATAGAGTTAAATATAGATGGACAAAAATTAGAGATTTGGGCCTTTAAAAGGCGTAACTTTGTAAGGGATGGTCCTATTTAAAATCTATATACAGATTTGGGTTCCCTAGAAAAATCTAATATTAGTTGATTCCATACAAGATATATTTATCTTAAAAGAGTGACTACGCATGACTACAATGTACCGCGTGTCAACAAAAAAGTTGTAGGGAAATTCAAAGTCGAATTTAACGGGGGTCCAGTATTAGAATTTGTTCGTAGTAGGGAAGTCCTACTGTATTGTAAGCGCGAAAGGCACGATTAAATAGATTAAAGTGTAGTTAAGAATACTAATGTAAATAGTTTTAAGGACATTGTACATAATAATTCTGGTGCCGTTATGCATAGCATGATGTGTATTCGAAGTCATAAACACCAACTTTATACCCAATTAATTAATAAAATTAGTTTGTCGGGCGAGGATGACAAAAGGTACGTCATCCCTAATAGTACACCAACCTATGCATGGTGGCATAAAGATATAGGTTAGGTGTTAGTTGTTAGTTGCACAGATTAAATGTACATAGTTTAGCATTGACTTAACTACATAATGATGTTATGACATGCATTTAAAAATTAAAATGTAAGGCTAGGAAATTGTAAAAATTTTACCCTGTTTAAAAGTCTTTCATGTTTTTGAAAAAGCGTGTTGGGTTTAGAATGTTTTAATAAAGAACAGGTTTCGAATTTCTCTATAATGCTTAAGAATAAGGTACATTTATCTCGAAAAAAACAAAAATAATTTTTTATATGCTCGCTAGAGAGTTTGTGTGTAAAACGGTAAGGGGTTGCCCCGATTATAAATCTGTTTGCAGATTCGGATTTTGCGTAAAACAGCAAGATGAATCCGTATCTTGAACTCCCTAAAAAGTATATAGGAGGTGATTAAAAAACCAGTTGGTAAAAAATTCTTAAAATGAGGGTAGCTCCCTGGGTATGATGCAATCTGAAAAATTCCTAGAAATTCGGGTAGCTGAGAAAAATCTGATATTAATTGATACCAAACAATTTATCTCGAAAGATGAAATCGTTAGTCGAAGAAAGCTATTTGGTTCAGAATCTTACCGGTAAAAATTCTTAAAATGATGGTAAAAATCCCACAAGGAGGTTCACAAGGAGGGAGCAAGGAGGAAATCCCTCCTCACAATGTGGAAATCCCTTAAAATAAGACTTTATAGTGGATTTTTACATGTAAATTCCCATAAGCAGGTGGATTCGGTGGATTCTATAGGTGGATTCCATAAGGTGGATTTGTCCCAGGATGGGTGGGATATATAAACATATAATCAGAAAGCAGTGATTAAATATTGTTAATTTTACTGCTAAAATATTAACAGTTGGGTGTGGATTATCTTCAGAACGAAGATCATGCAGGGAAGTGTTAATTTTATTGTTACAGGCTATTATTATACCACCAGCTCTAGAGCGGCTACATTTTATGAAATCTGTATCCTTTCTATACACCACATAGGATTCATTAAAAATTTCTGAGGAAAAAACTTTATCATTTAACATGTTTCTGTCATTATAATAATATCAGTATTACTGACACATGCATTGCAATAAAAGTTTTTTAAGTCTGTGTTCAGACCTCGAACATTCTGATAGTTACAGAGTGGAATACTTTTTATTTTTTGTTTTAATGTTAATTAAATGGCAAATAATTGGATGCTTTGAGGCATAGGCTAGGATTACTTATATTCTATGGTATTGATATTGTTATTAACAAAAGCAGTTGTAAGAGGCTTCATCAAAATTGGGGATGTGTTGAATGTGATTTTGGCATGTATAATATGGCTACTTGTTTTGGCAGAGCTAAAGTCATTAGATTCAAAATTATTGCTTGTTGAATTTCTACTTGTGATACGATAGTATAATTCCAATTAGGAGTAGTTTGCCTGAAATAATTAATATGCAAACCGTGTTGAGTAAAATTGCGAGCTTTCAAAATGGCACTATCAATAAAATTAGCTTTATTTCTAAAAACTGAGTATTTATATAGGTTATTATTAAAAACATATTTATTCAATTCAAACTCATTATTCCAAAATGGTGTCATTAGAAACATAATATTTGTGTGGTCAATTTTCGTACTTAGGGAATCCAAAAATTGTTGGCGAATAACACAGGGGCTGAGGGCATTATTTGTGCCAGCAAAAATAATAATGTGATCTCTTTTATTGAAGTTTTTAGATAAGTTTTCAACATCCTCAACAACATCTTCCAACTCCGCATTGGGTTTAACAATAGATAATATGCCATAATGTTGCTCATCAAAATGACTGTATAATATATTACTACAAGTTCTACCCTGGCTGTCACATAGAAACAAAATCTTCTGAACAAATCCAGCGACAAATTGTAGTCGATACAAATTCTGTGTCAAAAAACAAGGCAAACTAACTAAAAATGCTAACTTATTACCTAATAGGCGTAAATATGCATCGCAAGGCTTTTGGAAATAAGAATCGTAAACTGAATAATCGGCTTGAACTTGAAGTAGTTCTGAAACTTAGTTGTCAACAATGTTATTGTTTCTGAACTCCAGCTACTTCTTGAATATATTTATTTGCTCGAAAAGTTCAAATGGATGAATTTAAACTAAGAATGTGCTTTAATATACGAAGGACTAAAGTTAATTCCCTGAAGGTCTTTCAATTATTTCTGCTGGTGCGTAATTTATGTAAAGTGGTTCATCACATTTAAAGATTATGAAATATTTTATTTTCTAAGTTTAATTACAATGCGCAGTATCAATTTTTTCTGTATGTAAAATAGTTATGTTCATCTAGTGATACTGCTGCGGTCGCTTTCATTAGAAACAAAAACGTTGTTAGCATATATTTTGGTCACATCAAAGGCTCTTTTATTTAATATGCGTTTCGCAATCAACATTTTGTACACATGTTTGAAATTTCTGGTTTAGGGCATGTTTAATATTATAGATTTTAAACAACCATAAAGCTGCGTTGTATCTGTAATTTTCGTGGGGTACATACTAAAATGCGGTGACATTTTATACACAGACGTAGGAAACATTTTACACTTTAGGTATAATAGAAAAGAACCTGTTCTCTCAAACAACATTATATAAATATGTGATTATCATAAATATTTAATTTATAGAATTATGACTGTTTTCCTGAATAAGGATTACAGCATTTCAGCAGTGTGATGAGTTCTGTCATAAGATGTCAGACGTGACTAATTTATTCTCTCTATATAAAACGAATAGGGAGTTTTGCAATGTGTTAAATTGTAATCAGGGCAAGGAAGCGCTGTTGTCACTTTGCAAACTTGAAATTGCAGAAGATGAGTATGCTAAGACCCGCGGTCCCCATTACCTTTTATTATCGATTATTTTTTAGGGTAATCACCTTTTTAATTAAAACGCTAAGTGTCTGCGCTAAAACTTCGAATGCGTTTTTCTCGGATGCACTATCCTTAGATATTTGAAATTATGGATTTCTAAATAGTCACCCCTAGCCACCCTTACTTAAAATTTTAAATTGCACCTTTATTTTTTTGACGAATAATTAAGAAGATCAATTTTTTTACGTCCATTCAATGAAAAAGCAGTAGGTGACATTAAAAAGTATTTGAGGTATTCCACTTTAAAGTTGATGAAAATACGTAATTCAGCAGTTTAATTAACTTGATGGGTTCGATTCAACATATTTATAGGTTTTAAAAATAAACGAAAAGTGTTCTTGGTGGTATAACTATTCAATGCTTCTGAATTGGTTTTGTTGTTTCTTATAAGTGCTTAATAAACCGTTTTAATTATTTTTAGTAACTAAAAATGGTATACTTCTTTCGCGAAAAGGTTGAAATAGTGATTTTGTAAGGAGCTTTAAGTAGAAATTGCAGGTCAACACCAAACTTATAATAATAAATATCCTGACAAAAACGTTTCCGATGTTCATGTAGGAAACATAATTTTGAAGTTTAAAGGCCAGGATTGTGTTAGTTATAAAAAGAAAAGTGTTCTACCAGCTCGATGTGTCCAAAATGGATGCAAGTTGGTGTATTAGGCCACATTACTCCAAATTCCACACTTTCTGTTTCGCCAATTATCACAAATAGTAGGTGTAGGAAAAGCGCCATGTTACAAGATAATGAACCTAGAGTTCCATCCGTATAAAATTCAGTTACCTTAACTTAACGAAGATGATTATGTTGACGCGTACAATTTTGTAAAATAATGGCAAGCAGGATCGAAGAAAATAGGTGTGTTCTAAAAAGTGTTTTTTTAACGATGAAATCAGTTTTTTTTTGTTATTGCATTAGTGGATAGTCAAGTACCGATATTGGAATGACTCCGATCCTCATATTTTTGCAGAGCATACCCGGATCCGCAAAAGCTGAATAAATGTGCCGAAATCTTTCCCGATCACGTTATAGATCCATCTTTTTAGGAAAAATTTTTAAAAAGTCCGCGATATTTAGAAAAGTTGGAAAACCAGACAATACCATGCATAAGAGAGGTTGAGGAAAACAACGCAAGTTGGAGTATTTCCGCTTTATTATTTAGAAACAAGGCAACAAGACAAAGTATTCCCGGAAGATGGATAGGACGTAGAGATGCAATAGAGTGGCCAACGCACTTTCCCGATCAGACCCTTTTGAATTTTTTCTTTGTAGTCATTTGAAAACTATTATAATCAAAACTCCAGCAGAGGGGTTAGACGATTTGCCATAAAAGATTATTCGCGAGTGTCGACGTTTAATTCCCCATATTTTTCTTCGGATTCAACAGAATTTGAAAATAAACTTTACCATTGCTTAAATGTGAATGTGGAGCATTACGAAAAATGAATGTATATAATTTTGGATTGCTTGATTTTTTTAGTTTCGATAGGTTTTTTAATGGTTCATTTATTGTAAATAAACCTTTATTTTATTCGATTTTAAAGTAATATATCTCAAAGACTTTTTAATACCCTATTACTATTTTCACTTGAGTGGACATAAAACATGAGCCCTTTCACAGTCCGTTTAAAATGATACGGCGTGTAATTTGAAATTTTTAAGTGGGGGTTGCTAGAAGCAGCTGGTGCACTATATTGGCAAGTACAGTAATCTTCTATGACTGCAAACACCCGATAAAGGTATGCATCCGAAGTTTTCGCCCCGACACCTTGTATATAATAGGTAGTCTATTAATTAAGTGATAATTACACGATTACAGTTTTCTAGGCGACTGAGTTTGGAGAAGTACCCGAGTGTACTTCTGCTAATGAACAATTGTTTAAAACTTAATTTAGTTACTAATTTTTTCCGAAGAGGGATGTAATTGCTAAAGGAATACTTACTTACCCATTCCTTACTCGGTTTAGTAAAATAACAAAAAAATAGTGCCTAATTAGTTAAATATTACTGTATATAACAGCAAATAGAGTGGAATTTCTTGAGTGTGTATAAAAAGTTAGAAAATTGTTTGCTGGTTATGCTTACTATTGTCCGTTCAAAAAATCTGTGGAATAAAGATGGAATAATAAGTTTAAATTATTTGAACAATGTACTATATAAGCGTTATTCAAAACCTAGTAATTGTATTGAAGTTTCTGTTAGTTTTAAGCAGTGCATGAATACTGAAAATAGAATTGCAATTTCCTTAAACAAAGATTGTATAGTAAATACTGCAACAATATTATTTTTATGCGTTGTCAAGCCACATTATGGAGCGACAAGTAAAACATTTAAGCTTTTACTTTGTTAGACTTAGGGGATACCTAGGCAAACATATTTCTAACAAAAGTCGTGCAGAAGATGTTGATTTATCCGTATTAACACAAACTGACTTTTGTAGACTTCCGTACTAGCTCTGAACTCTAACCTCAGCGGTTTGTAGAGACTATCAGGGGGTCGTTAAATAAATACGGATGGGTCAGGCGCGACTGTACTTATGCAATATCTAAGAACAAGGAATATCGCCAAGAAAAATACAGGAACCTCAACAAATATATTCTGTTATTGGAATACAAGATTTTGTATCCATAGATGGTACAAACGTTTATCCTGAAATAATTTAAAGTGCATAAAAATGCATTGGAGACAGCAGTTCGCGTTTCAGAATAATAAAATCAATAAATCAGACAAGTTCTACGTACTTATAAAATTTGTTTGTGGCCATTGGTGATGGACATCCTACTTATTAAATTTATACACCCTTGGTTCATATAAGATTTATAGGATCCAAAAATATGTATGAGGTAGAATAAACACAACTTTTTAAGTATTTCTTAAAGTGTGATTAACCACTTCTAAATTTATAAAAGATTAGACTTGTTAGATACCAAGGCATATATTAAACTAAAAATAATTTTGTTTCAAACTGACAGGCATTTACTATAAATTTTGTAAGTGTTTAGTTAACCATTTCTATTTCTGTAATAAACTTGATTATATCAGAGTTCTTGACGTAAATAGGCATTATATATTTCATTAACAAAATTACTAGCTTTTGTCATTTTTCCAGTACTGATCAAACTACGTATATTTTTATTAAATTACTTATTTAATAGGATCTTTTAATTAGTGATTTTATGCCTTGTTAAAAAAGTATCATGTATAAGAAACTACTCAGCTGTATGATAAATAATCAACATGAATAAGCAAATTCTAGTAATAAAATCTATTCAGTATGGTTCGTAATCTAAGTTCTTGTACAGATCATTTTGGTAAACAATCCTATAAAGCAACAGTTTAATTTAATGCAAAGTTCAAAGATCTAAGTTTTTAAATATAATTATTAAGATATTAGTTTTCAATAGTTTAAACTACAAAGATTACAGCTTAATCTTGGATATCTTCTAATTGGAAAAAATAACCACTAAACGTTGTACGTCAAACAGATGGTTTTCATAACAAAGGAAAATCGACTTACCGGCCTGGAACGTAGAGTACAAATTGTTACAAACCATTTAGTAGATAAACTCGAAGCATATGAACGCCTCTAATACTGCATATTGACAGCAAAAACTTGTTGTCCATTTTGTTACCGCAATATCCTGAAGATCAGAACCATAAAAATAAAAGGTGGAATCAACCGTTGGGGATAGCCATCGTTGAAATCTCTAACCAAGATAAAGGAAACCACATCAATCAGTAGCTTAAACTGCATATCCCATTACTGTAGATTTCCATTCGCATACAATTTATACGCTATAAATTGGCTGTTATAAATAGCCATTATTAAACCAAAAGCTTCAGTGTTGCTCTAAGGAAAACCACATAAAAATTAGTTTTAATTCTACAAAGCAGAAAATACAAACTATGATGAACTTTCTAACACATTCGGATCGATTTACTGCATAATTGAAATGCCAGTCTCAATTCACCCTTAAATATTAACTTCTTCATCTTATTACTAGGACGGTAAAGGGTCGACTGTTGTAGTCCGTGAACAATCGAGGCCTCAGCACTTGAGTATTTAAAACAACAGCTGCGCAAAATCGCTCTAAATTACATTACCTTGAAGATAATTTATGGAAATTCTAGCTAGCATGTACGACTTTTAACATGATGTTAAACACAAAACTGGAGTACTTATAACTATGAATTTATTTACTAGATAAATAAAATAGAAGGACAATAAATAGAGTGTTTTAAAATTATGATAACTTTCTTTTAATTATGTATAAGTTCTAGATATACGTATTATATTGAATTAGAAAGGGATTTTAAAACTTTTGTAACACAATACAGAATTTATGTGCGTTACTGCTGGAGAGGAAAAACAGAACGCTACAATACTTATAAAACTACATAATAGTTAGACTAGGAGTGACCGAAATGAGATTGAAATAATGAGAGCTTTTTAACTCTCTTGCTCTACCGACTGCTGAGATTATAATTTTGTAAACATTGTCAATATAAAAATTACTTTGGTAGAAGCCTACATAAATGATACTCTATCATTAGCGGAAAATAATTCACCATTACAACTGCGTTCAAAAATCTGTACAACCTTCGATCGGGAACTTACAGCAATTCATATCCATCTCATAGAAACTTGTAGCGCACGTTTGACAAAGATTATTAAATTGAAATTTTAGAATCAACATTTGTATCTGTTACCCTTAACAAAGCTATATACCTCACAAAGTGAGTGGGCACCTTTACACTTTTCTTCGATATTTTATGTGTGTTCATGAAAAGTTTGTTAAATTACTTAATGTTACTAATAATCTAACAGTTAAGTGAGCATCAAAATTTGCGATTTATAGCATTTATATGAATGAAATTGTAGTGATAAGTTACTGGTCTAAATGCATGGTGTTTAATACAGGACAATGTAACGGTCGTTTGCCAACATTAAATTGGAATGCATACGCGCACCGATTACTATACGTTACATATACATATTGAATTTAATTACACAAAGTTCTGTAAAAGACATTAGATGGAGTAGAGCATGCTTTATTGCTGCTTTCGTTTTTAACTCGACAACATTCCGTATTCTCTTGATTGTAAAAAAGCGTTTCCGTTTACTACTACATAGCGTTATAACAATCGCTTTGTTAAAATAGTTTTTGTCTGTAAGAATGCATTGTTGATTTTGTTTTTAACCGTTTTTTTGTTATTTGATGCCGAGTCGTGATACCGAACAAATACCCTTCACAAAAAATATCTTTAAAGTTTGAAAATATTTTGACTTTGGGATTACGTTATTCAGAGACTCTTTTCAAGTTCAAGAAATAAAAAGTGCACGAAATTTGGATCTGCCATCATGAAATACAAAATGTAAGTAATTTCCTAGTTCAGGCACAAGATATGTTTTAAGTTCTTGGAAGCATCTTTTTAAAAAGTTTTATTCAAGAACTACAGCTATCAAAATTAATTTTATTGCATCACTTACCAAGTGACTTGTTTTATTCACAACCAACTTGAACACTGATATTCTTTAAGTACAAGTTAAATTAGCTTGAATTATTACAAGCTACTATCATAAATAATCAATAAATAATTATGAGTAGCTTCGAACACTAACGATGTGACAGTTATGAGATTCGAACACTGGCTAACCAGGAGAGCCTCTCTTGTTTAACAGAAACCTTCTGGTCTCACATCGTTCTGTCGGAATCTGCCAAATTGCTTATTACTCTGTCTCTGGATAACACACAATGACTTTTATCTAATTGTATCAACTTGTGCCTTTGTTATTAATTGTCCCTTATTCTATTCCTGGTATGAACTTGGTGATATTTATTACCTTAACATTGCATAAAACAATGTATCATTCTATTTCTATAAAATAATTGTTTAATTTTTAGTACATATTAGTATAGGCCATTCTGAACAGACCGACACTTTGAAGAAGTTCTAAAATACTGGAACGAGTAGAATGGCTTGCGTGTCTCAGTGAACTAAAGAGTCGAACTATAGGTTTTACCAAATTAGTGGGGTGTTTAGTGAAGAACCAGACAAAGACAGGTTCCAGATAGAGGAGAGCAGCTCTAGCAGTCCTTAGAGTGGCAGAGATACCGAATGGCATTCTAACACACATACCGAGATGTGGAAGGCAACGGGAAACCGTCACATTACCTCCCAAGTACACAGCGTACATTAATTGATATTAGAGATAATGGCATCCTCTGGAGTAAAAAATTCCGGAGTTAAAATAGTCCTCCATTTGAATCTCCGAGAGGGGACTAATTCGGGGATGTGATCCAAAACTATAAAAAGGAGTCATGAACATTCTGCGAGTCGGAGCATGGAATGTAAGAAGTATGAAGCTAGAGAACTTGAAAATTGAAATGGATAGGTTAGCACTAGACATAGTAGTGATCAGCAAAGTTTGCTGGCCAGAGGCGGGGAATTTTTGGAGTGGAGAATTTAGGGTAATTTATACAGGACCAGAGGAAGGAAATTCAGGTGTGGGTTACAAAAGAACGAAAGAGTATTTATGGTTAGACTAGAATCTAAACCGGTAAATACAGTAATAATACAATTATACATGCCAACCTCTAGCTACAGTGAGGAAAAGGTAGAAGCAATCTACAAAGATATCGAAGACATACTAAGATACGTAAGAGAACATGAAAATTTAATAATTACTGGGGATTCTAATGCAGTGGTTGGGTAGAGTAGGGAAGGAGCGATAGTAGGTTTATTTGGTATAGGTACGAGAAATGACAGGGGAAATAGGCTGGTAGAATTTTGTGACAAAATTTACTAATCACAAACACATTATTTCAACATCATGCTAGAAGGCGATACACGTGAAAGATGCCGGGAGATAGAGGAAGATATCAAATAGATTACATTCTTGTTAGACAACGGTTTACGAATCAAGTAAAAGACTGTAGAAACTACCCAAAAGCAGATATGGACACTGACCACAACATTGTAATTATGAAGGCCGCTCTTAAATTTAAAAATCTGAAAAAGAGGAACGAAAAAAGGCACTTTGTTTTTGAAAAACTAACAGATACGGATATCCACGAAAGATTTAAAAAAAATCAAATGTATTGCTTAAAGATATCTTGAAAATTTCTTATACTAAGGAATTAGAAACAGAATGGAATAACATTAAATCCAGCTTAGACATGGCGGCCAGAGATATTCTGGGGTATGCACAAAAAGAAAATAGGAAACAATGGATAACAAAGGATATCCTGAATCTAATAGAAGAATGACGAAACTACAAAAAAAGATTAGATGAAACAGGAAAACAGCGATACAAAGCCATAAAATGGGAAATTATTCGCAAATGCAAGAAAGCTAAAGAAGAATGTATTGATAAAAAGTGCAAAGAGGTACAAACTAAGATGGAAATAGGAAAGCAGCAGAAGCATACAAACCAATTAGAATGAATTTTAGGCATATAAAACCGTAAAAAAAAATAAGGGACGGGGGAGGAAACGTCATTATAGAAAATGTACAGAAAGTGGAGATGGCAAGAACGTATAGGGAATTTATATGCAGGAGAAAAATTAGCAAGATTCAAATATTGAAGAGAATGGTTTGGCATATTCTATACTTAGAGATGAGTTTGAATTAGCATTAAAAAGGCTAAAAAATGGTAGGCAGCGGGAAAAGAAAAGGTCCAAGCAGAAACCTTAAAAGCCGCTGAACAAGCAGAAACAGAAGGACTCATTCACCTTGTAAGCTATATGTTTGAGAGGCGAGGAACCCAAAGATTTCAAACGTAACATCATAGCCACTATACGAAAAAAGAGAGAGGCTTGGATAGACGTGAATATTTTCAAACAATAAACTTGTCAGCACATGTGGCAAAAATATTAACAGACGAGCTGAAGAAGTAGTAAGAGAAGATCAATTTGGCTTTAGGCAAAACAGGGAACATGGGAGGCCAGGGTGATAATAGAGAAAACAAAAGAAAAAGGGGAAAGCATGTATATAGGGTTTGTAGATCTTGAAAAAGCCTTCGACAATATAAAATGGAAAAGAATGTTCTACTAAACACTCAAAAAGATTAGAATGAGCTTTAGGGATAGACGGATAGAAAATAGCTTATACAAAGAGCAAACAGTGGTAATACAATTAGAGCAGGAACGTAGAGAAGTAAATATTAAGAAAGGAATGAGACAGGGATGTGCCCCATCCTCAGTAATTTTTAACTTGTACATCGAAGAGGCAATTAATACTGTCAAATGCAGGAAGACATTTGGAATTATTATGCAGGGACATATGATTGATATGCCTTGATTTGCAGATGATATAGAGGTATTAGCATCTAGCAAGGAAGAGTTAGAAGCTGCTCTTAATAAAATGGAAACAGTTCTAACAGAGAGATACGGTATGAAAATTAACATAAATGAAACTAAAGTACTAGTCTGCAAAGGAGGGGAAAATAAATAAAAAACTAGAATACAAATAGGTAATGAAAACTTACAAGAGGTTAAGGACTTCTGCTGATGAAAATCAAAGATATTCCTTCATAATGGAATATACCCCTGAATTCAAAACAAAACCTTTTTTTGCTCTGTCTTCCTCCGTATCGATATTATTACTGAAACGAATGTTAATTAGATTGTCGCTTGAATATTGTCATTATCTGCGGAATTATTATAATATTCAGAGTTCACGTTTAGTGCGGCTAGTGAGTCCTCCTCGATTTCTATATCACTAAAATTTAATTCTTCCAGTCTTGCCGTTAATGTTATTTCTAAAGGATAGTCATAATATTGTTGTAGTGGCGTAAATATTTTTTATGTGTACTAATGCAGTGGGTGTTTCAGCTCCATGTTGCAATTGTGTGTTTTATTATTCTCACATCACTTTTTGAATTTACTAACATGTTCACTAATTTTTCTGGCCTGGGTTCAATGGTGTATTTATGGGTGGCTCTAATAGTACTATTCTGGAATTCAATTGATATTTGTCCATGTTTCGTTTTTAGTATTCGGTTTCTATATAAATATCTGCTCTTAGCCTTCTTAAAAGATCCATGTCTACTAATTTGTCGTACTTATCACTAAATTCAAAGATATAAAATTTGCGTTCACTTTTACATTAAACGCTTTTCGTAAGGGTATATTGGCAATGAATTGGTGAAGTGTCGTTTTGTGTGCTGTATTGATTTTAAAAGGTTTTTCTTCTACAAAATCTAAGTAACATTTTTGTACAATTTTGGGTCAATTAAAGTTTTTGAAGACCCTATACCAATCAATAATTTAATTGTAGCATGTTATTTCTATATAGAGTAAAATGTGTTGATTTATAATATTTAAGTTTCTTACGTTTGATCGTGTATACGGCTGTCCAGCGAAAAATTTCAGTACGCGTTTTCTTCATCGTTTTGTTCGTAATTTTCGTAAGGGTTATAATATCGTAATTTTGTGAGTAATTTACCTCGTAGTCATTGGATTTGCACAATTTTCTGTGTCTTCGGACATAACTTGATTATTACAATCTTTTACTTCTCGATGAAATAGCTCTTCGGAAGTAAAGTTTCGTTTCTGTCTATAGTCGAGTTTAAGTTGGTACATTTTACTGTTCTGTTTAGTGTTTCCTGATGATGTTTCCATAGGTGTAGGTTTGTAGTAATTATTGGGATTGTTACTATTATCGGACATAGGTGAATATCTGTTAGGATTTTTACCAAATGTTGGCAATGATTGGTTTGCTTTCTGTTTGAAATTAGGTGTATCGTTCGTCCATAGTTTAGTGAAAGTTGGTTGAATGTAGCTTTAGAAGATTGTCAAAATTGATTGTTAGAATTTGGATTGTTGAATCTACAATAATTTGTCGATGTGCTAAATGGTGTAAATCTAGGTTGTGTTTGTTGTTGGTGTTGTCACTTGTATAGTCTTAATCGGTTGATAGTTTTTGTTGGTATTTGGATTCTATTCTATTCTATTCTATTCCTATAATACATAACGTATTCTTCTACTGTTGTTAAACTAATAGCTTCTTCTAAAGTTTGCGGGTTTTGGAATCTGATTTTATTCTTTAATCGCTCTGGTAAAGCATTCATTATATACGTATCTAAGGCCAACCCATCGTACATTTTGGTATTATTTATACGTGCGTTAGGAACCGGTTCTTCTAATTCAAATTTGGTTCAAATCAAACACCTTACGTGTTGGAATTTCATACCAAATTGGAATGGCGGTTTATTACTTTTCATTTGTAAGTTTAATAAATCCCTATCTAAGCATTTCATATTTTTTTTGATCGCCAACATAAGCAATTAATATTTTTTGTAACATTTCGAGTCATTCAAAACGTCCGGCTTGCTATTTACGATATGGCTCTCCCTGTTGCATTTGAAAAGAAATGCTAAAGGAAAATGAACTCGGTTCTCACAATAATTTGAATGTTCATTCCATAGCTTTCATTCGGTCCTGGCTTAGGTCGAGTTTGTACCTTTTCCAATCTTTGGGTTCTATTCCAACAAAGAATTAAAATTCACGGTTACCAGTTTTTTGATTTTAGAAATACTACTGCCCCTCTGGAATTTCACTGACTTTGTCAGATGGATCTTGTGTCCTAGGATGCGTCTCTCTAAAAAGCTTTATCCAAGAACTACAACTATCAAAATTAATTTTATTACATCCATTACCAATTGGCTTATTTTATTCACAACCATCTTGAACACTTATATTCTTTAAGTACAAGTTAAATTAGATTGAATTTTAAAAAATCAATAAATAGTTGTGATTAGCTTTAAATACTAACAATGTGAAAGTGATAGGATTCCAAGACTGACTGACCAGGAGAGCTTTTCTCATTCATCATAAAACCTCTGGTCTCACATCGTTCTGTGTGAAAGAGCAAAGTTACTTATTACTCTGTCTATTTATAACATACGGTGTCATTATTTCTAAGTAATTATGAATATGTTGTTTTAGACTTAAGATGTAAACTGCATTTGTTGGTTTTAATGTTTGTGTGTAAGTAATCTTCTGTATAAGGATTATTAAAGGAAGACGTTTGTTGATGTAGCTATTATTATTCTTTGTTTCATCATCATCGTTAAGTTTTCAGCTCTAGAACTGATTAGACGCGTACCTCCATTGTTTCTTATTTTGAGCTAACCTATACATTTTCCTAAAATTTACACAGCCTACACTTTTCACTAACTTCGTCCAGAAGTCCGATCTAAGTTTACCTCAACCTATCTTTGTCCTATCTCTGCCTGTAATATATTCCGCACCATTCCCCAAATGCCTTAGAGCGTGTCCTGTCCTATTTCTCATATTTTTTTTTTATTTCCACAGATATCCTTCCTCTCCTATTATTTCTAGAACTTTTTTGTTATTAACTTTGTCTGTCCATGCTATCATCATCGCACATTATAAACACCATATTCCAAAAGTTTCAAACCTCTCCATTTCGTTGTTTCAAGCATAGCAGCTGATCTTTGTAGCTAGCTACAGCTCAGTTCTCCTTCTATTGCTTTCTAAATATATGCTCTATTTGACCGATATTCAGAGGTATGTGAAGGGGTTAAGCAACCAGCGGCAACCAAGATCCTCCAGCACGTAGACATTCGACGAATTCTTAGTTTTCCAATAGATACTTTTGCACAATCAACATTTGAAAATATTGCAAAACCAACACTTGTAGATGTTTATAAAAATCCTCAGGTTTATGTACAATTATCTCTTTCCGTCATCAGGTTTTCTGTCTTGGAACTGGTTGAACGCGTACTTCCATTGGTTTCAATTCTGAGCTAACCATTTCCATGAAATTTCCACAACCTACATCTTTGATTATCTGCATGTTATAGTCTAAGTTTTTCTTAACTCTGCTTCTAATATATTCCGCACTATTCCCTCATGCTCTGGTATGTGACCAATCAATCCTACCTTTTCTATTTTTTACTGTTATCTGCATATTTCTTTCTTTCTCTACCATTTCTGGAACCTGTTTGTTCTTAACTTCGTCTGTCCATGATATATTTATGATACGTTTGTAAGATCACATTTCCGTTTTCTGTCCTCTTCTCTTACTGTCCGTATCTCTGTGATAGAACTATTAACATTTCATTACGAGCAGCTTCCAATTCTTGATCGCTAGATGCTAATCCTGCTATAGCATCTGCAAATATAAGCATATTAATCTTTTGTCTCTGCATAATAATTTCAAATTTTCCTGCATTTAGCACTATTCGCTACCTCTTCGATGACTAGTTAATAATTAACGGGGAGAGGGCACTGCTCTTTCTCGTGCCTTTCCTAATATTTACTTATCTATGTTCCTGTTCTAATTCTATTAACCCTGTTTGCGCTTGGTATAAGATATGTAATATGTCTAAAACTCATTCCACTTTTTCGAGTATTTCGAACAGTATTTTAAATTTTTATTTTATTTGTTTATTAAGCAAAATTTGACGATATGATGATATTCATATTGGAGTTTTGTTATTTCATTTAAACTGAGCTAGCAAGATATCACGGGCATCTTTAGACGATAATTCACATCAGAACATTTTTGGTTCCAAATAGCGCCTTTTATTGGCTCCCGACATCTGTGCAGCATATAGCTACATATTTACAGCCCCTTCTATTAACTTCCAACGTCTGGTCGGCGTATAGCTACAAATTTACAGCAGTATATATATATATATAACATCTTATCTAAATTATATATATATATGTATATGTTATATATATGTACATATAACATATACATAGCCATTACAAAACAATTTCTTGCCGTATCATATGGCGAAGAAAAAACATCCATTGACCTGGTTTCGGCCTTTTTGGGCTTTGTCAGGATGGAGTAGGTTTTACCCTAGCAAAGCATCAAGATAAATTACCTTGATGTTTCGATTGGGTTAAAACTACTCCATTCTGACGCAGTCCAAAAAAGTCGAAAGTACGTCAATGGATGTATTTTTCTAATAAAATGTCAAGTAATTGTTCTGTAAAGACAATGCGAATATTATTTCGATTTGTGTAGGTAAATTCGCTTTGTTGATTTACAGAGACATCTTATGTTAAGTGTATTAATATAAACTATGGACTGAAAAGGAAAATTTGCTTTATATATATATATATATATATATATATATATATATATATTGCTGTGATAAGGGGTTGTTTAAGGGTGTACTTTATAGTAAAGGTCGTTTAGAAATGAGAAATTACCATAGGCAGCAGAAAACTGCATTTATTTAGTAAAGAATTGAGAAATGGTGATAGTTTTTAAATAGTAGGCAGTCAACACCCTGTATATAAAGTATAAGTAATTTTAAGCGACGCAAATAAACATAGGAAGACGCATAGCTAGCGTAGAAATAAGGAACACATGCATTAGGAAAATAGTAAATATTTAATACCCTGTAGATAGAATTTTAGTTAATTTAGGCAATGTAAATAATCATACTTTTCAGTGGAAGCACGCGTATTTATAAGTAAACATAATAGAGTGTAATTATACACGCATTCAAAAGAGTTCCAAACAATTAGGTTAATACGGAGATAGAAATAGAGTTTCAAGAAGCATAATGTGAATGCGTACAAGTAGTTTATAACTGTGATAATGAGAAGTGATAAAAAATTGCGTAAATAACAGGCAGATATGAATATTAAAAGTCGAATTGCATCAGTTGTTTATGGAAAAGCAATTAGATTTATCAAAACACCGCATGTTTGATAACGAAGAAAGCTGCGAGCAGGCCACAATTATTGGAAAGCATAGAAAATTACATCAGAAACTACTTTAAATGCAAAGTTTTGATTCGTTAAAAGGAGCGACGAGTTTGTAGACCATACCCACTGACGGCGTAGGAGAGAAAAGATATATTAACAGGTACAGTGATAACGAAGTCAGTTTTCAACTCAACAAAGGCCGAAGTGCGCCACTATGAAATAAAGTGATACATAATAATAATTCAAAGTGAAAGATTGTATAAGTGCTAAAATGAAAATTACAATTGCCAATTAAACGTAAGTAGATTTTGGTGAATTTATTTTAAACTAAAACATAATAATAATAGGGCTCCAAGATCCGAGTCCTGGGGGAGAATAATACAATTTCTAAAGCCGGGGAGAAAAATCCAAGTTCCGAGTCCTGGGAGAGAATAATACAATTTCTAAAGCCGGGGAGAAAAATCCAAGTTCCGAGTCCTGGGGGAGAATAATACAATTTCTAAGTCAAGGAAAAATAAATGATGATAATCCAATTCTAAGTTTGGGGAAATTGATATGAAGTAATAAGTCTGAATGAGATGACAATAAATTGGGGTGCATAAGTATAAATTAATAATGGTAGTCCAGACGGTGATGGCAATAATTTAAATGCAATGGTTCAAGCGTGTGGATAGACAATATTTCGAATGGGCATGTAATAATCCTGAATTGGGGAAGATAATTTTTATTCAAATAGATGCGTAGAAGCGAAGAAAATAGGCCAGGTCAGATTTTAGTTATAAGACATATTTTTTCTATTTTTTTATTTGAACATTGAATTTGCTTAATATAATATGAATGTAAAAAGGCAACAAAAGAAGGACTTGAAAACGTATAAAGTGCGTAATATGATGAGAGGTTTCGAACGTTCCACACTTCTTCTTTTATAGAAATAATAGGGTTTTTTTTTTGGTGACTTTGGGTTTTGAGTAAAAAGTATATGATTTTTAATAAATGAGATTCACAACATTAATTAATTGAAAAGTGTATTTAAAATAATTTACAAAAACTGTACATAATATTTGTGTCATTATATAGAATCGAATTAACTGAATTTTATAATTTCAAATAAATGCTAGTCGAGGTCATAAAATAAAGTTAATGGGAGTGATTTGATAATTTAAACAGTTCAAGGAGGAGCTATAAGTTGAATACGAAATTGATAACAAGTAAGGCGGTAACGTATGAAATTTTGTTACTGGTAGACAAGGTTGGTTCAAGATAAAATCCAGTTATGTTTCTGGAGGGAATTTATAGCAATATTAATAAGACAGCCCAACGTCGGAGAACGCTAATTGCAATTCTTGTTTATACATAGCAATATATATATATATATATATATATATATATAGAGAGAGAGAGAGAGAGAGAGACAGAGAGAAGAGTAATCCACATTTGGAATGCAAATGAATGCTTAATATATATTAATAGTTATTAAGACATAAAAATCAGAGGTTGCAGGTTCAGGTCCTGCTGTACCCGTTCTTTTAGTGGTTTTCAATTACTAGTTCGATTTGACATGGTAATTCAACTTTAAATACAAAGTTGGGTTTTCATTTCATCTTAATAACTATATATATATATATATATATATATATATATATATATATATATTACTCATATTTAGACCGGTGTAGAAAATTAAATAATCACATCAAATAATTTTAATCACCGTGTATAATGAATATTATTAGATAATACGCGTTATTAAAACCGAGAAGCATAAAAATTTATTAGTTTCAGTAAAAATAAGAGATTTAAACCATGTACAAGACGCTTTATATCAAAAGAAACAGTATTAAAAAGCTCTGCGTGTAATGTAATTATTCCTAAACAAATGGAAATTACGTGCAAAATTTATCTTAATTAACTCTATTTCAAGTAACCGGTATTGAACAAAACGTACAGATAATATCAATAGAAACTTGTAAAAACCCAATAAAATGCAAATCCTAGAAGTCTTAGTTAGAAGTAGGATGTTTGAACACACCTGCGTATTTTAAAAGGCAATTTCAGTTTAATTTGTTTAGATAAACATGTCGATTCTAAGGATATTGGAAACGGTCAGATGCTTTAGCACGAAATACAAAACAGGGTTTATTTAAAAAGCTCATTCGGCGAAAAGTTTGCAGATAATTAATGTTTACAAAGAATCTTGGAGAAACCGGGGCTTAATATTCACGAGAAGGTGCGATACGGGGTTATTAAACCCAGATAGTCCACATGGACTAAAATATAATCGATAATAAAGAATATCAATTTGCACCAATACGAACAGGTTAGAAAAGGAAAGAGAAAATGCGTCAAGCAAAGACACATATAGTAAAAGGCGTGATTTAAGCAACGTCACGAGGGTCACAATTGGTTGAAAATAGGATGCAAATATCAGAGGTAGAAACAACAATTTCTGTACAAAATTAATTAGTTTTTCTCGGACATGTTTGCGTGCAGTGTGAGAATTTCTGAGATTTAAATGGGGCGAGTGAAAATTCGTAAAACCGACGCGCGAGCGACGGACTGGGAACATAGAATGAGAAATTCTTAAGAATTGTCTGTTTTGAGGACAAAAGCGACGTGCCGGCTATTCGCTATATATACCGGTGGTAATATGAATTTCGGTCTCTTAGACTTTTGACTATTCGATGCGTTAAAAGCTCTTACATCCGCGACTTGATTCAAGATGTTAAACAGTGCATTTTAGTTTGATAAAATAATTTAAAATTTTGCTCATATATTTTAGTGATTTAAAATAGTTTGTTATTTCCGTGCTAACATGAATGTACTTCAGTGCACTTAGATACAAGGTAATAAAATTTAGTATCACTGTACCAATTAGCAAAATTTACAACGACAAATGTATACACAAAAGTAGGCAGTTTTGGCGTATATTGGTGAAAGACGCATGAATTTCGTTGCTATTTTTCGGGGGTGTTAATAATTAAATGGTTCAAGTACGTGTCTGGATCCACGAAACAAGGGTCAGATATACACAGATGAGTTCCGGAAAAGCCCAGAAACAACTTTAAATAAATGGTGATGGAGAAAATTTTAAAAGCGTTGAGAATTAGAAGCCGTAAATATAATCCTGTTGGAATGGTGTGATTAACTAAAGGGACGATGTACATTGAAGCTACGAGGACAGTAACCTTCAGGTAAATTATACTATTTTGTTTGACATTTTTGTGTGTGTTGAATAACTTTATAATTGATTTACTTTAAATGGACATTAGTGAAATTGTACTAACCATAAAATTTTAATTTTAAGATGAAATTTGCTTGTTTAAGTAGAAAGGGGTATTTAGTATTGATGTTTTGAATTATGATGAAACTTTGGGTATGTCTTTGAGCTCAATTAGACGAACCTGGTTAATTAACGTAAAGGGGTGGTAGATGCTCCCTTTATACTCAGACTCCGGTCTGCTTATATTGTTATATTAATTAGTAGGCATCCAACAAGGACTTTAATTCTGGATGCACGTTAAAGTGATTTTATTAAATTAATCTTGAAATTCTTTTTAAAACTGAATTTTATGCTGAAATTTAATTTGAACATTTAATGTATTCTGAATATTGATGTAAATAGAGTTAACGTTGATGTTTGTGGTAGGAATGTGTTGTTTAATTTTATGAATGAGGAGGTTTATAAAATTAGGTGAGCAGCTGAAGCGAAACCAGGATCACGGCAGTTTATGACGCCCAATCGGTGGGACTAGAATTTTTTTGTTGAAAGGACCCAGTTCCCGCATTCAAAGGAGTATATCACAGCAGTTTATGGCGACCACAACGTGAGGGCTCGAATTCCAGATAGTGTTTAACTATTCCAGGAAACTGGCGATCTGAGAGAGAGAGTTTCTGTGTGTGTATAATTTTAAGAGTATTTTGAGTGTGTGTGAGTGAGTAGAACGTATGCAGAGAAAAGAGTGGTTAAGGAGTCAAGGAGTGGAAATTGGAAGTGACGATAGTGCATTGTGCGAAAAAAATTCTAAAATGGAAGAAAGACTTGGAGGATCAAGAAGAGAGTTAGATTTAAATAACTTGATGAACAAAGGGTAGAGATAGGTGAATTTTAGTATAGATATAGTATAATAGAGTGAAATTTAAATAGGATAGGGATAGCATAGGTGAAGATAGAAGAGTAGAAGTAAGTGTTTATAGAAAATAAAGCTAGGTATAGGATAAATATGGGAGATAATTAGGAATAGGTTTAGGATGAGAATAAAGAGTAAATGTAGGAAGTAAAGTATAGTGAAGATTAGTTAAATAGGATAGGTATATAGGATGTATATAGGATTAGATGGATAAGTAGGATGAAGTAAGGGATAATTTCAGTTTATAGAATTAGGTGAGAGTTAGGAATAGGATAGGGATATAGGATAGGTGTAAATATTTTTTTGAATTGGAGATAAGGTAGGTAAGTTAGATAGATAAGGGTAGAGAGAGATAGGCAATTTTTTTTGTAATTTTTTTTTGGGCTAAATGTTTAATATTTGCATTCAAATAAGTGGGATTATTTGTATTCAAATAGGGGGAAAATACTCATATTTAGACCAGGGTAGAAAATTAAATAATCACATCAAATAATTTTAATCACCGTGTATAATGAATATTATTAGATAATACGCGTTATTAAAACCGAGAAGCATAAAAATTTATTAGTTTCAGTAAAAATAAGAGATTTAAACCATGTACAAGACGCTTTATATCAAAAGAAACAGTATTAAAAAGCTCTGCGTGTAATGTAATTATTCCTAAACAAATGGAAATTACGTGCAAAATTTATCTCAATTAACTCTATTTCAAGTAACCGGTATTGAACAAAACGTACAGATAATATCAATAGAAACTTGTAAAAACCCAATAAAATGCAAATCCTAGAAGTGTTAGTTAGAAGTAGGATGTTTGAACACACCTGCGTATTTTAAAAGGCAATTTCAGCTTAATTTGTTTAGATAAACATGTCGATTCTAAGGATATTTGAAACAGTCAGATGCTTTAGCACGAAATACAAAACAGGGTTTATTTAAAAAGCTCATTCGGCGAAAAGTTTGCAGATAATTAATGTTTACAAAGAATCTTGGAGAAACCGGGGCTTAATATTCACGAGAAGGTGCGATACGGGGTTATTAAACCCAGATAGTCCACATGGACTAAAATATAATCGATAATAAAGAATATCAATTTGCACCAATACGAACAGGTTAGAAAAGGAAAGAGAAAATGCGTCAAGCAAAGACACATATAGTAAAAGGCGTGATTTAAGCAACGTCACGAGGGTCACAATTGGTTGAAAATAGGATGCAAATATCAGAGGTAGAAACAACAATTTCTGTACAAAATTAATTAGTTTTTTTCGGACATGTTTGCGTGCCGTGTAAAAATTTCTGAGATTTAAATGGGGCGAGTGAAAATTGTAAAACCGACGCGCGAGCGACGGACTGGGAACATAGAATGAGAAATTCTTAAGAATTGTCTGTTTTGAGGACAAAAGCGACGTGCCGGCTATTCGCTATATATACCGGTGGTAATATGAATTTCGGTCTCTTAGACATTTGACTATTCGATGCGTTAAAAGCTCTTACATCCGCGACTTGATTCAAGATGTTAAACAGTGCATTTTAGTTTGATAAAATAATTTAAAATTTTGCTCGTATATTTTAGTGATTCAAAATAGTTTGTTATTTCCGTGCTAACATGAATGTACTTCAGTGCACTTAGATACAAGGTAATAAAATTTAGTATCACTGTACCAATTAGCAAAATTTACAACGACAAATGTATACACAAAAGTAGGCAGTTTTGGCGTATATTGGTGAAAGACGCATGAATTTCTTTGCTATTTTTCGGGGGTGTTAATAATTAAATGGTTCAAGTACGTGTCTGGATCCACGAAACAAGGGTCAGATATACACAGATGAGTTCCGGAAAAGCCCAGAAACAACTTTAAATAAATGGTGATGGAGAAAATTTTAAAAGCGTTGAGAATTAGAAGCCGTAAATATAATCCTGTTGGAATGGTGTGATTAACTAAAGGGACGATGTACATTGAAGCTACGAGGACAGTAACCTTCAGGTAAATTATACTATTTTGTTTGACATTTTGTGTGTGTTGAATAACTTTATAATTGATTTACTTTAAATGGACATTAGTGAAATTGTACTAACCATAAAATTTTAATTTTAAGATGAAATTTGCTTGTTTAAGTAGAAAGGGTATTTAGTATTGATGTTCTGAATTATGATGAAACTTTGGGTATGTCTTTGAGCTCAATTAGACGAACCTGGTTAATTAACGTAAAGGGTGGTAGATGCTCCTTTATACTCAGACTCGGTCTGCTTATATTGTTATATTAATTAGTAGGCATCCAACAAGGACTTTAATTCTGGATGCACGTTAAAGTGATAATAAAATTAATCTTGAAATTCTTTTTAAAACTGAATTTTATGCTGAAATTTAATTTGAACATTTAATGTATTCTGAATATTGATGTAAATAGAGTTAACGTTGATGTTTGTGGTAGGAATGTGTTGTTTAATTTTATGAATGAGGAGGTTTATAAAATTAGGTGAGCAGCTGAAGCGAAACCAGGATCACAGCAGTTTATGACGCCCAATCGGTGGGACTAGAATTTTTTTGTTGAAAGGACTCAGTTCCCGCATTCAAAGGAGTATATCACAGCAATATATATATATATATATATATATATATATATATATCTATAATAATGATAATAACTTAGGCTTTTATGCAAAGCCCAAATTCTCATTTCAAATCGAGCTAGTAATTGAAAGAAGGAAATTATAAGGTCTTGGACAGGATTTGAACCTGCATCTCAGTCTTGCCGGGACTGTGCGTTTACCAATTACGCCACCGAGACCAATGACAATAATTGGGAAATTTACAAATCTAAATCGTGTACAGAACTATACATAAACCTAACTTTCAATTACGTTTTGCATTTTTGTCAATCATATCTGACATTGTCAAATTTTTTGACTTATGTCAGATATAGACAGGAAGCAACGTTCAAAAATTACGGTTATAAACCAAGCATTAAATATATAAATGTTTTATTTTATTTTATGTAGCTTTTTACACAAGGTAAGTTGATAAATACTAACGTATTACAATTAATAAGATGAAATAATAAGTTGGACTTTTATGCAAAGCCCAAATGCTCATTTCGAATCGAGCTAGTAACTTTCCTTCTTTCAATTACTAGCTGGATTTGAAATGAGCATTTGGGCTTTGCATAAATCAGTTATTATTTCATCTTATTAATTGTAATACATTAGTATTTATCAACTTACCTTGTGTAAAAAACTACATAAAATAAAATAAAATATTTATATATATATATATATATATATATATATATATATATTACTGTGTAACCTTTATGAGAATCGAGCCTCACGAATTGGGCGTCAAAATTATGCCGTGGCACTCGCGTAAGATCCTCACCAACAATAAATATTTTCGAAAATTTTACAAAAGTTTCTCAAAACTCGAAAATTTAAAAATTAAATAATACACAAAAAAATATTTCTTACCCGTTTCCTCTCTTCCTCGGTTGAATGGCCTTCTTCAACTGCTTCCGGCTAGCTCATTTGGACCTCCTTTTGGATATCTATATTCATTCTCACATTCTATCATTCACGCACACTCCCAATAAAACCACAAAATACAACCAACATACAATCTTTTATTTATTCTTATTTACAAATACAATTCAACACTGTCCATATTTTATTGTTCACGTTTCACTTCAGTAACTCTTATTTTGTAATGTCCTGTATTTACCTTTTTCAATCATCAAACACATAAAATGTACTCGGAGTAAATGGACCTTGAATAATACCTTCTCTAAAATTCCTTCATTATAATTTAATTATTTATTTTAATAATCTAAGTAAACTGTGGGGTATGGTGAGCTCATAATAACCCAACTAATTCTGCATAATGTATGCCCTTCTACTTATCATACTCTTAAAATAAAATAAAAAACAAAGTCATGTACTCTTCACAGAAATTTTCACGTTCTGAAGGAAAGTTTTAAAAGCATTATAGACACCTTCAAATTTCTAGTTGAATAGCGTAATAAAGTTATTTACACATATTCTGTTCAATACGCAAATAATTCACACTACCTTGAAAAACACTCTCATACGCCACCCAAATATTTACAGTTTATAGGAATCACAATTTTAAATCGTTACCTGGAAATTGTGGAAGATCTTCGCTTTTGTAGATGATGCCATGTATTTTTCTATCTGGTCTGCAGGTCGTTTCTCGCTCTTACTAGACGAACTCCATCCAAGTAGATCCGCCAAGGCCGCCTTCTCGGTATAACCAAATTCCAAATTTCATTTCAACTATACTTCTTTCACAGTAATCTACGTTACTTAATGTCCCGACACGAGTTGATAAAAATTATAGGTGATACCTCAATAAAAATTGAAATCTCGGCACACTAACCGCGTTTTTAATTTAAGAGGCTACCACTAAGCAATACGATTTAAATGATTTTATAATACTTACAACTCCTGTTAACTTTCATACGTGCTTTTGGGACGATCGAAATAATAAGGGCTTCCATAATATTCTTCTAAATTATTTATATCTTTCCAATGTAACCTCTCCTGGCCACATTTATCCGGAATCCCCTGCTCACAACAACACATTCCCACAATTTTGCACTCACCCCATTTTCAAATCCGCGAATTTCCGTCCTCATTATAATATTTTAAGAAAATTACGCTACTCTATCTTCGTGTTTATATCAAGTCAAACTAACATATCGTTCAATCGTAGACCTAATGACGTTTCTCAAATCCCTCTTATACTATTGTGGTCTCATGCTTATACGTTTTCTACGTCTTTTTCTAACCTGGTTTGAGTGGTAGGAAATCGATATCCTTGTTTGTGCGCTGTCTACTACACGTGGACTTTCTCCGTGAGTTAAATAATCGTTCATTAGTATTTCATGCTAAAACATCCGACCGCTTGTACAATCCGTAGAATAATTTGTTTGTTATCTACAAATTAAACAGAACTTTACATTTAGAAAATACTCAGGTGTTCAATCGTAACGTTTTAAATAACACTTCCACGATTTAGAGTTTGGCGTATTTCTACCCCACTGATATATTTGTCAGATAGTAACGCGTTTCATCTTGGTATCATTGGGTTTTTACACCCTTTTATGCAAATTATACATCAATAATCGTTTAATTAAATTCAAATTAATTAATAAATTAATGGCATTGGCTTCTACCATTTAATTTCTTTGCAAACCTACTTAAATTTCATTAATTATTTATAAAATTTCGTTAATACCTGATACTTAAAAATGAATTAACTAATATAAATTTCGCACGTAATTTCTGGTTGTTCCGTTATACAGGGTGTTTTGAAATTGTTTCTTTTATATTTATTTTTGATCTTTTAAAACCACTGTATAATCGCCCTATTTCAATTCTAAGAAAAACTATCCGAGGTTTTTTTGAATTTAAATACTTACATTCTAATTTAATTGTATCTGCTATTTCTATACACCTATCTACTCACCTAACAAATCCTATACCTATTTAATCCACCTATCACTACTTATCTACCTATTTCTATCTATTTCTACACATATCTCTACTTATTTCTATCTATCTACACCTATCTTTATTTATAATTAACTATTCACACCTATCACTATCTTTTACTTAACTATTTCTATCTATCATTAACTCTTCGCTCACTTATTTCATTGTCTTCTCTTCTTTTATTTCACCCGTTAATCCTTTATTGACTCTTTACGTACATCCTTTTGTACTTTTCTCTTTATCTTTAATCTTTATACCTGTTCACCTTACCTATTATTACTATCTATTCTTATTCTAACTATACCTACCTAATTCTATACCTATATCTAACTATCTCCCATATTAATCCTATACCTAATCTTCTATATACACCTATTTCTGTCCCTATCTATTTGAATTTTACTGTATTATACACCTATCTCTACTTTCTATATACACCTATACATATTTATCCTATTTCTACTTCTACTTTTCTATATACACCTATCGCTATCTCTCTATTCTATATCTATACTAAAATTCACCTATCTTTATCCTTTGTTTATCAAGTTTCATCTTCTTATTTAAATCTAACTCTCTTATTAATCCTCCATGTCTTTCTTCTAACCATCCTAATACTCTTCATCCCTATTTCTCCTCCTTCTATTTCTATACTTATCATCCTTGTTATTTCACATAAAATAAACTTTTCCCTATTATCCTGACTCTTAAATATTTCTTCTTCATTCCCTATACTTGTCTGTTTCTCATTTACTATACTTTCTTTTTCTGCGGACAAACCAAACGATACTACCTCAACATCTTTATCTTTCCCCTTTATACAAAACTTTTCATCTCTTCTAGACCCTTCATGTACAATATTCATTTTATAAAAATCATTTAAATTCAAATTCAAACTATCAAAATTATTTTTGCCCCTTAACTCACTTATGCCTATATTTACCTCTTGTGTGTCACATAACGCTATTTTTACTTCTATCTTTCTTAATTCTGACTCGTTATCCACTATTAACGCTGCGCCTGACTCTACTTCTACTTGTTCAGCCTCTTCTTTCACTATCCAATGTATCTCGTCTAACCTTTCCTCACTATAATATATATATATATATATATATATATATATATATATAAAGTAAGATGTACCTGTAAACAAACTCTTATGAGAATAATAAGAGCCATTGACAAATACAAGTCGTGCTGGTAGTTATATAGCCATTAACAAAACATTAGCTTTATTACTTCACAGAGGAGGAAACATCCACTCACCAATGGTTTCGGCTTGTTAGCCTCATCAGAGTGGAATAGTTCCCAAGAACCCTATGAAGTAATCGAAGCTATTATAATGATATAATTTCGAAACAATCACTGTACTATGGCAAAAGTAAATAGAACTGCCATCAGGTGATATATATATATATATATATATATATATATATAATGATTTTCTATTCTTCAGGAATGACTCCGTTTCAAAACTAACCGACTATTGGCGTTAAGTGACTTAGGTAATGCTGCTAAATTAATAAACCTAATAAACTTATTTCCTACTATATGGGCATTGAGTACTTGAGCAGAAGAAGGTTGTTTTATATCGAAACGTTGTAAGTTGGTCAATTCTCCAGGAATCTTTAATGGCTAAATCTTTATTCAAAATTCAGTTTATACATAGCTCTTACAACACAATTCAATTATTTAATATTAGCTCGCATATCTTCCGAGAAATTCACACTGACCTGCCTTCTGTTTTACATATTAAAATGCTGAACGAGATAGTATTTAATAACGCTGCTTTTAATTAAAATAAATTATAATAATCTATTTAATGGTTATTTAGGACAATAAACTTTCAAGAAGGAAGCGACGAAACAGTATTGCTCCCGAGTTTAGTAAGTGCATTTAAGTGTAATGTAATTCAAGAGAAGTGGATTTAGTTAACGTTTCATATTAAGAGACGTAACGAAGATAAGCTAGAGTATTAACTTTAGAGTAAAATTGCTCGTTTGGGAACTAATCTGAAACTACTATCAAATTACAACTTTCACGAACCAATATCCGGCAGCAAATGAATTGAAGATATTATGTGTTGACAAACTTTAAACGGCTTCCTTATTCGTGTTTCATTACAAGTTGTGTCCTAAAATTGGTACAAGGTATCCACTTTCTGCAAATTGTTATAGCATATTCGTGGCGGTTTATTCGCCGGTTTACTGGAAATGAATACTTACAATCAGGAGGCAATTTAAAAGTTAGATAAGTGCAAAACGTTTTATGTACATCAGTTTAATGCATCAAAGCTTTACAGCAAACTTTGTAGTGGTTTCCTCTCAAATGTCCATTTGCTTTACCGCTAAGTAGGTTTTCTAAAATTTCCAGTAAATATTGTAGTGCACCTCCTTCACTTCCTTTACAAACGTCACTTTAAAGTTAAATTACCCACATCAGCTGAAAACTGGAAAGCATCATTTTTCATATGAGAAGTTAATTTAGTGAATTCAGTATTTTTTAAGGAGACGGTTAGTGGAGCATTTGCAATGACAATAACACTACCACACTATGGTTTGTTCAGGATTCCAATCCCAGCAAAATCTCAATATTTTAATGGTTCCGGATTTTGCGGTGAATCACATTGAATGTTTAGGTCGCTTTTACGGATATTACATTTTCGATGGAATTTTTCACTTGGAGGCTATTGTTCAGTCGGTACTGTTGGAATACCCAGTTTGCTATTCAGACTGAACCGCTACTGTCGCTGCAAATCATTGGAATAGATTGTAAGTTGTTGCTCTCCCGGATTTTTGAAATCTGGGTATCGCACAGATTTGGTCAAATGTTCCTTCTATTTTACTAAGCAAATAGTTAATTAACTAATTTTACTAACAGCTAACGCCAATAAAAGAAAATTAAAAAAAAATTGCACTTGCTCTTCCCAACTAGAACGTAAGTACTGCGTGGATTTTTTCTTGGAAACCTAAAACGGAAAAGATGCTACTATAGTGCGTGTAACGAACAGATTAGGTAAGTGTTCCTCCCATAAATGGGTTCCAAGTTTAAATAGAACTTTTGTATTGGTTGGCCGGGTACACACAACCACATAATAAGTTTTGCATTGCTAACCTACAAATAGCAATTAGTTACCCACATGTATTTTTAGTTACCGCAATTTGCTGCCTAAGTAAAACCCATCTTATTATTTTAATTACAGAACTTTTTTTGTTAAACGCATTATATAACATTTGTTTCTAATGATATGTTCAAAAATCAAACTAAAATTAACTTCTATCACACAAATTTAATGGATACAACAACAAATTTAAGTACAGTGGACGAAAAATGGGGTAGAAATCGAAAGTCTGTAATACTGGAAGAAAAATGATATGTATCATTTCAATGTTTTCTCTATCAAGCAATTCTTAAGAAAAGTAGCAATACATAATGAAATATTTTATTATAAGAAAATAATGTCGAACTTATGGTAAATTCGCCCAACTACTTTGTACATATAAGGAATAAAATAAAACCTACATGTTATGGGATAAATGTACTTGTCGAACTGTTTGAAGAATGATTCTTAGGTCTTAGGTCAACGATTTTTGCAAACTTTTCAATAACTAAATAATTCACGTGTAGTTCTCAGTCATTGCTTTCTTCCTTAAAGGCTTTTAACAATGCAAGTATTCAAACAACCGTAAACTGAATGTGCTCTCGATTAAAATAGCCCCGGATCGGATATTCGTTTACTAGTTAACTAATAGCCAATCGTTGTTATTCAAATTTTATTTTTAATGTAGATCTGTACCTCCCGTGTTGTGAAAATCTTTTGTCACGAACTTAAGTTTTAATATTCGTGTTATATCAACGCCAGAAAACACCTGAATTTGATTATCACATATGAAACTTGAATGTTTATTTTCGAATATATTTATATTCTTCTTCAGAGGTACTATAAAATAAACAAACACATTAACAATAAATAATTACAATCAAGATATACTCATTAAATTGAGGTTTAAAATATATGAAATGACATCAAATATATAAATAAAATAATGTAAAAGATTGTTGAAACATATAATAAAGCTATTTTGTATAGGTTTGGATGTTGTGTTTTTTAAAGTATATCATTTAAATTTTGGCAGTTATTTTTTATACATTTTGTTATTTTTTACATCATAGTTGTATGCATGTACATAATCCTGTATGTATTTGTAAATATACAACCTTCATCAATATGTATACATACACACACACACACACACACACACACACACACACACACACACACACACACACACACACACACACACACACACACACACACACACACACACACACACACACACACACACACACACACACACACACACACACACACACACACACACACACACACACACACACACACATATATATATATATATATCAGTTAATAAATATTAATGGATTCTAATACTCAAACATATCATTAATATTTCAATAACTGTTGTGTGTATAATTTAAATTTAATTGTGGTAATAAAACAAACAAGTTATAATTGATCATTATTTTTGTTTTTGTGACTAAATTTATTATTGTAATCATAATTTAGAAGGCATGTATAGATAGAGCTTAAATCATCAACATCCGTCATTTTAATCATTGTATATGGGGTTTTGTAAATATAACACATTTCTTAAAAAAAAAATTTATTTTCATTTTTATCTTTATCAATAATGTTGACATTTTGGAAATCTACATGGTGGCCTTTATTTATGAAGTGCATTGATAAGGAACATGCATTAGGTTTTACCCGAACGTCACTTTTGTGTTGGGTAACACGAGTTAAGGTTCGTGGCTTCGAGCGGTCCTTTTTAAAAAGACTTCTTTGGTCCTTAACACATTTATTTGTTTAAACAGATTTGAACATGGAATTTTACAATATTGAATTAATTTATTCTAAGTCGAAACAGTTAATACTTAATTGTACAAGTGAGTTACCGACGAACTGCAATGTGAAAGCTGAACGTTGATGAACTGATTGGGAGTGGAGCTCCCTGTCTTTTTATAATCTCCCTACTTCTTTACAATTCTGCTTACCCTTGACTCTATTCATAATACTTAGTTGCTATCTTAAAAGCTATTCATAATTACAATGTTGCAGGCTTATTCTGCGTAATCTCGGTACGTGACTTCCTACGACCGTCTGTGACCTGACATCTGCAGTGTCACTTATCCTTGTGCTACTTTGTAGCGCTTCCACTCGTAGGAACATTTATAAACTGAATTAAATTGTAATAAATTGTTGCAATTTGTCTTTTACGACATTGTTGCACTCTCCTAATATTTCCTAATATTTCCTAATAACTTTATTAGTTTCATAGGTATAACAAATGGGGGATCACATAACTCACGTTGTTTTAAATTTTGCGAAGTTTGGCCTATGTAACTGTGATTGCAGTCAATTGAATTAATTTTATAGACAACATGTCTTTTACTAAGAGCCTCTGATGGACCTTTGATTTTTGAAAAGATTTTGCTGATTGATAGAGTATTTATATTTGCTATTTTTATATTAAATTTGTTAAAGGTGTTGCATAATTTAGGTGTTAGTTGTTTTATGAAAGGAAGAGATTTGAATGAAGAGTAATATTTATTTGTATTTGTATTTACATCATTTTCAGTAATTGAATCTATAGATACATTTGAATGATTGAATAGATGTTTATTTATTAATGATTTGGGGTAGTTGTTATTTTGAAGAATTTTGCTTAATTTGTATAGATTTTGGTTATAAAGGGTAGGATGACATATTTTCTTTATTCTGTTTTTTGTCGTAATATAAAGGTAATTTTTGTCTTATATGGGTGATAGATGTTATGATATCATCTGCAAATTTCTTAACAAAAGGTAATCGAAATAGTGGCGTGGGAATTACTGTGTGTAATAATGAATCCATTACAGTTTGAGGAATTATGGGACTTTAATTTGAACCCATTGGACAACCAAATATTTGTTTGTAGTATGTATTATTATAAGAAAAATAACTGTTATCGAATATAAATGATATAACGTGTAAAAATTCTTTTTTAGGTATATTACAATGTGTTTGTATATTAGACCAAATTTTGTCTATATCTCTTAAAACTAAGCCCTTGGGTATATTAGTAAATCGTGAAATAACATCTAAACTAATAATTACATATTCCTCAGGAAGTTGAACATCATTAATAAAATTTGCAAACTCAAATGAGTCTTTAACATGGTAATCATTAATAGGAATAGATAACGAAAGAATTTGCGAAAGGAATTTAGAAATATTTTCAGTAGGAATCTTGATAGAAGCTATAATGGGGCTCAAAGGATATTCGATTTTATATAATTTAGGAAGACCATAAAATTTAGGTGCAACACTGCTGTAATTGTTTAAAACGTTTGCTGTATTATCTGTAATATATTTTTTTGAATTTAAATGCTTTATTATATCCATAGTTTCCTTTTGTATTCGTGAAGTGGTACTTTTAGTAATTATGACGTACGTGGAAGGATCATTTAATAAATCTAATGCCTGCTTATGGTAGTCAAATTTAGACATTGCTACAGTTATGTTTCCCTTATCTGCTTTTAGTATATATAAATCTTTTTTATCATTAAGAAACTTTTTGCAATCACTATAATTTGCCAAAAATCTCGATTTCTGTTTGGCATTATTATGAATAAAATTTGTAACAATATTTGTGACGTAAGCTCTACACAGGGTAAGTTGGCTTTAGCAGCGGTTGGAGCTTAAGTGGTTAAAACACTATAAGCGGATTGATTTTATTGTTATACAAAAACAAACGAACACATTGAAGACAACGTCTCATCTTTGGGTGGGGGAAACAGATTGACTAACAGAACTCGTTACTGGGTGAATTAGAAAAATCTACACGAAAACAAAGTCGGTTATATTTGCAGATACAAAAACTGAACACATCCAATTACTGGCTAGAAAAGGATGTAGAAGACCAACTCGTAAACGTAGATTTAAAGAAATTGAAGCTGCTAAGCTTCAATAACCGGCAGTAAACATAAAAAATTTGCTGGCATGGGTTGTTATGTTTCGATTCGTTGGAGTGGAGAATGGAAATAAAGATGAATATTATTTCTTAGAGGATTTTCCTAAAAAATTAATCTTAATGGTACCACCATACAGATAGAGAACAAGATGAATCTTAAATTAACCAAAATTGCTACAAAACCCGGACCTATGCTCCAAACCCTAAGCCTATGATATTCATTGTTAATTGCTATTTTTTTTATTGTATTTACTTCTTTATTGAAGTTCGATTTCGATAAAGCAATATTGATAAATGTGTGTATGTATCAGTTGAAAATGCCATTTTGTGTTGCCAATAATGGTTAGAAGATGCTGGTATAATGTGATCAGTTTGTGTAGGTTTTCTATAAATATTATAATGTAATGGATTATTATGTTTACATATCGTCAGATCTAGATAATTAAGCTTATTTTCAGATTCTATTTCCAAAGTGAATTTAATATTAGAATGAACTTTATTAATATTATTGAAAACGTTTTGAGCAGTTTCGGCCGTACTCTTAATGAAAATCAAGCAATCATCCACATAACAGAACCAGTGTATAATCTGTGAATTTTTATCGCTTAACATTAATTTGTTTTCCAAATGATCCATAAAAGTGGTGTATATAGACTAAATTGTGGATATTGTCAGGTCACCTATATGGGCAGAACTTGCAGACCATTAAGGGTAAGAATAAAAGAATATCTAAAGAAACAGATAAATCAGCATGTGGTCACCACACATCTTACAATAAACACACTTTTCATCCTAATCTGCATTCAAAATTAATACATAATATTATCTCAAAAAAACTTTAATAGACTTGACGTTTTAGAAAATCTTGAAAATGAAAGAGAATAACTAAGAAATAACACTTGTTTTAATACTCAAATTAACCTTATAAAACTATTATTCCGAAATACAAACGTATAAATTGATGGAACTCCATTGGCTTTTAAAATACAAAAACACATGATTCATCTTTCATTTACTATTCTGCGGTGATCCACGTTTCAGATCGCACACTTTAGTTACCTATACAGAAAAATAACAATTTGTCTTTATTTGTCCATATTTATCGGAAAAATCAATCTGTTAACTAGTCTTTTGCTATGGGATAATAGTTTAATAAAATTTTTAAAAATTTTAAAAAATAACTTGACACTAACTAACTACATTCGTTAATGTTTAATTTGTAAAACTTTCACTTGCTTACTTGTAGTATCACCAAAGATGGCTAACGCCGAAAACGCTCTGCTGTAATTTATGTATTATAACTATTATATTATTTTTACACGAAAATGCTATCTTTTTGAATTTTATTAGAAAAATTCGTGTACACAGCCAATAAGTCTTCAACTTGTGATAAGTAAAGTAAGGCATTTATAACACTAGATGCGTATATCATATCCAACCTTTTAATATTAAATTTTGAATGAATTAACAAACATGCCAATCGGGCTATGTAAAAAGTTCCTTTCTGGTTTTAATAGCTATAACTTGTTTTGTCGTAAAGTTTATATATCTTTTTTTTATGGTTTTGTCAAATCAATATTTATTTGATGCTCACAAGACAATTAGAAATAAAATAATGTTGAAGCGCTTAATGCTAGTTCTTGTATAGTGTCAGGAGGGCGAACTATTAGCGATAAAGTGCACGATGTCGTTAAAAAATGTTTACGACCAATTTTGCTATTAAATCATCTTAGGTATAGAGAAGTAGAAACAATTGCTAGATAACAATTTGTAAGGCAATTTTAAATTATAAAATTCTGAAAGCCTACTCGAAAGTTTTAAGAAGGAAACTGGTTTTGTGCCAAACTATTTTACATAGCACGTAGGGGGTTGGTAAATGTTAGCTGTTAGTTATACAATTTCATTACGGACCTCCAATAATCAAGGTTAATGGATCTATCTTGCCTAAATGATAGGTGGTTAAATTCATGTGCGCTTACTATAATACTAGAGTGGAAGATATTTTTGGTTATATACATATTCTAGTGCTGTATTCCTTTACTCCTGGATATTCAACATTAACATTAACACTTACTATGCATAATTTGTCTTTATTCGCCCCTGTAGAATGCCCCCTCGATCAAATTTCAAAATAGTATAACGATATGTTTCGACCCCGTTTCGTTAGAGCACCTTCTCCTATATTGTTTATATAAGGTCAACTTTCAGAAATTTATATTTATGTTCAACCATTAGACCGTCGTAACAATTTCTTATTGAATATTGGGCTTAATTCCTACAAGCCTAAGATTCTCGATTGAACTTTTTGCTACACAGCAAGTTATGAACATAACACTAATTTTAGCAGTATTCAACCTTTTATTTAGTCGCGATGAACGATTATATTAGCATTTCTAATAATTAAATTGCGGTTCAGTTTAAATTTTTGTCGCGCATTAAACAGATGCTATCCATTCTACATTTAATCCTGAAATTTTGAAGCGTTTCGAGTAGTAATTTTATTTTTTATTACATACCCCGTGGCATTAAAATAGATTGAATTTGGTGTAGAATAACTACTTTTTCCGACGACCACTTGTGAAAACAACAGATTACACACTACTTATTTATGTAGAAAGTAAAGTATATCACTCTAGAGTGCAAAAGTACATATCACTCTAGTGTTGAAATACTTTTCAACTCTAGAGTGATATGACTGGTGTTAGTACGCTAGTTACCTAGGCAACCCAAACGACTACCGGTTTCTAACTGTTTGTATTTATTTGTTTCGTTTTAGCAAGTAACAGTTTAAAATATTCAGAGTTAAATCGATACTGAGAGTTTCCGTTTTACTTAAAGATGTAATTACGCATAGTAGTTTGTAATTGAAATGATTTCTTCAATAAAAATTGAAAATGTATACGTTTAAAGCAACAGATACTCCCTGTATGTTTGTTGTGGTTTGTTTAGCATTCTTCTTAAGCTTCTTTGGGAATTAAACCACTCAGAGTTTTTAAAATGATCTTTATTTACGTTTCGATCCATGACCTAGGATCGTTGTCAAAAAAAAAAAAAAAAAATTAATTCCCAAAGAAGCTTAAGAATAAAGCAACACAGTCGCAGATTTTATAAAGACAAAACAAAGTAGGCGTTCGAATTTTCTACATCAAAACGTCAAATAAATTTTATAGGTGTCTGTCTGTCTTGCATTATTGTGTACACATTTATTGCAAATAAACATAAAAATAACTATTTCGTATTTGTTTCTAGTGGTGGTCGTCGGAAAAATAGTGTACAGTACTCGCGTGGAAAGTGACATTTCACACTCGTGGAATAGTCGCACTCGGCTGACGCCTCGTGCGACAATACTCTTTCACTCGTGTGAAATGAGTCACTTTCCACGCTAGTAATGTAATATACTATGTTTTAACCACTATACATGTATTCGTAAATAAAATTTTTAAAAGAAATTAAACACAAAACAATTCTATGAAAAAGCTTAAATGTGAGAAATTTAGAAGAATTCATCTTTACAAGTTACAGCAAAGAAGAAATTCCAAAAAAGAATTCGTGAAATAAAACTCTTCCTCTAGCTGCGAAATATAAAATCTAAACAACATGAACACAATTATAATCACATTGATATATAAGTTTTTCGGTAGATGTGCGTGCCTTTAATGAATCTTTTAATAAGGTTGAAGCCTATTATATGGTTAAAAGCATTGAAAATGAGTTACTTACAGATATAGTTTTGGCGTAATCTCTAGATTACTAAACGCAATTGAAAAATCTCCCTTGGCGTTGAATGACTAACGTAGGGCACTGTATGGCCTCAAAGTAAAAGTACCCAGTATGTTAATAGGTTTCAACTCAGATGAATTCTACACCCATTCAGACACTTTTAACAGGAAACTTGCGCATTGAAAATATTGTTTTAAAGCCGAGAAGCTCCAAGTCATTATGTCATCTAAGCACAAAATCACAATTTCTATTTATTATGTATTCTACTACGCCAGGCAGCCAAAGAATTACAAGTTGCGCTAGTTATGTATCCCCCAATTATCTATATGTATTGAATATATTGAATCTAATAGGAATTATTAGAAATTGTTAAATAAAGTATAAGTTCATTGCAACATTGTAATACAAGGATAACCCAGAGAGGTTATCGACAGTTCATGAGAACGGACATGCAACTTTGCATCCGAGAGGGCAGTGATACTGCAGGTGGCAGGTCACAGGCGGTTAACATACCGCAATTACTTAGAAATAAGATTGTTACAATGTAATAAAGTGTACAATTAAGAGAAAAGCAGACATGAGATCTGCAAGTTCCCACAGCCGTGTGTGGGGCAGGTTATTATAAAAAGCCCAAGAGCTCAAGGCCCGGCAGTCAGTCTTCGAACTCCATACTTCGTTGTTTAAGCTACTCACCTTATTACAATTAATTAAATGTTTTTGAATTAAAGTTATTTTACAAGTTATTCAAAAATCCATTGTAATTTCTGTTTTAAGTTAAAATAAATTTGTTAAGTCTTCGGAATTGTTTTTAAAAACACCGCTCCAAAGGCCAGAACCTTAACTCGCGTACAAAAAATACTGGAGTTCAAATGACGTTGTTAAATGTTCCATAGATTACTTACATATACATAAAACCAATGAGTTTGTTTGGTCTCTCTTAAAACAGTAAGGAATATAGGTTAACGCTTGCGAAATAAATTCAATTATCTAACGGCTGAGTGAAACAATAGTAGTGCGATAATGTGACAACTGGAGCATTTGAAAGGTATTTTCAGTCACAAAACAGAACTAGTAAACAGGCGTAAAATGTAATACAAACATCGCCTATAAAATTTATGAATTATAATTTAAATACCTTGTTCTATAAAACAATTACATTTTGTTCAATTCCTTTCTTGGAAAAAAAATAGGAATTTGTTCATTGTACAGCCCTAATTCAGTGGAGGTTGGAAATAATTCCATTTAAGAAGTGATGGCAATATCAGTATACGGTGGTTGGTGTTAAAGCAAGGTAGTAGAAGAAGAAATAGCAAACGGAATTTCATATTAAAGATTCAATTAAAAAATTAGAGCATCCGATGTCTGAAACAAAAATAGTTTATTATAGCTCAATTTAATTAAAATAATATGCACAGTTACAATAACAACAGTACAAAAATTAACAAAAATATATTTTAAACTTAATTTACAATCCAGGAAGAATTTTTTGCAGATGGGAATTTGTAGTAAACGACTATCTTGGAGCCTATTTCGTAAAAATGATACCAATATTTTGAAGAAATAGTGGCCACAAACATATATTATTGGATATAAGTTTTTTAATGACTTAAAAATAAACCTATTACAAGTGGCACTGTTAGTGTGAAAATAATTCCCGATAAATTAAAATTTTTTTTAGAAATTTACAATGTAACTGTGTCAAAGGGATGCTACATAACAAGACGTAGCCGGAGGAAACGTAAATACCAGGCTAACTACCAGATGCGGAGAGTTGCGAGATTTACCTACATACTAAAGAAACAAAAAAAACACGTCGCCCACGATTATCTATTTACAATAAGAATAAATAAAGGATTCTGTACAAAACAAGCAAAAGAAATAAATTAAGCGTTACTATTTCAAAGCAAACAATTATGTGATACGAACAATTTAGAACTTTGGATACGAAGTGCGCAACTCGTATTTTACACAAAATAAAATTAATCAGTAGAAAATAAACATGTGAGAGCTTTTGTCAAGCGTTTTAACAATGCATATAATACCTTTTGTAAAATAAACTATTCAGTAGAAAAAAATTAACGGGTAAGAGCTTTTGTTAAACATTTTTAACAATGGTACATCACATTTGTGGAGCGATAATATCGATTCGCAGCAACAAACAATAGTCCTACAGTGTCACGTTTCTTATCACGTAACTACACCCAACGCTGATAAGGAATGTGCCCTTGATATACACAAAAGAAAACAAGTAGTATACCTGCATGTGTCGGGATACTTAGCTTGCACGCCCTCGGGAGTGAATCAGCGTCGCATCGCCACGGTCGTCGGGATCTATTAACCCTGTTACCATAATGGCACTAGTGATCTACAGGCAACGGCAGTTGATCTGTGGCAAAGAACAGTTGGGCCTATATAAGAAAGAACCAATTTGGCCTCCAGCTAAGAGCTAAAAAGAGAATCTGATTAGGATGCACAAGCGGGGAAAAACTCACCGATAGACGCAAGATGCATCTTACTTGTCGAACACAAAACGTGCATCGCTCTTGAAGTACTAGGACGATCAAAGTAAAAAATATTTCAACGCACAAGCTGCAAATAACACGAGTTCGAACTGCAATCCTCTCGTTATCAAAACTCGATTAGGAAACTGGTAAACACGCTATCATATAATAATAGGATCCTTTACTTTGACAAGTCTTTAGATGGGTAACACAAGAGGAAGCAGTTATACCTTATCGGAATGGTAAAATATGCATTAAACTTAAAGGCACATTTTCCTCTGGTAAACAAATCAGACCTTTACCAACTAAACGTTTTTTATGCAATTATTTTATTGGAAAAACTGGCAGAAAATTTAAAACAAGATTTCTAGAGTACAAAAATGTGTTGATATAAATAACGTCATTACAGATAAAAGTGTTCCAAATATAGTTGCCATTGCTAATCACATTTACTGCAACAAAAAGTTTCTGTGGAAGTAACGACAGTCGAAACCCTCTCTACAGTTTTCAGGTTAATAGAGATAGCAATCAACACTCTTTATAACAGGTGCCGTACCAGTTGGATGGTAACCACAACCAATATCGCCCGGTTCTCTGAAACTGCCTCAAACATATTTTATACCGTTCATTTACTTTTCCAATGCTCCACCAGTAGGTACTACATTGGCCAGGAGGCGAGTTTTTTGTTGCCTGGAAATTTAGAATTTTGCCGAACCCTTGCCGTTCCAGACAAGGTAGGGACCTTTAACGTGCGTGACAACACTCACACACGGGACCTCCATTTAACCTCTCATCCGAACGAGGGCGTAATTTTTGTGAAAAATGCTCACCTCTCATTTTTCAAGCAGTCGACCGCGTCGGGATTTGAACCCGGGACCTTGGGATCCGTAGTCTTACGCTTACTACATTGATCCACGGCGACGCCTTACACACACACATATTTTATACCACCTCCCAGTCTAACCCATTGAGCTCACAACCAATCTTGGGTATGACCAACTTATTGTCCCCAACTAATTTGATCACCTGACACTTGAGGTCCACTAACGCCTTCGCAAATCCTAATAACCCGGGTTACTAGAAGGCTGTTGCATAGTCATCAAGTAGTAATTATCACGATGTTGGTTCATTGGCCGTGTGGTTTTTCCAACATCTGGCTGTTGTCGGCGAAAATGATCCAGACCACAACATTTATTTCTAATCACCCGAGCAAGTTATCGGAAAATATCAAGGAGTGCCACTACACAATGTGCCAGGAAGCATTCCGATGGCACATCGAATAGATCACCCTGAATCTCTTCCCTGACCCCAAATTTCACTTTGCCTGTGTCGCTGTACAGAGACATAAACTAATCATAGTTCGATCCAGACTTTCGTTCCTCCTCACAAGCGTAACTGTTTATTCATCTCACTGCTTGCCGTTCTTCTGCATTACCGATGTCATCACTATCGTAGCGTGTTAACCGGATAATGTGCACCACTATTCTTCCTTTTGTGACCTTACGAATTTCATATGCCTTGTCCATGATCTTATTTACAAGACCGATAGGCCAATAAAAATAAATGTAAATATTGGTCCCAGTATCTCAAATGTTGGGAACCCCTTGGAAAGAAACTTGCCCAAGGTGCAGTTCATGTTCACTACCATACCATCCGATCGCGGGTCCAATGGTGTTGTTCAGGTTTTCTCATTTTTAGCAACCGACAAACTTCTAGGAGTAACCCTGAATTAAAATACTTGCACTGCTCGGCGTGTAATTCCATAGGAATTCCAAAACGGCAGAATAGTTGTTTTACCAGCACTTCAGCAACTCTTGTAGCTTCTTGGTTTGGTATAGCATACGTTTTGGGCCACTTCGTAAATAGTCTATGACTACCAAAATGTACTTATTTCCGAGTCGATATCAGGAAATGGACCGACTATTTCGTTCGTCACTCATTAGAAGCTTAAGGTTTTTCAATGGTGCACATAGCTGACACTTGCGGCAATAGTCTTTTGCATCATACTTCCAGCCTACTCAGTAAAATCTTTTTCGGACATTTTACAGTCTTCATAACGCCGAAGTGTTCTCCCGAGATTCCAGTATGTAGATGTATTTAAATTTCCGACACTCGGATTTTTAGAAACTACCTGAAGCGTACTCAAGAATCGTTTTTATTATCCAAGGGACGCATCAAGACCCCATTCTCTATTTTCAGAACATCCAAATGTGTCCAGTTTGTGTTTAGGGTGCTACGCAATAGGCTAATGTCGTGCTAGGATAGACGTTGGCTTTCCAACCCAGAATAACACCTAGTCGTTTGTCACCCTCATGTTGCGTTTGCATTTGCAGAGGCTGCCAATCGTAATTGATCGTGGTAGTACGACCAAGTATATCACACTTTGTTTCTAATCGTGAGCAACGGTTACACTCTTCGGTACAAGGCCGTCTCGAAAGCGTATCCGTATTACGATAACTTGTTCCAGTACGGTGCATCGTGCCGGTCATACTCCTGCAGCTTTTTATCCATCTGGCGATTTCTTCTTTGGGGTTTCTAAACTGTAACAGCCCTTTCAGAGTGACGTCGTCGGTTCTCAAGTGAAATTTTTTTCCGTAGAGGTAATTATAAGAGTGTTTTGCAGGTTTTACCACAGCCAACAATTTCCATCTTGTAACGCAATAATACTGTTCCAGTTTCGATAGCACTTTGCTGAATTAACCAATGACTTCCTCTTGTCCGTCTTGCATCTTCCTATGGCGACATTGCTTGCAATCGAGAATAACTTAGGATCACAGCTGTTGTCAAAAAGATGCCTTGGTTGTTGGAAAGCATTTTGGTCATCTTCATATCAAACGCAATCACGTCCTTCTTGAGTCAGTCTGGTCATGGGTTGGGCTATTTTTGCAAACCTGGAAAAAAGTCTTCTATAGTAAGGGTACAACCCAGAAAGCTCGTAACTTATGTTTGTTCATTGGTGTCGCCCAGTCTTGTACCGCCTTAACCTTTTTCGGGTTTGGCCCAATACCGTTTTGTGATACTACGTACCCTAAGTATTTCACGTCTTCGCCTAGTAGGCGTAGTCCACAAACAATTTCCAAATCACTATCACATTGTCCAAATATTATACAAGTCACGTTTTTAAAGATTGCTCATGAAAGATGATATCCATAAAACGCTCGAAGGTGGCAGGAGCGTTACAGAGTCCAAATAGCATGACTGTAAGGGGACGTAGAACAGTAGCAATAGTGACAGCAAACTTTTCCCATCTTTGAGATACATATCCGCTTGCCAGCAGCCACGATTCAAATTCAACGTTAAGAAGTCCCTGTTGCTGTTGTCTCATTGGCCGTGCACCTTCTGTCTCGATTCTATGCTTGACTACTACGGTTTTCCCTATTGAACCGCCGTCGATTGCTAACACATCCAAATACTGTCGGATCAAATTCTTTAAGTCTGCCAGTTGTGGGTGTTCAAAATGCTGGTACGGTTTCGTCAACTGGTATAATAACTTCGCGGAACACTCGTTGGTGGGAGGATTTTTCACAACGCCGCGATAGCCCGCCATGTAAACAACCAAAGCGCGATACCGTAGTCATTACCATTTAAAATTCCAGGTGGTACACCTAAGTCACTTTGATCAAAGCTTTCCCCACAAGTACGCTCTTTCCGAGAGATTCGTCATTAATCGGTTCAATGGTGAGCACAAATCATTTCCGGGGAGCACCCTCCAAGCGTCCAATTACTACACTTTTTGTCCTTCCCGGTAGGATAACGCCGTCCATTAAACAAACTCGTAGATACACCCTGTCTGCTTCGCAAAACAGCACTTCCTTGTAACGTACTCTCAAGACATCCTCTTTCGCGTACTACATTCGGATTGGCAATTGTTCTATTGGCTCCGATATTAACCGAGAACTTCACAGACTTGTCCATATATGTAAATGCTGTTTGCATGTTTAGATCGGTGTAATGCAGATGATGGTTCCTGCGACAGAATCTGTACAGTTCAGCTTTCGCCACCTCATGCCGACTCCCTTTAATTTTCCGGATTATCTGATTCCTTCTTGGTCTGTTTACATTTGGACTGTCTAAGCTCAGATTCGCCATATTTCCAGTACCAGAATCCCTTCCTTTTTGGTTGAAGTTCACGAAATACCCGGCTAATCATCTCCTCTATGCTTTCTTGCCACTGCTCCTCTACAAAGCATCTTACCTTGCCACTACTGCGATGAGAAGCTTGCCTTGCCGCTTAAAATTCTGAAAGCATGAGCTAGCGCGTCATGTAGGGTTCTTGAGCGAGCCAGCCGTAGTACTTGCTGGATCTCTCCGTCGCATATCCGGTCAACAAAGGTCTGTAATGTCTGCTGTTCTAGAAAGCAACCCAGTGTTGTTGGGTAGGCTAGTTTTATCAAGCGAGCAGTATCTGTCTCAAACTTTTGCAAAATTTTGTTAACCTTTTAGTAATGGTATTTTTTTTGAGCCTGGTACACCTGATGCAGATGAGAGTCACCGTACCTCATACTCAGCATTGATGTTCAGGCCCCGTAACTTTTTTGGTCATGGTCTGGTCTGATCTACAGAATGTTCAAAACCTCACTAAACACGACAATCAATTCGGTTGTCTTGTCACCATCGCTCCAGTCGTTAGCTCTCGCGTTTAAAATAGGTACCGCTACTTATTCCATATCACGACTACCAAAGCTTGAAGCTAGCGCTTATAGTAATCAAAATTGAATCAGGACTGACATAATTAACGCTCGTCACGGCAATTTATATTTTTATCCAATCGTTTTAATCATTTCGAGAATATACCAGGATACGTAAATAACATCGCGAATGTACCTATTGTAATCTTTAAAATTCAAAATCGTGCACCGTCATACAAAAGATGTCGAACCGCAGGAACTGCCAATCATCTTTTGTGTTCAAATACTTTGTTTACGTTCTAATGTTCTGGTGATAGGTAGACCGCTCAGCATCACAATTCTCACTGTGAATAACGGTTAACCACTAGATTATCCAGAAATATATTTATATACTTATTTCATTTTTATATTTATATTTCATTTATTTTCTTGTCCTGATGAAGCCTTTTACAAAAGTGGGCAAGACGTTGACCTTTGTTTATAAAATTACACGGTCCCAACCCGGAAACATAAATATTTTTTATGACACCGGCCGTGAAAGCATCCGATAATACCACAGTCATAGGCAACCTTCGTTTAAACCGCCTCCTCTAGATTTGATTTTGTGTCTTAGTTTTACCACTAGATTTGAACTTATCTCCCGAATCCTTTCGCCTTTATGTTGACCTGTGAAAGAATATTTAGAAGCTAATTTTTCGATATTCACCTCCTCAGAAAGTATGATTTACCATTGTATTAAATTAAGCAGATATAAAGTTTAACAAATTTTCATAGTCGCTATCCCGTCCATTATGTTTGTTTGCCACCTGAGGTTTTAATGGAGGTACACCCTGATTTTGTTATAAATTGTTTTCCTTAGGCAGGTTATAATTCAATGTAATTCATTATTTATGGTATTTTTTAGTATTTGTATATCACCAGAACAAATTATTAAAAACCTAACATTAGTTAAGATTAGAAAAATATATATTTCAACCCTCATATCTATTATTTTTTGTTTTTTTTTTCAAATTATGAATGTGATAGGACTGTGTAATAAAAAATTTTCTCGTTGGTAAGTAACTTGATGCTCATTTTTCTTTCAGTATTTCATATCACCTGAAGATGGCACATTAGGGTGTTGAAACTAGAAGTGCACTGTTTGAGTTTAAAAAAAAATTAATTGTACGTTATATACGGGGAAGATCTTGGAGTTTTAACGCTTCGACTATAAAAAATTGATGTATAAATGCATTTACGAATAATAGTCGCCTTATTCTCTTTACGTTCAAAACTTATTTAACGCATGATAAAGCGGTTAGCATTTAATAACCACACAAGAGGAGAGTAATGCGAATGCACCCTTTCACTTTAACTTACAGTATTTTTGCGCCACTATCCGTCAACGTCATCCGTAAAGCTGCCCTAATCAGGAAACGTCCAAAAAACAAATGATTCCGCCTTTAGCGCGCTGTAATTATTTCGTTTTATTAGAGCGAAAAGTAATCTTGGGTAAAAACACACACAATTGTAGTGCATACGAAAAAACTAAATATGCTGCACTAAAAATATAGTATACTCCGTATATATTTAAAAATCACAAATTGCCACTTGCCGGAAATAAATACTTGCAATTCATTTTTCTACCGATGTTGTAGTACGACCAAGGTGAACAAATATAAAACGACCTGGTGTATTTCTCCAAGTTTCTCCCTCGCGTTCTAGAACGTGAATCAATTAAGAAAACGTCATATTAATAATAAAACTTCTCTAATCAGGTTTCGGTTGATTTTATTTGGTTTATTAGTTCCCTATCGATATAAGTTTCAATGACAACCTTACATGTTGTAGAGGCAATTTAATGAAGTTACTTGTAGTATAATTGGATATTTGATCATAACCACTCTAACTTGAATTACGAAAGGCGGCTTCGTTGGGAAATACATTGATATAATATTTTTAATCTTCCGAAGTATATATGATATAAAGAAAAAATTCAGTATCTAAGAAATTGCGCGTCCACGTGCTACTTCTCTTATTTAGCTAATTTGGTGGTTGACATTTGTACTGAAGCCCTTAATAATTGGTTTTTATTTGGATATAGCTCTTAGACTAGTAGAACCCTATTAGCGTCGCATATGCAAAACAAACTATATTACAAAAGGGTATCGTTAAACAAACAATAAATTAATAGCGCTCACTTCCGCTAAACAGTAAAATTTAGTGTACATAACCATACTCAATATTGCCCGCATACGTACAAAGCAGGCAGGTAAACAAAAACGCACATACCAAAAGGGATAGTAGCCAAAATATAATTAGGTGTTAGAATCAACAAGGACACCTTCCAAGCAACCAATGGGCATTGCCACCCAACAACAGGTAGAAAATCTTTATAAGGACTGCCTAAACCCTAAACAAACCAAGACTAATATTGTTCTTCACAACTAGTACTGTGTCCATAATAGTAGATCCGTATTAAGCTACCTAGTTTTATGATGCTTGCGCATATATATATATATATATATATATATATATATATATATATATATATATATATATATATATATATATTATGCTGTGATAAGGGGTTGTTTAAGGGTGCACGACATAGTGAAGGTCACTAGAGAATGAGTAATTAGAATAGGCAGCAGAAAATTGGAGTTATTTTAGGAAATAAGTAAGAAATAGAAGTAGATAGTAAGTAGGAAACACCCTGTGTACAAAGTAGAAATAGTTTTGGGCGACGCAGGAAAGACATAGGAAGACGCATAGTTGGCGTAGGAATGAGAAATACGAGTATTAAACGGATGGTAAAGATTAAATACCCTGTAGATAGTGTTCAGTTGATATAAGTAAAGCGAATAAGAATATTTTCAGTGGGAGCACGCGTATAAATGATAAAGAATAATTAGACACGCATTAAGAAAAGAGTCTCAGACGATTAAGTAATACGGATGTGAAAATAGAGTTTCATGTAGCTAATATAATGCGTATAAAGATCTAACCATTTTGATAAGAGAAATGATTAAAAATTGCGTGAATCGCATGTAAACAATGAAAGTTTAAAGTAAAATTGCATCAGTTGTTTATGGAAAGGCGACTATTCTATCAAAATACAGCATGTTGATAAGTGAAGACACCTGCAGGCAGGTGGGTATTATGAACGAACGCAGAGCATTACATCAGAAAATATTCGAAATGAAATTATTTGATTGGTCCGAAGCAAACGACAGGTTCTAGACCACACCACGGATGCAGTGGGGATTCGAAATTATATTAGCAAGCACCGCGATAAGAAAGTCAGTTTTGAACTCAATGAAGGCCCAAGTGCATTGCCAGTAATACTGAATAATACGTAACAAGTGGTACAAAGTGAAATAAATGAGTGTGTATATGAAATTTTCCGTTTAAAACGTAAGTAGGATTATTTTTATGAATTAATCGTAAACTAAGACATAAAAATAATAGGGCTTCGAGGTCTGAGGGAAAATAGGCCAGAATGCTTGATGTTAAGAAAGATTACAATAAAACAATTTAAATGTCGAGGCGAAAGGATGAACATAATCTTGAAGTATAGGGGTGAACGAATTACAAATTTGAAGTCTATGGCAAGAATGATTAAAGCATAAAATTATAATTTAATGGTGTTGGTCCATAATGGTAATAAGTTAAATGGAATCGAAAATTGGGAAGATTAATTTTAATGGAAGCGTCGTCGCAAAAAGATAAAACCAGGTCAGATTGTTAGTTATAAGGCATCTGTTTTTCTACAAGAATTTTATTTTATTTTTAATATCAAATTGGCTAAATATTATATGCTTGTAAACAAGTCAACAAAGGGTTGAATACGTATTGAAATAATAATAAGAAAACGGATTTAGAATATTCTACATTTGTTGGTAAAGATAATGAGTTTTCTTTGGTGACTTTGGGTTTTTAGTACAAATTAAATGGTTGTTGATAAATGAAATTTATAAAGGTGAATTAATTTGAAAATGTATTGTAAATAACGTCAAAGCTGTACATAAAGCATTAGTTTCATAAAATTGGATCCAAACTTACTGAATTTTTATAATTACAAATATATGCTAGCCGAGGTCATAAGATTGAGGAGGAGCCACAAATTAAGTAGGGCAGAGATAACCCGCAAAGGCGGTAACTTGTTGAATTTTGTCATTGGTCGATAAAGTTGTTTATGATAAATTCCAGTTGATAGCAACATTAAGAAACAGCTGGAGGAGGAAATAATCACAAGCTGTAGGAAAGATTAAAATGGTGGTTCAATAATTTAATTTAGTATTATAGCAATTAAAATAAATAGGTCGCTCAACGTAAGGACACGTGATATTACAGAATTAATAGGTCGACCCATTAAAAGGGGTATGTACAGCAATATATATATATACAGTGCTTCCCAAAAGTAACGGATATATTCGATTAAATGATTATTGACAATTTCTGAGTAAAAAGCTCTGACACGTCGATTTTTATTTTTAAATTGTCATTTAATTATGTAATTTTTAACACCCCACCCTTCAACCCCTAAGCGCTAGCATGCCCTACTTAAAAATTTTAAATAGCAATGTACCCCTTGTGATACCTCAATTAATAGCATTTTTCATGCAGAAATAAAATTTTACAAAAAATTCTAAATCGGTTGATAAATAACTGTTTTATTCAATACACAATACTTAAATAAAAAGCAAAAAAACAAACCCAATTTCAATTAAATGTTTAAACTGCTGTCCGTTAGCGGCTAGTCAGTGTCCTAATCTAGAGACAAACACTTGTTGAACTTTGTTTACTATACTTTAGATTTTAAATAATCCCAGAGAAAATAATCCAAAAGGGTTAAGCCGGCACACCTTGCGGGCCATTCAATTTGTCCTCGTCTACCAATCCACCTCATAGGAAATACTTGGTCGAGATATTCCCATACTGGACGTGCATAGTGGGGAGGCGCACCATCTTGCTGTAGCCAAATACTGGGATCAGGTGAATCAGGATCTTCTGCATTCGGATGTAGTACCGCTAAAGCCTGAGTTAATTCAAATTCGAGAAAATTAAGATATTGTTCCCCATTGAGTGTTCTCTCAAAAAAGTACGGTCCAATAACTTTATTACCAACTATCCCCGCCCAAACAATAATCTTTTGTGGAAATTGTGTATTTGCTTCCATTATCCAATGCGGATTTTCATCAGCCCAATAACGGCAATTCTGCTTATTAACGGTACCATTTAAATAAAATGTTGCCTCATCAGAAAACATAATATTGCCTTCCAACCGAAGATTTTCATTACAAAGTTCCATCATTGTCTCACAAAATTGCGCTCACCTATCAAAATCATCATCTGATAACTCTTGCACTAATTGCACTTTGTAAGGGTGAAATTTTTGCTTACGGCAAAATCTATGAACTGCACTTTTTGATGCATTTAACTGTGAAGCGACCCCCGCAACGCTTGAATGTGGATTTTCCTGCACTAATAGCAAGACATCCAATTCTGAATCTTCATCTAAAGCGGATGGACGTCCATCTTTAGATTTATCTCGTACGTGTCCAATATTCCGAAATTTATTTTCAATTCGGCTTATCCTTGGTTACGAGATTGGGGGGGAGGTCGGGATGAATTTCATTGAATAAAATTCGAACTTCTTTGTGCGTTCGAATTCTATCTCCAAAGCCAATCATCATTAAAATTACAATCCTTTCGGCTTCGTTAAGTCTCATTTTTGCTGACTTATTATTAAACAAGCAACACGCACTTAACTAACGTACTTTTACTGAACTTATTTGACACTTTACAAACATTTTGTTTGTCAAGGCATACCCGATAATTGGCATTTTAAGTGAATAAGTTTTTATTGAATAAAACAGTTGTTTATCATCGGATTTAGAATTTTTTGTAAAATTCTATTTCTGCATGAAAAATGCTATTAATTGAGGTATCACAAGGGATACATTGCCATTTAAAATTTTTAAGTAGGGGATGCTAGCGCTTAGGGGTTGAAGGGTGGGGTGTTAAAAATTACATAATTAAATGACAATTTAAAAATAAAAATCGACGTGTCAGAGCTTTTTACTCAGAAATTGTCAATAATCATTTAATCGAATATATCCGTTACTTTTGGGACGCACTGTATATATTTATATATATATATATATATATATATATATATATATATATTATATTGCTCTCTCCTTTCATTTTATTTTGCTATATTAGAGCCTCTCTTTTTATATCTGCCTCGGCTAGCTCAAGCTGATAAAATAATGTAAATGAAGCAATCCAAAATTCATATAATGATCGAGAATGTTTACACTTTGTATTCTAATAACTAATTAATTCCATTTTATGTTCAAAAATTAACCCCTAAATAAAATATTAATATTTATCTGATTTTACCAAAATTAGACACCCTGAAGGTCAGCAAAAATGCCACTAAATCTCTAACCTGTGTTTTCCCTGTTTGATTCCTGGAACTGCCTCTACATGTTGATGTCAGCACCCCTGGATTGTTTCCAATTTGATTCTCCGTTACAGCTTTTCAGAGTTAATTTTTAGCGTAGTTTCCAAAATAATTACATAATTTTTCTTCATGCTCCCTTCCGTTTTTACCCAGATTTTTGTTTAGTTTGATTTAAAGTTTTTTTGGATTTTTAATTGAAGTTCATTTGGAATTTTATTTGGAGTTTCTCCAGAGCTTATTTGGAAATTTAATTTGAAGCTCTAAATTCTTAAATATTAGTATTATATATAATTAATAATTTACCTCACGTTTTTTAAAAGCAAACGGCCGCTTCTATTGTATTTATTGGCACTTGGCACTTGACTTTGCACTTTCATTTCGCCCAATTATTTATTTTTACTAAGTTCACTTTGCGTAGTAATTTACTCCTCACTGACGTGAATAGTGCATTGGTTGCAGAGATACTGGCTATTTACAAGGTCCGCGTACTATTTAAAGACTCCTCCTATCTAGTTTTCTATTAGTTTTCCTCGTGTGTTCATTGATTAAGGCGTTGCACCTTGCTATCACTATAGTACTTAGTATTTCTCCAAATTTCATGTACAGACTCTTGGTAAAACGCTTTATTCCTCACGTCGGCGTTCAATATTATCTAGCATATTTCGCGGAAAGTCCAAACTTCTATTACATTCTGTTACGTCGTTTTATTTGTGATGACTATAGTTCAAACTTTATCGCATTACGGACCGTCTGTTATTTCTTGTTTACTCCAAATATGTTGGATTCTATAAAAATGTACTGTCTTTGGTCACGTATTAATATTTTTATAATGACGTATTTGAATGCGTTTGCTTATTTATGCCTTGATATTTTGAATGATGTGATTTTATAGCTAGAATGCCAGGTTGTTTACCTATATCGATTGCATGTTTATTTTGATAAAACATTACTTTTGCTTGTTTGCTTATTGTTCTCGCTAGATATCATCTGGTTATTGCAGAATGAGCTTCTCTTTTATGAATTAAATTAGTTAGGATTTATATACAGTGTGCTCGCTATTGACTTCATGTAAAATTGTTGATTTACCCCTATTTAATGGTGGAATTGTTTGGTCTTCTAAATGCTAATAATATTTACATGTATCTTACGACCCCTATGACTTAAATTACCTTCTTATCATAACAATATAGATATATATATATATATATATATATATAAAAATAAAGACAAGTTATTTGCAGTCCGCAATAGGAAAAAGTATATAAAGTAAGATGTATCTGTAAACAAACTCGTATGAAAATAATAAGAGCTATTGACAAATACAAATCGGGCTGGTAGTTATATAGCCATTAACAAAACATTAGCTTTATTACTTCATAGGGGAGGAAACATCCACTGACCAATGGTTTCGGCTTGTTAGCCTCATCGGAGTGGAATAGTTCCCAAGAACCCTATGAAGTAATCAAAGCTATTATAATGATATAATTTCAAAACAATCACTGTACTATGGCAAAAGTAAATAAAACCGCCATCAGGTGATAAAACACCAACACTACTAAAGTGTGGAAGTACAGAATTGAACCGAAACTACATAATAAATTTTATAAATGACTATAAAAGTACGTCTGGCGTTTGAGATTTGCGGAATGTTACAGCAAAATTTATTTGCAAACGTAACAAACCTTCTCCTGGCGACACCCGGGTTCATGCCCCAAAGGCAATTCAAATAAATAAAGACAAGTTATTTGCAGTCCGCAATGATGCCGAAAATTTTAGAATTGAACAAAGGAAGCCGGTAAGCAAACAATCGTATGATCGACAACTACTAACGTGTTTGACTTTCGTCCAAGTAAGACGTGCTATTGCGAGCTCTGATAATATTAAATTATTAGAATTAAAATTCTTGATATCTTAAGTACTTTAGTGCTCGTAAATAATGTCATGTGTAAGTAGTAAGTAAAGTACTACAACTCCAAATAAAACTAAGTGTGATTTAGGGAAAACTCTCTAATCATGATCATTTCATTTAGTGGGTGAGTGAATACAATAGACCAGAAAAATACCCTCATCGTGCGCGAGAATAGGGTACAACTGAAAACTAGGGTGGGTAAGAACCTTTAGAATTACGTGACCAGTAAGCATTGGTCACATACATAACATAAATAAATAATTATCATACATTCTTGCTCAATATCTGCTGATAAGTCGAAACACTTTAACAACTCGCTATTAAGAGTAGGTGATTTATTCTGTTGCTGAATTCGTTAAAGAATTTATTATAAACCGGTCGTACTAAACAACTTCTCTTTAGGTTTGAGGCGTCCTTACACCCATTAACCCCACTAGATGTAAAAATACCGTCACCTCAGGTTATAGGATTTTAGGTAAAACAGAAATTATAATCAAAATTTCTATCCTTTAGATGTAGATATTTTGTTAAAAGGAAAATAGCTTAACTAAACTCCTGTTCAAAATTTGTAACAATTAGGGTTTTCTTTAGTAATACCTACTCATTTGTGAGACGCCGGACTAAAAATTTTTTTAAACAGATTCCTTTGTCTCATTGTTTGCAAGGAATTTATCTTGTTTAAAAGTAGAAAAATCGATTAATATTTCTATTCTACAGGTTAAAATTCGGCTAATTTATGTTATGGAAAAATCTAAAAATAATCATGTAAGCGGTATGCGAGATCTGACAAATAATAATGAGTTAACAAATTTGTAAATGTGTAAACTATTTAAAAATTCTGTTTTAGCATTTTAAAACAAAAAACCTGTACTATTTGATGATTCTACTAAGCATGAATTTTATAGAGCCATTATGATAAATATTATTTGTTTATCTAAAATGAAATAAACGTGTCAGTACGTTGACTTTTTTGTGTCTTATAGTTTAAAAATTGCATAGGTTAAAATACTTTCTGTTAGGAAATGCATCTAAATGATTGAAATAAAACCTACCACCATATTTATCCAAGAATTTTGCTAAGGAATAAAAATTAAAAACACTAAAAGATTTTTTGTATCAGCCCTTTAAAATTAATTAATACTTGTTAGATACAGTAACGTCAAACTTCAAATTACATTACTAACAAGATGGTATAAGCTATAATTTAGACTGTGACGTCATAGGGTTATATTGTATCATAGGTGGTGTTCTGTATGTGGCAGGTCAATGATGGGGTGAATGATCTTTGTATCTACCAAAAATTGTCTCTTTTTGGACCTTAGAATTTCCCATGTTAAATCTCATAAGAAAACTGTTTTTTGGTCTCGCACGAACATAGGTTATCTACTGCTTGCGGAGTTCAGTAAGTTTAATAGATGAATTAAAGGTCTACTAGAATTACTAAGGTCCTTATCGAGGAACCAGACTAAGAGAGGTCCTCAGCAAGAGGGCAGCAGCTCTTTCAGTACTAAGAGTGGCAGAGACAGTAGGATAGGCATGGCCTTCTTAGACACACTTATTTAAATTGTTATTTAAGGTGATAGGATCCTCTAGGGTATAAGAATCCGGAGTAAAAATAGTTCCCCATTTGGATCTCCAAGAGTCATATTAAAATGCGTAAAAGGACATGAAAATTTAATAACTACTGGTGATTTTAATGCGTTGGTAGGCGAGGGTACGGAGGGAGCGGTGCTAGGCTCGTTTTGAATAGGCACGAGAAACGTCGGAGGAAATAGACTGATCAAATTTTGTGACAAAAACAATTTAACCATTACAAACACATTATTTCAACATTATGATAGAAGGCGATTCACGTGGAAGATGCCAGGAGATATACATAGACTTCAAATAGATTGCATTCTTGTTTAACAACGGTTTACAAATCAAGTAAATGACTGGAGAAGCTACCCAGAAACAGATATAGACACTGACTGCAACAATGTAATCATGAAGGCAGCTCTAAAACCTAAAAATTTGAAAGAAGGAACGGAAAATGCACTTTGACTTTGAGAAACCCCAAGATAAAGATATCCACAAAGGTCAGAGGAATTGGTTGAAAGCGATCGGAAAACTTTCGGATACTAGGGAAGTAAAAGCGTAATAGAATAACATTAAATCCAGCTTAGGCACACCGGCCAGAGATATTCTGCGGTACACACAAAAAGAAAAATAGAAGCAATGGATAACAAAGGATATCCTTAGTTTAATAGAAGAAAGACGAAAATAACAAAACAGACCAGACGAAGCAGGTATACAGACATACAAAACCATAGATGGGAAATTATTGTATATGCAGAAAGCCAAAGAACGATAGATTGATGAAAAGTGCAAAGAGGTACAAACTAAGATAAAAATGGGAAAACAGACGAAGCATACAAACTAAATAGAATAAATTTTAGGGATATAAAACAGTATAGCAAAAATATAAGGAGTGCGGAAGAAGACATTATAGAAATTGTAGAGAACATGGTTACATGGCAAAAATATATAGGGAATTTATATGCAGGAGAGAAACTAACAGCACTAGAAAAGGAATCAGACATTGAAAACTATACTTAGAAATGAGTTTGAAATAGCATTAGAAAGCCTGAATAATGGTAAGACATCTGGTATAGATTAGTTGCGAGCAGAAACACTAAAAGCCGCTAGACAAGCAGTAACAGAACGTCTCTTCCAACTTGTAAGCTATTTGTATGAGACAGGACAGGTATCCAAAGATTCAAACGTAACGTCATAGTACCACACAAAAAAAAGGGCCGCGTGTAGATACGAAAATTTTCGAACAATAAGTTTGTCACGACACGTGTCAAAAATATTAACTAGGACTGTAATGGGTTTTAGGGATAGACGGATAGTATATAGCTTATACAAAGGGCAAACAGGGGTAACAAAATTAATTCAGGAACGAAGAGAAGTAAATATTAGGAAAGGGGCGAGAGAAGGATACACACTGTCCCCATTAATTTTTAACTTGTACATCGAAGAGGCAATGAATACTGTCAAATGCAGCAAAACATTATTATGCAAGGACAAAAAATTAATATGCTTAGATTTGCAGATGGTATAGTAGTTTTAGCACATATCAAGGAAGTGTTAGAAGCAGTTTTTGATGAAATGGAAACAGTTCTAACAGAGAGATACAGAATGATAGTTAACAAAAATAAAACTAAAATACTAGTATGTAAAGGAGGGGAAAATAAATCAAAAACTAGAATACAAATAGGAAACGAGAACATGCAAGAGGTTAAGGATTTCTGCTACCTGAAGGCAAATAATGCAAGATGGGAAAAGTGCAAAAGTTATAAAACAAAGATTAGCGCAAGACCGTGCTACAACTAACAAGAAAAAGCAACTACTATGCTCAAAGACCACAAACATAGAAACAAGGAAAAGGTTGCGTGGAGCGCAGCATTCTACGGCTGTAAAACTTGGATAGTAGAAAAAGCGGACTGGAAAAGGTAGATCCTTTGAAATGTGGTGCTACAGACGTATAACAAAGATATCATGGCCAGGCAAAATTAAGAACGAAGAGGTTCTAGAAATGGTAGGGGAAGAAATAAATATGTAAAAAACGGTAAAAAAATAGGAGAGATAGGATGAATGAGTATTGCCGAATATATTACAAGCAGAGATAAGAAAAAAGGGAGGTAAAGTAGACTATTGCATACCGAAAGTCAAAGATGGGGCAGTAGGATTTTTAAAGAAATGTGTAGGCTGGCTCAAAATAAAAATCGATGCAGGTAATGTACCACCAGTTCCAAGACGGAAAACTTAATGGCGAATAGAAATAATTGTACTGAAACCTAGTGATTATTATAAACAACTACAGGTGTACTTTGCAATATTACAAACTGATGTTTCTGCGAAAGGATGTATTGGGAAACTAATAATTCGGCAAATGTCTAAGTGTTGGGGATCTTGGTAGCCACCAGTTCCCTAACCCCCTTCACATACCACTGAATATCGGTGAAATAGGGTATATGTCTAGACAACAATAGAAGGAAACCAAGCTGTATCTAGGCTGCGGGAATTGCAGAGAAATGTGTAGGCTAACTCAGAAGAAAAATCAATGGAGGTATGCATTCAACCAGTGCCAAAACAGAAAACCTAATTTGCGAAAAAATATTTGTGCATAATCCTGATGGTTATTATAAACTACAGGTCTTTGTTATGCAATATTCTGAACTAATGTTGATTGTGCGAAAGGATTTATTGGAAAACTCTTATTTCGCCAAATCTCTAAGTGTTGAGGGATCTTGCTAGCACAGGTTGCTTAACCCCCTTCCCATAACACTGAATACGGGTGACAAAGGGTACATATTCAATAAACAATACAAAGGAAACCGACCTGTATCTATCAGGAAAGGGCAGCTGCTATGTTCGAAGACAAGAATAATGAAAAAATTCTTGAAAGCATGTACGGCTATGAAATAGGTACATTAGGAGAGGCAGACCGGAGAAAGGTAGAAGCCTTTAGAATGTGGTGCTTCATGTATGATGATGATAGATAGCATAGACAGACAAAGTTAAAAGGTTCTAGAAATAGTAGAGGAAGAAGAATATCTGTGGAAAACAAAAAAAAATGGGGGAAATATAAGAATAGGACACGGTCTACAACATTTGGGGAATAGTATGGAATATATTATAGGCAAAGTTAGGAAAATGGAGAAGTGGAAAATGGAGAAGTAGAGATAGACCTAGATCAGACTATTGCACGTAGATAGCAAAAGAATTAGGCTGTGGAAATTTTAGGGAAATGTGTAGGTCAGCTCAGAATAAGAAACAATGGAGGTATGCGTCTAATCAGTTCCAGGACTGAAGACCTAATGATGATGAAAATGAAACATACGTATCAAACTTTTAAACTTCAATCCTCTTTAGAAGAAACATTTTCGTATCGTTAAGTATAAATTATAATAGATATTACCCAATATTTTATTACATTATTTTAGATCCTAATACGCGTTTGAAACTCTTTTTGCTTACGACATGTAAATTAGTCATTAAAGGGAAAATCAAACTGATTTGTGTATTTACGAAGAGGAAATATTAGACAATCATTCGTCTTGAAACGACAAATGTGCCAAGATACGATAAGGAACGGATAGTTTAATAAATAAAATAAACTAAATTTGATAACAAATAGTGGAAAGCGATTTTCTGTTTACACGAAGTAAGAAATCTGTAATTATACAAAGTGGAAACATAATATAGCAAATCTACGTAAAATTTTTTAGTAATTCTAAGAGTAGAATGAATATGCTCCAAACTGTTAGCTAGTAATAGGCTATTTTCTACTGAATCAAATTTTGAGGTGTATATTATTTTGTGCGTTGTATAAATGCATTGCAATTTTAATGCGAATTAATTTATACGATTTTAATGTAAGTAATTCGGTTGTATCACAAAGCATTTAATTAATTCACAAGGTATTTTAATTATTTTCTATATAAACTATAATCAGAAAATACCGAAAAACATATACCAATATTAAATCTTAAAGGGGGTAATACTCAAATTTTTGACGGGAACGGGGATAAAAATCGTACTTATGCTTCTGACTATCAGCCACTTGTTAATAAATGACAGAAGACAACATGTAAGGTTTTTGAACAAATATTACTTTGATAGTAATACTGTTTTCAATGGATATTGACATTGACCGGAATTAAATTCTTACATTAATGTAAATAAATTTCAAAAGATTTTTTTTTACAAACTGGGCAGCTTGTTGAGAATAATGGGGTAATATAAATTTGTGTACTACGTCTTATCTTTATTTTAGTGCTTAAGTAATATTAAGGGAGATAAACGTTCTACGTATTCGTAAAAATATTTAAGCTTTATTCATAACCCAGCTTAACCGTTTTAATTGTGACGAAGATAAATACTTTTTATAATACTTCTTTCTCACATAAAAAATACCCTGCGTTACTTTTAATAGCTTTACAAGAGTATAAAACGGTATAAATTTACGAAACCTTTAATTTCTGTACTTACTACAGACGGAATATTGTTAGGTAGTAAAGTATATCGATAAAGGGTTATATGAATCTAACGGGTTTCAAGGATTTAATGTTCTGAATACAACTAGTTAATCGGAAATGTATTGTCTACGAACTAAAATTTTCAATAATTAATTACTCCGTTCGAATTGACTGTGGTATTATAATTTACAACTAGTGACAGGGTGAGGTAATTATCCACGCTTTTAGTGTTGTTTCCCTAATGTATGTTATAGATTTTGGGCACACAATCTTGTTATTCCAAACAAAGCCAGCACACTTGCAACTCTCCGGGATATCTGACATCCTCTGGCGCCTTAATTCCTTCTTATCCTACTCTGGGGCGATTAAAGAGACTGCGTAGAAAATGGATCAACTTTTAATCTCGATTGAACTGTAACATATATCGAATCGTGTAAATGTTTCTTAAATTTATGTTCCAGCTATAAAATTAAAGCTGCTTTAAGTTAAGCGGTGGAAAGTCAGCTTTTCCTCACGGTGCAGGCTTAAAAAGATATCTTTTTGTGTTCTTATGTATTATAAGTGCCTTTCAAGTTTCAACACACATATAAACAACGTTTATAAACAAGGTTTCTAAATTGTCGAATCTTGGTTTAGTTTTGTAAATTTAGTTCACTAGTAAGCGTGCCCGAGAGCAACCGTAAAGAATAATGGGTTTATAGAAAAGCAATATACTGTTGAAAGTATAATACACATCAAATGTCATTTGCCGTCGATACATGGCTAAACGAATTTTGGAAAATATCGCATCTTACAATTTCAGGAACTGTATTTTCATCAAATGAATGTAATGAAAATTGAATAAACCGTAGGTGGCGATAGAGTTTTAAATAAAACCTTCATACGTAGGTACTGCAGAAATTGCCAAATTCATAATATTTAACTTTAGTAGAGAAAGGTTTTACTTCCAAAAATTGTAAGCGATGTTACAATGGCAAGAGTCGGATTCTGCCAAGGCCGGGAGCTTTGTGTATAAATATTTTCAGAGACTATACCTTAATGTGTTACGGTATTACGCGCAGACGAAGAAGAAAAGTAAAGTAAGTGAAGAAAATCGCCCACACCGAATACCGCAACAAAACGAGGGGAATTAAAGAAAATAATGCCGCAGTAGTTGAAAACGTTGTAGCGTGGTGTGGACCAGACAGAAAGAAAAATTGGAGACCTCAGTAAGTTGTTACAAACCGTTAGTTAACAAACATGGTATCTGTAATGCAATAAACAACATCAAGTTTAAAGCTAAGCGACTACACATCTTGAGAGCTTCTTACGTTCTTCTGTATCTCTGAACAACAAGTTACAGTAACCCCTTACTTACTCCCTCTACTGCCCTTAGGTCTATGGACGCACGCAAAAGGCCTGTAATATTTTACACATCCTCCGGCGCGGCGGTACAACTTAGCTTATCACTTCTTATTTCTAAAGGATACAATAATTGTATTGGGCGCCTAATTACGGTGTCATTCGAAATCTTAACGTAACAGGCACGCACTTTGCCATCACGGCCGTTTATTACGTCTTTCACCAACCCTAATTTCCACAATAACCGTCGCTTATCATTTCTATGTATTAATACGACATCCCCTTGCTTAATCGCACACTCATGCACATTCACGTTATGATGAGCTCCTCTTAATAAATGTAAATATTCTGCGCTCCATCTTTTCCAAAAGTAGTCGATAACGTTTGTTCTCTGCTTCCATAGCCTACGAATCTCATCTCCATTAATAACACGGTCAACAAAAGGAATAGTAGCCAAAGCGGGTCCCAATAAAAAATGCGAAGGGGTGAACGGCATTAAATCCATAGGTTCACTACCTAGGTATGTGAGCGGGCGGGCGTTTATTGTTGCTTCAACCTCGGTAATGAGTGTATTTAGTTGATCTAAATTTAGTAAAGAACGTCCTATCGTAGCCCTAAGGGCGTCTTTTACACTTTTTACAAGTCGCTCGTAAAATCCTCCGTGCCAAGCCGCTCGCTCTACTATAAATTTCCACTTAATTTGGTGACTGTTCACAAACTCGATCAATTCTGTACTCGCCATCACTTTGTTTAAGGTCGATATTTCACGTGATATTTTTTTAAATGTTTTAGCGTTATCTGAGTAAATGACCTTAGGAATCCCTCTACGGGCAAAGAACCGTTTACATGCACTGATTGTAGACGCAACATCCATGTTCAAAACAATCTCTAGATGAAGTGCTCGTATAACAGCGCAGGTGAATAAAATCACATAACATGGCTTTGAATGATAACTATCTTTAAAATACAACGGTCCCGCGAAGTCTAAACCTGTCACTTCAAAGGGCTTTGTTTGCTGTATTCGATCCCTAGGTAACAGCGCGAAAGGATGCGACCCTAACTTTCCACGAAGTAGTTTACAGATGACACATCTTGCTAAAGCGGACTTTATTAATTGCCGTCCTCGTACAATCCAAAATCGTTTACGTACTTCAAGTGTCGCATTAACACCACTATGATGAAAAAAGTTTTATGAAACTTCATTATTAGTAGTTTACTTAAATGTGCATTTTTCGATAGAATTACGGGATGCTTGAGGTCGAAATCTTCTCTTAAATTATGAAGACGTCCACCCAAATGCAGCAATTCATGTTTATCTAAGAAAGGGCTTAAAGTTGAAATACTCGATTTCCGTTCAATGCCCTGACCCTTTTGTAAGCTGTTAATCTCCGAATAATAAACCTCCCGCTGAGCTATTTCGGCCTTTTCAAATTCGTTTACGGTTAAGCTCTTTATTTCTTTATTATTTCTGGTTCTTAATTTTTCTATAAATCGTAAAACATATGCCGTTATCCGCACTAAACGATCAAAATCACGGTATCTGGAGGAATCTATAAATTGATTGCTACCTTTTATAGTGTCGTTAATTAGTAAAAACATTTTCGATACTATATCTATCGTTGACGTAGCTGTCTCTATTTGTTACAGGCGGAAAAGCTACTAAGTGTATCTTTTCCAGTCAAATTATAAAATGGGGGCGGCCTGTAAAACAAAATTTAAAGGGGGGTCACCGGCACTAGTTGCGGGAGGTCGTGGATCATATAGAGGGTTGAAATTTTGAAAAAAGGGTTAAATTAATTTATAATATACTACAAAAATGTGGCACTTACCTTTCATAAAATATTGTGGCTTAATGACAATTGCCAAGGGCGCCAGACAAGTCGAGAATGTCCAAATGTTCGTACAAAACCTTGAGAGACTTGTCATCCCAAGGAGGACAATTGTTTCTTTTAATCAATTCCTCACTTTTTACTACTTATATAAAAAAATAAGAAAAACTATTGACTTAATCAACGGCAAACAAAACTATTTAATTCACAGAGCAATAAACGTGAACCGCTTACATTCATTGATTTAGAAATTTAAGTGAATAGGTAATTATGGACTTTATGAAAATTTTGAGTACATAAGTAGTTATCAAACACTTGTATATGAAAGAAACTTTTATTATAAATTGTACACTAATTTAATCCTACGGTTTATGGCCAAAACGTCCTAACAGATGCACTTACTAAAAATTGGTCATGCTACTTAACTATAAAGGCTTACTTACTAAAGATTGTCCATTGTTTGAGGGTTTGTTTTCCAACGTAGAGCAGTTATTAAATTTGGGAAGAGAATCTCGTTTGTTGCTTCTGTTTGTAATGTTTAAGAAAATTGACTGGCACACGAACTCTGCAGAATTTTTGACAATGTCACTTACTTGTGCGTCACACGCCTACAAGCTTTTTAATATTTATCTTGCATCACTATAAATCCGCGAACATATGGGCATAACCCTTGCGAAACTGGAAGAGTAACACTTCTTTCCAATTTTTTTACTAACATGATACGAAGTGGAATATTCTAGCTGTCATGTCGGAGAAACGCTACCCGCAAACTACGTTTCTCTCTACTTCTTGACCACGGACGGCCCCATTGGAAAAACTCCCTGTCTTTTGGCTAAGCCTTGAGCTATATAGATTAAATCCCTACCCTAATAATTACGTACTTCATTTTCTGTTATCCAATGACTGAACTGAACCTCCCACAAAACAAGATTTCAGAAACCAAATCCAACCCCTTTTTAGATGAGAATCACGGAAGCAATTATTCTCCCACGGGTTTAAATTATCTTTTACTTTCTACGAATTACTTAAATATGGCAATGTGGAATCTACCTATGGCGGCTGTAGTCTGGCATTAACAAAGACCGGCTAATCTACTTGAGCCAAAATGGATTTTAAATACAATGGATGTCTCCAGACTACTTAATATTACTTGTAATATTTGAACAAATCAAATTGGAAATAGTGTCCGCTATTATAATGTTTTGTTTCCTATAATCCGCTGTAAATCAACGAAAGTGTTAAGCTTTTCAAACTGAAATTGGTTTTCCTTTATTTACGCTAAAAGGTACTATACATTTTAAAAGGTTTATTGTATTTGACTTACGATGGGGTCTAGAGCTTTAAATGATGACCTGCCGCTGGAATTTACTAGCCCGAAGCTATCGGTAAATGTGGTCTTTTATTATAAAGGATCCTAAATAAAATGAGGTGATTTATTGGTGTAAATTTTTGTTTATACTTTATTCAAGTTACTGAATTTTTAATTAATTAATTTGTTTAATGGTTAACATTACAAAATAATGTTACATATTGTATTATCTGGCCACGTTTGTTAACTTTCTAAGATTTCAATAAATTCAGGGTTTTGTTTTCGATTATTGATTAAATGTGTTCGTATCACGGAATTTAAAAGAAACGGGCTACATGTAACTCCGAATGTTACTCTATTCATACGGTACGTTTCCAGTTCATTGTCGTTATTGTACCATAAGAATCGATGTGCGTCTTTATCGTCAGGAATGTAAATAAATTTGTAGAAATGCTTTCTCAATGTCAGCCGTAATTCCGATCTCGCCTACACGAAAATTAAGCAAAATTTTAATTAAATCTGGACTTAAATTAGGCCCCTTTTCTAATAAGTCATTCAACGACTTTTGTCCCGGGGCATGTGAAGAGGCATCGAAAACCACTCGTAAACGCGTTCTCTAAAAACCGGCCTGTGTGGCATGTAGTAAACACGATCGCCATTTGTTTTTTCAGCATCACCGCGGGAAATTAACTCGGCATAATTATTATCCAACATTCCTTTGATAGCAGCGTTATATTCACATATTTTGTTAATATTGGTCAATTTAAACTTTAGCCTCTGAGCACGAATTCGCGCACTAATTAAATTATCATTTTCAATCACTGCATCCTCATTTTTCCACGGTAACGCTACTAAATATCGATCATCACATTTATGAACGTTATTTTTCAAAAAATTATCGAAAAATTTCTTATTGTCGTCTGCTTCTTTGGTTATATCTATTGTTTCCAAATCCCACATACTTTCGATCGCGGCTTCTGTTTTTATAACTGTCGCATGTAACACTGTTTGCAGATTTACTCCTATGGTTGTAGCATCAACTGGTATGGGGCCATGCAAAGCATAACCAAATTTCGTGTCCACCGCTACTAAACCTTTGTTTAGACGAATATTCTTTCCTGTCACTACTGTCCAGTAATTGTCTGCTCCAATAAGGATACTAATTCCATCAACAATTAACGCTCGATCTATATTATACGGGATATTGTCAGCAAGCTGCAAGTTTTGATACTCTACCACGCTTTCTTTAGGTATATCTAAATCATCCATGCAAATTTCTGGAACTTCCACAGCCTCAATCGTTAAAATTTCATCTGTATATTGTCCCTTCAAAGTAATTAAAACGCGGTTGTAAAGCTTAGAGGGTATCGATGCACTATTTCCAAACGCGGCAATACGAACCCTATGTTGTCCAACAACAGGTAAATTTAATACCCTTGATAGATTCTCCTTAATAAATGAAAGTTGACTATCTCCGTCCATTACTAATCTAATTAACTTCTTTGAATTTTTGCCAAAGGCATAAACACAAGCCGTTTGCAATAGCACATTTTTGTTTACGTTTGTCATCAAACTGGACACCGACGGCGCCGAAGTGTTCATTGAACTCTCGCCTTTCGTTAATTTCAATGTAATACCTGTCGTCTCAGCGTTGTGTCTATCTTTACCTGGCTTAAAGCTTGGGTCGCACATTGTTGTTGCGTGCCTGCCTCTGGGTCCTTACATCTTAAGAATCTATTTTTACAATACTTAGCGCTATGGTTATTTCTCGTACAACGGTAACAATTTCCTGCTGCCTTTAGAATTTCTTTCTTCCTTGCCAAAGGTACATCTGAGTCACACATTTCGGTTTTATGGTCTTTCTTGCAGAAAGCACAGCATTCAAGACGTTTGTTCGGCGTGACTAATAAACTAGATGCAGTTCCTTTGTAATGCGTTCTCCTTTCTGTTGGGAGCATCTTTTCTTTACAATCTGCATTCGGTATTAAAGCTTGTTCTAACGACTCGAGTTCGTTTTTAAGAAACCGCAATATATCCTTTATCCGGCGATCTGCCTCTTCATCTGACTTTGATGATGAACTTTCTAAATTATTCGTAATAATTTCTAGATGATTGGATGATTTCATTTTCATTTGTCGATAAAATCCTAAACGCAATTCCGTTGGCAACGACTTAATGAGAGTCGACTTTACGATTATGTTGTACTGAGAACTAGATACTTTTAATATTTCAAGAGCACGCATAGCTGAAGTAATTAGATTGTAATTCTTCCTTAAAGTACTTACGTCATTTTTAGATTTTACAGGTTCGATTTTCATAATGCTATCAATATATTGTTCAATTAGCCGTTCCCTATTTCCAAATTGATCTATTAATATATTTAAAGCTTCTTCATAGAATGCTCCAGATGGAGGAAATCCCTCAATTGCTTCAGCGGCCCTTCCCGTGACATACATTCGCAGGTAGTTGAATCGATCTCCGTTCGTTAATTGTTGATTGTCGTGGATCATACTTCTGAATTGTTCCCAGAAAGGAAGCCAGCCCTTTGCAGTACCATCATACTTTGCTAACTGTACACGTTGAAGCTTCACTGACGTAAAGGACGGCCTACTTGTTTCGTTACTTACTGGTACCGTATTCGTTAAATTCGAGTCAACCTCTATCTGCGATTTTTCTGGGCATTTTAATCTAAATTCCAACTTAGACATCGTAGTTACAGCAACCTCTTCATATTCATACCTTTTCATTAACTCGTCCTCTAGATTTTCTTTAAGCAGTGGTTCAATTTGCTTATCAATTTCTTTCAAATTGTCACTCGCAAGCTTTAACTTTGACATAGCTGTATAAATGTCTTCAACACTGAAACTATTTTCTAGCATAGAATTTATATTATTAACTGTTTTAGTTAAGTGCGTTCTACAAATTGTCCGTTTTACTTGTTCCATCATGAAGCCTCGATAGTATAGCCGTCTGTTAAATATTCGCGTTCGCGTTCCGTTATTTCGAATATTTACGTTAAAGCTCGTTTATATTTATCACCAGATCGTTCCGGGTTTCGGCACCAAAGTTGATGTAATGCAATAAACAACATCAAGTTTAAAGAAAGGTTTATTTAAATATAAATCAAGCTAAGCGACTACACATCTTGAGAGCTTCTTACGTTCTTCTGTATCTCTGAACAAGTTACAGTAACCCCTTACTTACTCCCTCTACTGCCCTTAGGTCTATGGACGCACGCAGAAGGCCTGTAATATTTTACACCGTATCAAAAAGAGTACTTACAAAAACCAAAACGAACATTTATATAACGTCCTGTTAAATCATTGTATAGACTAAAACGATAACTAGCATACAACACAACATAAATCTCAAAATCGTGTAAATGTTTCTTAAATTTATGTTCCAGCTATAAAATTAAAGCTGCTTTAAGTTAAGCGGTGGAAAGTCACCTTTTCCTCACGGTGCAGGCTTAAAAAGATATCTTTTTGTGTTCTTATGTATTATAAGTGCCTTTCAAGTTTCAACACACATATAAACAACGTTTATAAACAAGGTTTCTAAATTGTCGAATCTTGGTTTAGTTTTGTAAATTTAGTTCACTAGTAAGCGTGCCCGAGAGCAACCGTAAAGAATAATGGGTTTCTAGAAAAGCAATATACTGTTGAAAGTATAATACACATCAAATGTCATTTGCCGTCGATACATGACTAAACGAATTTTGGAAAATATCGCATCTTACAATTTCAGGAACTGTATTTTCATCAAATGAATGTAATGAAAATTGAATAAACCGTAGGTGGCGATAGAGTTTTAAATAAAACCTTCATACGTAGGTACTGCAGAAATTGCCAAATTCATAATATTTAACTTTAGTAGAGAAAGGTTTTACTTCCAAAAATTGTAAGCGATGTTACAATGGCAAGAGTCGGATTCTGCCAAGGCCAGGAGCTTTGTGTATAAATATTTTCAGAGACTATACATTAATGTGTTACGGTATTACGCGCAGACGAAGAAGAAAAGTAAAGTAAGTAAAGAAAATCGCCCACACCGAATACCGCAACAAAACGAGGGGAATTAAAGAAAATAATGCCGCACTAGTTGAAAACGTTGTAGCGTGGTGTGAACCAGACAGAAAGAAAAATTGGAGACCTCAGTAAGTAGAGTTGTTACAAACCGTTAGTTAACAAACATGGTATCAAAAAGAGTACTTACAAAAACCAAAACGAACATTTATATAACGTCCTGTTAAATCATTGTATAGACTAAAACGTTAACTAGCATACAACACAACATAAATCTCAAAATATACATAAAAATTTAAATAAATATCAATTAGAGATTATTTCCAAGTCACATCACCTACTAAAATATGAGTAACAAGTACAAGTATACTTACATAATGTGTCAAACTCTAAGTACAAGAAGAGCATTAGACACAATATATAGAGTAATACAAAGCTGCTTACCTGCTACCGAAGTACACTTCCTAAAAATAACAGCATAACCCTAAACTGAAGGTAACCAAGTGTTAAACTTAACCTAGATGATAATCAGTAAACAATTTGTTGATGTTAGCATTCTCTAAATCTTACGTTAAAGCAAAATTGCTCAACGCGAGTTTCTGTTTATCTAAATTGTGACCTGAAAATACACGCGTAATCACTATTGCGCACTAACACGTAAAAGTAAATTTTAGTACACCGCAGTCTGTAATTTATTGTGCTATAACCACGACTAAGAAAAAACTACAGCACTGCATGGCTATTAACCAAAAAAATACCTACGTTTCGTATAAAGCATAAAAAACAGCAGACTATTTGTACCTAAAGCCCGTTTATGTGCCAAAAGGTGTACCTACCTTTCGAGAGGACTAGTTACAGAACTCGACTAAATTTGACTTATAAAAACTGAAGCAAAGCAACGCCTCTTAGAAGAAAACGTCTTAAGTAACACCGCGATTTTTCAGAGCCCCAAAAAGGACGCTACGTAGAATAGAATCTCTTTCGATGCTCAGCCTTATGTATAGGGGAGCGAGAGCACCAGGTGGTAACGTGTTTTCCTTTCAAAACATTTCCCATGGACAAAATAAAACCTGCAAAATTATTCCCAAGATAAGAACTATAAAGTACTCTCAGCACACCAGCGCAAATAAGATAAGAAGTGGCCGCAATATGAGCAATTTCTGTTTCATCTGTTAGATTTATCTACAACCTGCTGTTATGGTTTAAGTTTCTGAATCGTCATGTATTAATTTTCTCCCCCGTTGGAGACGACTATGGTCTAATAAACGAAATATTTTTATTATTATGCACGCTCGCCTTTTGTTTCTTAAGAGCTATTGTTTATCTTCCAAGGTCAGCTTCACCTCGTCAACAAAGCATTTAATGTGATTTCACGCAGGGATTTGACTTCTAGCTGTTCTAGTGTTTAGACGTTCGCAATTTCTACGGATTTTGGCTGCTAGTAAATTATTTGGGTAAATTTTAGTGTAAACTTGAATGTTTAGAGTCACCTAATATTTCCATGTTGGAATTTTCTACAATCGGTAAGTTCTCCTATTAATTGCAGTTTATTACAACGTTATTTCTTTGTAGACTTGATTGAAATTTATTCTTATTACCGTTTGTTAAATTTGTAATACGGCATGTGTTTGAACAAACCCGTTTTCGAACGGTGTGGAGATTGGAAAAGCGTTTTTATATTGTCGATACTGACTTGGTCAACTACAGGGTTTTCTTTTTTTTTTCTTTGTATACTTGTACGTAATGGTGGTCTACCTGTTTACGTCGTTTAACACACTTTGTATTATCTGCGACTGCGACATCTAAGAACTACCGTAGCGGTTCCTGGTACAAGTCTTTGACTACTTAATCTGGTGCTGACGTGACGACCGATAAGGACAACTATTCCAGCTGCTGCGTGACGTACTTTAGGTGTAGGTTTGTTTTCACCGACCTGGGGTAAGTGCTTGTTTTCAATATTTATTATTCAATTATTGTGAGAGCGTTCAAGAAGATGCTTTATATCAATCTCATACAGTCAATTTGGATTAAAGGGGGCGTATTCGCACTTCGTTATATAAGTGCTGGTCCTGATTATTGTGACGTTATTTTGTTTGTACCGAAACACTATAGTTATAAATTAATTTGCAGTTTGCTCATTATAAAATCTGATTTAAACAGAACCATTAACGTAACATGTACTTGGTAACTTTAGCCAATTAAAATTATCATTTCGCGGCCTTACTTTTAGAGAAAAACATACAAATTGATGTTTATGGTACCATCCCCCTCATTCGTAAAAAATATTATAAAAGCGTGTTTTTATTAATAACAGCTCATAGCGCGTAACTCTCATGTCAGTTAAGTTTAATTATAACTTTCTATAAAAAAACTTGAAGTGTGTACAAATAATTAGTTGTTATTGAGGTAATAATAAAAAAGTGCGAGTAAATTTTGAATTATTTTATAATTAACTTGATTATTAATTCTATTAGATATACTGTTGATTTATATGTCCAATGATAATTTTTGTCAGCTGAGTTGCGTATTTGGTTTTGTTTTCCAGTAGTGTGCGGTTTGGAGTATCTGCTATAATCGTGAAAACTCTCCTAAGTCAATTTCGTGGGGGTACAGCTTATCGTGATTTAGGTGGCGTCTATTGTGGGTTATCAGTTTACATCTGGTCGGTTACCGTCGCTGCGGGGGATTTCTTTCTTGGACTCTAGCCCACTCACTGCTGCACTAGCCGAGGGTTGCTGCCCGCTCCTTATGCTCTAGGTCATTTGTCCTTGTACTACCCTTTATTTAGATTTTATATGTCTGGTAGTTTGTTTCTCGTTTCGGGAACTTGGTATGACGGGCGGCCTACTTCCTGTATAAAGCTGCAGAGATTTACATTTTGAATGCTACTACCGTGAAAGTATAAGCAGGTGAACAATTATTCTTCGCAACCGGTGTCCGTGCAAACCTGTGTTATAATAGAACGCAATAATAGTATTTCATGCTAATCCATTAAAAGTATTTATTAAGAGATGCAGGTGTTTTAAACTGGTATTAGGAAACGCATGATGTCCAGATCTTTAACCATTGATAACCAAAGTAAATTACCATAGAATAGATTCCGAATATTTAATGCTGTAACTAAACACTTAATGAAATTTTCTAGAATGTTTGAATAAGTAATCATTTCAATTTGAAAGGTAGTGGAACCTGTTAATAAAAATTCGTATGATCGTGAATACAATAAGAAATGCGAGATTAATCAGAAAATGTACGATTCAGAAACTCTACGTAGCAAATGATATAAAATTACTAAATATAAATTATCCAAGCGAGAGTACGACTGAAATGGGATAAAGAGACCGCAACATTATCTCTTTTGTTAATCTTAAACGTTGGTTTATATTTATACTGCTCCTCCAATACTTAATTTTTATACATATTATGGTTATAAATCAAAGCAAAGTTGGAATGGAATGTGATAGTAACTGCTACTAGTATACAAAATACAATGTTAGATTCACTTAGGTGCTATGCGATACTGTGGGACAGATAATTCTAGTTATATATGTTGAATATAAATGCTGCTAAGAACACGTACCCAAACTCGGCGCATGGACGCGTACACACATGCACGAATTCTCGCACGCGCACAAACGTATGTACACACTCACGTACTCACTATCTACGCACGTGCGCACGTACTCACGCATACACACACTCGTGTACGCAGGCACGCACGCACGCAACACACACACACAAACACGTACGCACTCATGTACATACGCACGCACGCACGAGTTCTCAAAGTGAGAACCTACAGTTTGTTGGCTCCATGTTTACTATTGAACGCTAGTGATAACAAACAGTTATTTAATGGAGGTATTCATATTACAGCTTGAGTTTCCGCTCGCAGAGAAAACCGGGAACGTTAGAAAATTAAAAAATTTATTAAAAAGTTTTAGAAAAATCCGGAATTTAGATAAATTTGCATTAAAGTCAAGGATAATTTCGATTTTTCTGTAAAGGAATATATAATTTTAACTTTTAAATTCAAATCTATGTTTTTGTTGAAAAACCAAAATTTAACAATAAATTGTCAAATTCTGAAAAAAAATTTTAATTGCCACCAGTATTGATCACCTTCATCTATAAGACGAGGCTAGAAACAAAGAACCGTGTATAAAGACCTTCATGTTTACTTAGCAAGTGCGTCTTTAATGTTTGAGCGTAGTAGCAGTGGCGTAGCGAGCTCAATTGGCTCCCGGGGCACAATGATATCTTGCCCCCCCCCCAAACCCTACCATCAACCAAACAAAACTCTCAAACCGGATGCAGGGTTCATAGCAATAGTAAAATAAAATTATTAACGAATAATATTAAAAATTAAATAAATAAATTCGTTTTGGATTTGAGGTGGTAAAATACGAGACGGTCTTAGACGTTTCCGTTGCACTTTTAAATGTTTTGCCAGTAAAGGATTAAACTGCGCTACGAGTCTAAGTAGGGATAACAGATTTCCAATATCTGGTCCATCTTGTAAGGCAAGTTTTTCAAAGTGGTCACGGAGAGAAGATTTTGAACAACTAGGTACTTAATACACGCTAATATTCTATGCAATATATTTCGCCATTTTTCCTTCTCAGACTGGATGTTTGCCTCCAGTGCAGCATCGATTCCTGCTTCATTTCTCAATCTTCTTTCTGTTTTGTTCCATGTTGTAAACGATGTTCTATGCTTTGGGCATCTTTCATGGCTAATCAATTTGTCTTTTTCCTCCATTTATTGTATACAGATGTTGTTATGATAGATGATTTTATAGCAGAATTAGGTGAGACAAATAATAAACAAAGAAACAGTATGCTGCATTGTTTTTTGGTTAATATAATAACCATGATCGAGTAATTTCTTATCCTTCTCCTTCGTTACTAACTCGCCGAGAAAACCAAGAATTGGGCATCCCACGTTTAATTGCTGCTCCTGGTGCATTTAGTTTGGATTCATTTTGAAAAATGCGTGATCCACGATCCGTTATAAACATGCAGCTGCAGTTCACAAAAAATTACTGAAAAACTATCTCTGAAACAGTAATTAAATTGATTATTAAAATTAAAATTTAATTAAAGGGTAATTTTCTTGCTGTCTTTTCTTTTGTTTTTCACCAAATTGATAATTACATATTTATTTATTATGCTAGCAAGAATAATGAAATCAAAAAATTATTGATTATTTCATTATTACGTAAATTACATGTGTACGTAATATAAGTACTAGCTGTACTAAATTATGACAAATATGAGGACAACGTATCATGGCTTGATAATTTATCTTTAAAACCTGTTGTGTTTTATGAAAGATGAAAGAGATGATTTTAATTTTATCTTTATATGGTTATGTACGACTATAAATAGAATTTTTGAATAACATAACCAGTAATAAAATTTACCTTTAGGAGCAATCTCAGTTTCTCACATATATATATATATATATATATATATATATATATATATATATATATATATATATATATATACAAAGCATTAAATATATGCGAAAATTTAGGCCATAAAAAAGAGTAGGTAGTAATAAGCGTTACTTACATTGGGATTAATAAAAATTGTTTCCATAAATAAATTTAAACTAAGTTCCTTTATATAATCTTATAAAATTGAATTGAATAAAAATTTTTTTAAGTATAAATAAAATATTGGCTTGACATAAATAAAATTTTTGACAGAATGTTAATGAATAGTTGGAAAAGTTGATTTTGTTAAAGAATTAGAATAAAAAAAGAAACGTACTTGTGTAAATAAGCGGTGTTATATATTCACATGTATATCTGAATATCATGTAAATGTATATGAATTAATATACATATATGTATACTCTTACACATAAATACATTTTAAAAGATATATATTCATGTATGTAAACTAATTTTCTATAAAGATGTGCAAACATACACACAGACACACATAATATATACATACACGCACATACATGTACCAAAACATATACATACACATACACATAAACACACATATATACATATATATACATATATACACATATACATACATATACATATACATATACATACACACACATATATATATATACACATACACACGCATACCCACATGCACACATACATACATATATTCACAAACATACAAACACACATATATACATATAAACATACTATATAAATCCAAACAAATATAAAATAAAAAAAAAAATAAAGAGAGAGAGAGAGAGAGAGAGAGAGATATGTAAATGGTAATTAAATATGATTTGTTTTAGATTTAAACTAAGAATATCTATATCCTTTTTATTATTTAATGTCTTTGAGTTCATGTAAATGTGACACATTTCCAGAAATGTTCTTTTTGATTTATTCTGTTCAATTTGTAAAATTGTCGGATTATTAAAATCTATTTTATGCTCTTTGTCTAAGACGTGTGTTGTGAGGGCGCAAGCTTTTGGTTTTACTCTTATATCGCTTTTGTGTTGTGTTATCCTTTGTTTTAAATTTTGAGATGTTTGTCCTATGTATATATGATCACAATCTAGACAATTTAATTTATATATTACGTTTCTTTGATCTAAATGGTTGGTTTTATCTTTAATTTTTGAAAATAATTTATGTATAGTGGTTACATTTCTTTTTGCAATTTTAATTTTACTATCTTTAAATATTTTCATTAATTTCTCAGTTAAGCCTTCTATGTAAGGAAGAGATTTGTAACTTTGTACTAGGTCGTTATTAATAAGTTTGTTTGATTCTTTATTTTTATTATATTTGCTTCCTTGATTGAACAATAAATTATTTATTAACGAACTCGGATAGTCATTTTCCTTTAAAAGTTCTTTAAGTATTTTTAAATTTTTTTGGTATAAAGAAGGATGTGAAATTCGTTTAATTCTAGATTTTAATTCTAAAATGAAGTTAACTTTTATATTAAATGATAGAATTCTTTTAACATTTTCAGGTATTTCAATGTCACTAATATTTATAAACCATTTGTCACTTTGATTAAAGGTTGGATTTTTTGATGTTTTTAGGAATGTAAGTAACGCTTATTACTACCAGTGTCTTTATTATAGTTGTATTACTTTTTAGTTATCGCCTTTGACAAAGCATTAAATATATGCGAAAATTAGGCCATAAAAAAGAGTTTTCTTTTACCCCAGCAGACCTAATACCCACAAACATAATTATAATCAATTATCGATAAGGAGGTCGTTAATCCAAAAAAAGATTAGAAGATACAAGTTATATTAAAATGGGATTCTACCAAAAAATAACTACTATTTATGGAATAAACACTACAACTCTATTAAACCGCTGGACAAAACTTAACCACAAATTGGCTTCAATGAAAAATCGAAAAATCTTCCATTTACAATGTAGGCACCATGATGTTCTTCCAAACCATATTCCTAATGCTTTAAAAAATGTATGTAATTTATTAGATAACTATAGTAAAGTATTGGCTTCTAAAATAAAAAGCTTTAATAGAAAAATCAAAATTAAAATCTTAAATTTAGAAATTAAAATTACACACACCATTGTAGATGAGTGTATTAAAGAATTAGAACATATAAAAAGAACCGTTTCAGATATACTTCCCAATTACATTTACAATGAATATTCACGTAGACAAATTATTCTTTACAACAGAAAGTTCCATCAAATAAAACAAGATAACCTAAAAAAAATAGATGTCATCCTAAAAACATCAAAAAATCCAACCTTTAATCAAAGTGACAAATGGTTTATAAATATTAGTGACATTGAAATACCTGAAAATGTTAAAAGAATTCTATCACTAGGTCCGAAATTTAGCATTAAACCTACCATAAACGACAGAACAACAGTAAATTTACTAGCTGACTTAGAAAATATCATTCTTGATTCATCAACAGAAGAAGAACGTAATGTATATAGAGCCCAGATTACTAACATTACAAATAATTTCTTACAAAAAAATTACAACCAAAAATCAAAATTAAATTTAGATTATTCATACAGTAATAAATTTCTGAAACAAAATGATAATTTAATTATATTAAAATCAGATAAAGGTAATTTAACTGTTGCAATGTCAAAAACCGAATATAATCAAAAAATAGAAGAACTGTTATGCGACAACAATACATACTTAAAAATTACTAAGGACCCGACCCAAAAAATTCAAAGAAAAACATTAAATATCATAAAAAACTTGAAAATAAAAATATATATCAGCGAACAACAATCCTCAGCTCTAAATAATAATAGTAGTATTTCTCCAAAATTTTATGCTCTTCCTAAAATTCATAAATCACCCTACCTAATGCGACCCATAGTTGCATCTAATAACAGTCCAACTGAAAAATTATCTAAATTCATTTCTGAAGTTTTACAAAAATCAATTCAAGAAAATATTTCTAAAGTAAAAGACTCATTTGATTTTGTTGAATTTATACATAATTTTCAACTTCCTGAAAATTACATTTTAATCAATTTAGATGTTGTGTCTTTATTTACAAGTATACCAAAAGATTTAGCAATAAATAACATTAAAAATATTTGGAATAATATCAAACAGAACTGTAATATACAACAAGACATATTTTTAGATGCTATAGATTTTATTTTTACAAATAGTTACTTTAGATATAATAAAATATTTTACCAGCAAATTACCGGTTGCCCCATGGGATCCAATTTAAGTCCCGCTATAGCTGAAATTGTAATGAATACACTTTTAAATAACGTCATACCCAGCCTTTCATTCGAATTGCCATTTATAAAAAAGTTTGTAAATGACATTCTGACAGCTATTCCTAAGGATAAAATAAACGACACTTTAGAAGCATTTAATAAATACAACAAAAATATCAAATTTACAATAGAAGTAGAAACCAATAATTGAGTCCCATTTTTAGATTCACTAGTAATCAGACAAAACAACAACCAAATTATCACTGATTGGTATATCAAACCTAGTAGCTCGGGTCGATACTTAAATTATCATTCTTATCATTCATTTAATATAAAAGTTAACTTCATTTTAGAATTAAAATCTAGAATTAAACGAATTTCACATCCTTCTTTATACCAAAGAAATTTAAAAATACTTAAAGAACTTTTAAAGGAAAATGACTATCCGAGTTCGTTAAAAAATAATTTATTGTTCAATCAAGGAAGCAAATATATTAAAAATAAAGAATCAAACAAACTTATTAATAACGACCTAGTACAAAGTTACAAATCTCTTCCTTTCATAGAAGACTTAACTGAGAAATTAATGAAAATATTTAAAGATAGTAAAATTAAAATTGCAAAAAGAACTGTAACCACTATACATAAATTATTTTCAAAAATTAAAGATAAAACCAACCATTTAGATCAAAGAAACGTAATATATAAATTAAATTGTCTAGATTGCGATCATATATACATAGGACAAACATCTCAAAATTTAAAACAAAGGATAACACAACACAAAAGCGATATAAGAGTAAAACCAAAAGCTTGCGCCCTCACAACACACGTCTTAGACAAAGAGCATAAAATAGATTTTAATAATCCGACAATTTTACAAATTGAACAGAATAAATCAAAAAGAACATTTCTGGAAATGTGTCACATTTACATGAACTCAAAAACATTAAATAATAAAAAGGATATAGATATTCTTAGTTGCATATACTCTTATCTTTTAAAATTTAAGTTTAAATCTAAAACAAATCATATTTAATTACCATTTACATCTCTCTCTCTCTCTCTCTCTCTCTCTCTCTCTCTCTCTCTCTCTTTATTATTATTTTTTTTAATTTTATATTTGTTTGAATTTATATAGTATGTTTATATGTATATATGTGTGTTTGTATGTTTGTGTATATATGTATGTATGTGTGTATGTGGGTATGCGTGTGTATGTGTATATATATGTGTGTGTATGTATATGTATATGTATATGTATGTATATGTGTATATATGTATATATATGTATATATGTGTGTTTATGTGTATGTGTATGTATATGTTTTGGTACATGTATGTGCGTGTATGTATATATTATGTGTGTCTGTGTGTATGTTTGCACATCTATATAGAAAATTAGTTTACATACATGAATATATATCTTTAAAAATGTATTTATGTGTAAGAGTATACATATATGTATATTAATTCATATACATTTACATGATATTCAGATATACATTTGAATATATAACACCGCTTAAGTACACAAGTACGTTTCTTTTTTTATTCTAATTCTTTAACAAAATCAACTTTTCCAACTATTCATTAACATTCTGTCAAAAATTTTATTTATGTCAAGCCAATATTTTATTTATACTTAAAAAATTTTTTATTCAATTCAATTTTATAGGATTATATAAAGGAACTTAGTTTAAATTTATTTATGGAAGCAATTTTTATTAATCTCAATGTAAGTAACGCTTATTACTACCAGTGTCTTTATTATAGTTGTATTACTTTTCAGTTATCGCCTTTGACAAAGCATTAAATATATGCGAAAATTTAGGCCATAAAAAAGAGTTTTTTTTTACCCCAGCAGACCTAATACCCACAAACATAATTATAATCAATTATCGAAAAGGAAGTCGTTAATCCAAATATATATATATATATATATATATATATATATATATATAAAATACTCATATTTAGACCAGGGTAGAAAATTAAATAATCACATCAAATAATTTTAATCACCGTGTAGAAGCTTTGGGAAAAGGTACGCTTTATTAAAAAAACCGTGGAGAATAAAAATTTCATTCGTGTTATTAAAAATAAGGGAGCTAAATTATGTACAAGACGCTTGCTATAAAAAAAAATGAAGCAGTATTAAAAAGCTCTGCGTGTAATTTAATTATTCCTAGTAAAGAAACAAATAGAAAATTACGTTCAAAATTTATATTAATTAACTCAATTTTAAGCAACCGGTATTAAACAAAATGTACAGATAATAATTAATATTTGATTAGGAGTCACTAAAAATTAAAGGGTATTATTTTAATTGGAGTTAATTGAACCATTAGTAACATATAATATCTATAAAAACTTGTAAAAACCCAATAAAATGCAAATCGTAGAAGTGTTATTTAGAAGTATTATGTTTGAACACCTGCGTATTTTTAAAAGGCTCATTCTGCGTAAATTTGGCAGATAACAAATGGTTACAGAGAATCTTGGAGAAACCGTAGCTTAATAGTTACGAGAAATGCTAAAGGTGGGTTATTTCACAGTCCACATATACTGAAATAATCGATAATAAAGAATATCAATTTGCACCAATAAGAACAGGGTAGATAGAGACAGATAATATGCGCAAGACCGAGACACATATAGTAAAAGGCGTGAGTGGAGCAACGTCACTGGGTTGCGATTGGTTGAAAATAAGAGGCAAACTTGAGAGGTAGAAATAACATTTCTGTATAAAAATTAATTAGTTATTTCCAGACGTTGCGAGTCGTGTCGAAATTTCTGAGATTTAACTGATGCGAGTGCAAATTTCGTAAAAATCGCATGCCGGGCTGCGGAATGGGAACCTAGCATGCGAAATTCTGAAGAATTGTCCGTTTTGGGGACCAGACCGACAGACAGGCTAACCTCTATATATACCCAGGTTAATATGAACAAGCTCTCTTAGATTTTCGAATTGATTCAATGCGTTAAACAGTGCTTTTTAGTTTTCCGAGTTTGATAGAATAATTTAAACAGTTTGCTCGTATATTTTGGTGATTTAAAACAGTTTGTTCTGTACGTGTTACAATGAATGTAATTTTGTGCACTTAGAAAAGAAGATACAAGGTAATAAAGTTTAGTATCACTGTACCAATTAGTCAAATCTGCAACGACAAATGAATACACAAAAGTAGGCAGTTTTGGCGTATATTTGTGAAAGAAGTATGAATTTCGTTGCTATTTTTCGGGGGTGTTAATAATTAAATGGTTCATAAACGTGTCTGGATCTACAAAACAAGGTTCAGATATACACAGATGAGTTCCGGAAAAGCCCTGAAACAACTTTGGATGAATGATGGTGGAGAAAATTTTAAAAGCGTTGAGACTCAGAAGCCGTAAATATAACCCAGTTGGAATGGTGTGATTAACAAAAGGGACGATGTACATTGAAGCTACGAGTGCAGTAACCTTCAGGTTAATTATACTATTTTGTTTGAACTTTGATGTTTTCGTGTGTGTTGAATAACTTTATAATTTATTTACTTAAAATGGACAGTAATGAAGTTGTACTAACAACAAATTTTTAATTTTAAGGTGAAATTTTCTTGTTTAAGTCGAAAGGAGTATTTAGTATTTATGTTCTTGATGAAAATTTGGGTATGTCTTTGAGCTCAATTAGACGAACCTGGTTAATTAACGTAAAGGGTGGTAGATGCTCCTTTGTACTCAGACTCAGGTCTGCATATATTGTTATATTAATTAGTAGGCATCCTACAAGGACTTTAATTTTGGATGCACATTAAAATGATAACAAACTTAAATCTTGAAATTTTCTGATACTGATATCTATGCTGAATTTTTAATTTTGAAATTTTAATGTATTGTGAATATTGATGTAAATAGAGTTAACGTTGATGTTTGTGGTAGGAACGTGTTTGTTTTTTTTATGAATGAGGATGAAGGTTTATCTAGGGGAGCAGCCGAGGCGATGAACAGAAGAAAGTCAACGGACCAGTTAATCGCCTCGGCTGCTCCCCTAGATAAACCTTCATCCTCATTCCACTCTGATGAGGCTAACAAGCCGAAACCATTGGTCAGTGGATGTTTCCTCCCCTATGAAGTAATAAAGCTAATGTTTTGTTAATGGCTATATAACTACCAGCCCGATTTGTATTTGTCAATGGCTCTTATTATTTTCATAAGAGTTTATTTACAGATACATCTTACTTATATATATATATATATATATATATATATATATACATATATATATATATATATATATGAATAAAATTGTTTTATAGGGTAAAATTCGGCATATTCTTCTTTATTAGTTCTATTACTTAAATTATTATATTACTTTTATCAAATTATCAATTTCATTTCACATGAACTAAGTCTTCCTTAGTGCTCTTTTCAGTGATCACTTGTTCACTACAGCATTCAGACTAATAATAGAAAACTTATAAAAGTGTTTACTTCTTATAATATGCATAGCTGCAGTTTTTCAAGTGAGTCATTCGTGCCTTAGAGTAAACAATTCTGTTAATTTCAAGAGCTATAATTTTGTTGTACTAGACTAGACTAAACATCAAATCAAAGCCTTCTGTCTGATATGATTCCGACAGTACTTCCCTCGTCAGCTAAATTAAAACAATATACTACTGTTGCATGAAGCAGGATTAATGACTAAAATTAGTGCAAGCAATAATGTTATTGTTATACATATATGAATGTTATGATTTTGAATTTACAAACATTACGTTAAAAATGTTTCTTAAGACAAATTGTTTCTTGGTAAATGAAACTGCGGGAATTCTTTTTTGGATTTTCTGATTTGGCACCTTTTAGCGTTGCGCCTGGGGCGCGATAGACCGCCTTGCCCCCTCCCCACGTCACTGCGTAGTAGCACAAAGCACACATGTGTTTTGTGCGTACTAGTATATACGATAAGCGCCCGTAATATAAAGTTAAATATGTGTTAAATTAGGGGATATCCTGCATCAGCAAGGTGGAAGAATACCATTATTGGTGCGGTTTTGTATTAAACTGGCGTTTAGTTCTAACCTCTTTTCTTCATGTTGGTTGAAATTGCGAATGTTATTGTGGAAATATTATTAAAAATAATGTATTTTGCTCCTTAAGTGTTGGTGTTAGTGTTAATAATAATTTACTTCCTTGAAATTTGCTTTTCAGTTGATATCAAAAAGAACTGTTATTAATGAAGAGTGGGTGGCAACATGAAGGCAAGTCAAAGGAGACGTTTTTTTGTTTTTTTTTTAAAATTGTGTTGTAAAAGCTTTTCATCAAGCAATATGTGTATTCAGGCTATTACCAGCCACGAACTATGTAGCAGGCATTTAAAAAAAGTATGTGCAAATTCTACCACTTCATCAGCTACAGACCTACTAAAAGTTTCTACAAAGTGTGCGTCGATAAATACATCTGTTACTATTAATAGTATTAAAATTATTGTGGATGACGTTCACACTAAACCCAAATCTCAAACACACTCTATACTTCGTTTCACGAGGGAATAAAGCCATGAAAAGCACAGGGAATAAAAGTACTCGATTTTCATTGGTTGAAACATGAAACAGATCAACAGACCATAAGTATTATGATTTTTTGTTCAGACTGCGACGCACATATCACCCACAGGTATTCATTATTTTAACTTCCCATACGTTGTAATTTCGATTAATACTGCAAAGGATAATTTGCCGTTAAGACAATAAAGTAGAAGTAGGTGCAATGAGTAATAAAATTCTTCAGTAACCAAATAGAAAGATTTCCCAATGTGGTGTTTTGTAATATCGGGTAACAAAGTAGCGTTTGATTACCTTCGTGAAACGGGTCGGTAGCGAATTTAACATAAATTGCTTGTTGCAACCCATTGAAAATCGTTTACCAACGAAATGTTTCTGTCGCAGATCTTAGTAATATATTAAATATAAGTATGCGCTCTCCAGTTACCTCTAATTTGTTATATTCACCTGTTATAAAAAATCAGTTTAAGTGTAAAATAAAATCTTTTTAAAATAATTGTTTTAGTCGTTTAAGAAATATTTAAACTGGAACTTTAGTGTTTATTTAGAGTAACAATTAACAAATATATTATTCTTATATTATTTATAATGTGCAATTTTTCTTTATTTGATCATACCGTGGATTCATCATTTTTAACAAATTTTACCAATTAGTTTGGTGGCATTTCTTCGAAAAAGTTTACTTTTTGTATTCAAAATAGATGCGGCCAAAAAACTATGAACATCAAATGTCAAATTCAAACCAGTGCATATGTTCTTACGAGTATTTATAATTTCATACATTAACATAAATTTTCATTTTATATTTGATGTAAATCGGAGTTATATGGCAACTGCTATTTTGGATACACAAATAAACCATTTCTTTTAATTTAAAAAATGCAAGTATGTATTGAGTAACTAAGCTAAAATTGTTAAGAGCAAAATATTCAATAACTTCTGTTTGTAACATATTTCACAAAAATTATATTATAGATACAAACTGTAATCGAAAACTTACCACGGTAAAATCCAAAATAGGACATACAGTATAATAGTATATTATTCAACGAGCGAGTTATGATAGCCATTGTTCATTCGGAAGGTTTGCGCCGCAAGCCCGTTAGGGCGAACGCCGTAATCCGAATGAGTAATGGCCATAACTCGCGAGTAGACTACTATTATTTTTCCATGACTACACAAATCTTCATTATCAGATATTTTGTAAAAGTTTTAACTAATATCGCAAACACCTACAAACAAAATTTTATTTATCAAAGTATAATAGCCTACTTTGCACGATAGGAAAATTGTACATGGCGGATTATGAAAAATGAAGGTTTGTACTGATTGGTCAGAGATGTTTGATTATGATCATAATCCACGAGCTGGATGTTCCTGATTGGTTATAAGTGTTGGATTATGAATTCATATACATCTACAGAATAATGAGTACTATTATTAAACCATCCTTAAGTGCGTAACAAATGCATTATTGGATAGTCGTGGGAAAAATAATTAGTTAGAACTTTATATATTATACTGTTTTAACCCCAGCAAAAATAATTATAATTTTAGAGCATTATCAAACGCCTATTCTAATGAATTCAATTCTATTATATTTTATTCCATTCTACATTATTTTATTCTATATCATTCTAAGGTTATGTATATGTATTTATTGGTGATGTGTTTTACATTTAATTTATCAAGTCGCTTCCACGGAATATACCTACGTCTACATCTTCCTTTTCTTTTTGTATTACCACATAGAGTTTTTATTACGTGAATTCATGTTGTTGTAAAACTATTCTTTTCATGACACTGTTTAGTAATTTTTAAATCAAAACAAACAGTTCCAGCACTGCACAGGTGTGCATTATGATGTTAGAAGTATAACAGTGAATATAAGAAATAAATTTTAGTGATTATGAGCGAGGCGGCGCATTTATTTAAAAACCCCAAAGGGAAACCAATAAAAAGCGGTCAAAAATTAATGGTATATAATTTGCATGTGAAACATTTCGAAGTAATTAGTAAAACCGCAGCTGTAAAGCAAACCTATAGAATTTGGCATTGGTTAACGCACTGAATGGAACATCATCAAACAAATGGAAGAAACGGGTATGGTAACATCTCCTATTAAAACAAAGAGGCACTAAATGAAAAGCTTGACGAAATAGATATTCTACCAATTTGAAGATATGTTCACTCATTATTCTTTCGTAGTGAGTTGCCCACTATTCAAAAGGTGTTATACGAAATTAATAATGATGATTCGTTAACAAACCCCAGTCGCCCATCGCTTTATCGAATCCTGCGAAAAATTGGATATAGGTATGATACAAGAACAAAGAAATCTGTACTATTTGAAAAACGTAAAGTTGTTCTTTGGAAAAAAAAACAATTTAACATTAATAAGACAATACCGCAAAGAAGGCCGTAAGGTGAATTATTTAGACGAAACATAGTGAATGCAGCACACGTTAAAAGTAAAAGGGAAAAAGCAAAAAGTTAATCGTAACTTACATTGGTAGTGTATCAGGATTTCTAGATCAGGGACGTTTACATTTTTAATCGAAGAAAACAGGTGTGTTAAATTAATTTTATTTCATTATTCTATTAAATGAATTTTATGATACTACCATGAAGACATGAACGATGAAGTTTTTAAGCAATGGTTTCAGAAAATTTTTCCAACTTTAGAAGTTATTTGTGCGACAATGATAGAAAATGCACCTTTTCATAGTGTAAAGTCACAGAAAATCCATACACATTGCTGGAAAAATGCAGATATTATAGATTGGCTTGTAAATAAAAATAATAAAATTGAAGATCATTATCTCAAGCTTCAGTTATTAGAATTGGTTAAGCAGTATAACATTTCGCATCCCACGACATACATTATTGATGAATTGGTGAAAAATAGCTGACGAATAGTGCTGCGATTACCCCCACACTACTGTAGTTTAAATTCTATACAACTTATATGGACTAACGTAAAAAATTATGTTACTTCACATAACACTACATTCAAATTAAATGATGTAAAAACTCTGTTTCAAAATGGCATTACAAGAGTGACCTCTGCTGTGTGGAAAAGTTGCATCAATCATATTATAGAAAAGGATGAAAAACAGTTTTGAAATTTGGATGGAATTGTAGATGATGTGCTTGAAAAAATTGTGATAAATGTGAATTCGGATTCGGTAGTGATTCAAGTGATGACGATGATTTGGATATTGATTTGATTCAGTTATAAATTGCTAATACAATAATGCTAACATCTTTTTCTGAATTATACTATAAAGTATAATCACATTATTCATGATTCTATACATAGACATAACCTTATACCTTTTAAGTATTTACGATAAATGTCGCGGAAAATTTCTGAAAAAGAACGAAATATTGTATTCTAAGAAAAAGTGTTTATGTATAGCTAAGATTAAAATTGTTTTTTTAATAGTTATCCTTTGTTTGGTTATGTTCAATATCCAAGAAATAAGATTAAGTAACTACTTTAAATTTCCCGCTCGTGATATTTTGGTGGTGTAAATGGTTCTCAGTATGACCTGCCATCTTGTTTATTCTCTCGTGGAACGGATTATAGTACAGAAAATGTAATTGAAGCAGAAATTCTATGGGCGCTGCATTCTGTTGAAACGCGTGCTTCTATAAATTCCATTAATAAAACACCGTCTTTTATGAAACGAATATTTATCGATAGTACCATTGCAGATAATATGAGGCTTAGATCCACTCAGTTGTCATATTACATTCTGTTTGGATTGGCACTTTGCTTTAATGAAAATTTTGAAAGTACTCCTCTGCAGTGTAATTGTTATGTGGTCTGCTTTGATGAATCTATGAATAGAATAGCACAACGTTGCCAAATGGACATTGTAATGAGATATTAGGATAATTCCAAAAATATTGTTGATACAAGGTAATTAAATTTTATTCCATGCTAAGCTATTTTAGAATTTGTTTTATATATACCTACGATCAGTTCTTATGAATAATGCAACTGTTGAAGACACCCATGAACATTTCAAAGAAGGGGTTGCTCCCTTAAAATTGCATAAACTACTACAGGTGTGATGGATAGCCCTAATGTCATTTGGAAGTTTTTGAGATTGTTAAAGAAAGAAGGAGATGTTCGCATTTTACAAATTTGGGATCTTGTGGACTCCATGTACATGGTGCTTTTCAAAATGGGCACAAAGTTGCTGGGAGTATACTTATTGAAATCCTACGAAGTATTTATTGCGTTTTTAAAGACTTTCCTGTAAGGAGAACATCTAATATAAAATTAGCCGGACAGTGCGTGTTCCCTTTAAAGTTCTGCAATGCTCGTTGGATTGAAACTGCAACTTCTGCAAGTCGCGCTCAAAATATAATTGACAAATATTCACTTATATGTTCAAGATAAAAACACTAAATTATCAAGTGTCACGACAGTTAGAAACGATAAGAGATCTTTTGAATATCCTTTGTTAAAATCTAAAGTAGCATTTTTGCAACTATAGTTTCCTACATAGAAAGTTTTTTAGTACGTTTCCAAACTGTTAGTAGTATGGCACTATTTTTGTAAGAGGAATTAGATAGAAGTATTAAATCTCTTTGAGCGAGGTTTATAAAAGAAGACATATTGAGGAAAACTACATCGAATTTACTACAATTAAATTTTAAAGGCGAGTCAATTTTTTTGCCATTTTAAAAATACGCAAGTGAAGGTTCGTGGCTTGGGAGCGGCCTTTTTAAAAAACCATTTTCAAACTTCTTAACAATTTATTTTTATTACACAGAAATTAATGATGAAATTTTACAAATCTTGAATTAAATTATTAAATAAGTCTGAAAATTAATAATAATTGTACTAGCTGAGAACTTGACTTACTGTCTTCGACTGGGGCTCTCGGGCATTTTATAATATCCCTACCCCCTCACATGGCTGTGGGAACTTGCAGATCTCATGTCTGCTTATTCTTAACTCTATTTATAATTACATTGTTGTAATCTTAATTTCTAAGTAATCACAGTACCTGACCGTCTGTGACCGCCTGTGACCTAACATTTGCAGTGTCACTTATCGTCTGCGATACAAAGTAGCGCTTCCGTTCCCATGAACGTTAATAAACTGTATAAATTGTCCTTGATTTACTTTGTTGCACTTCACTTGGTGTATTCTTAACATTTCTAATAATTTCCTAATTATTCTATTTTATAGCATAGACATCAATTGGGAGATACATAACTCGCATAGGTTTTTTACCTAGAAAGTACATTAAAATTTCTAGAGCGTCAGAAAACAAAAATTGGCATTTTTGAACGTTGCTCCCTAAAACTTGGTTTAACCGAATCTTGTTTGGATCCGGGACTTGTTATTAAGGATCAAGTAGAAGCACAACAACAAATGAAACGTTTGTTGCAGGTTTTATGTGACAAAAATGTAATTGATGATTACTTAGACGAGAAATGCATGGAACAATACAAAAGAGCAACTACGGATTCGATATCAGTTGAATATTTTAAATATTATACTTTTGATGAGATGATATATTTTATAAGAATTTATTAAGCAACAAATCTGATTGTGAAAACCTCTATGATATTGTTAAAATGACATTTACCTTGTGCCATAGAAATAATTCCGTTGGCATGGATTTTTCGTGAATAAAAATGTGCATTTTAGACCTTTAGCTTAGAGCAACACAGATTTGTTCCTGATTGATGCATAATTACTAAAATAGTATGTTAAAAAATTAGATGATGGTCGCCCATGTCAAGTGCTGTATATTGATATTTTAAAGACATTTTACATAACAAGCTATGGAATTTTAATTGTTAAGCTTTCAGAAGTTGAATTTACGTTTTTAAAATTGTTCAAATCCTACGCGAGTAATCGTTATGTTGCAAGCTACATAATATGGTCATCTGTTGTTTAACTTCGTAGCTAAATCAGGTGTACTTCAGGTTTCTGTTCTTGGGTCTATGTTAGTTATAAATTTTATAAATTGCATCACCCACCTGAAAATATACTGCTGCTCTCTTCTCTATGCGAACGATTTTAAGTTGTATACATCAATTTTATCGATAGAAGATGTGAAAAACTGCAAAAGACTTAGAACATATAAAATTACGGTGTAACAGCAATTACTTACCCCTAAATATGTTAAAGTGATGTGCCGTTACTTATACTCTTAGAATCAATTCTATTCTCTAGCCTTACAATATTGATAATGTTTTATTTAATAAGTGTAGTGCAATAAAGAATCATGGTGTGACATGTGAATCAAAGTTTGGTTTTGTAGAATATGAACAACTATCCAAAAAAAAGTATATAAGAACCTGTGATTTGTATTTAGGAATGGGCCGTAATTCTTTCGCTGGATAACAATATGTCTTCTACAATGGTTTCGTTTGCAGTAAACGGGAATATGTATCTGTTGTTTGGAGTCCTGGATATGAATCTTATAGCTGGTTCTTAGGAAAAATTCAGCGACGATATGTTAAATTCTTATGGTATCAATCTGATGGTACATATCTTCAACGAAATCTTCTGATCTTCTTGATAGGTTTGGATTAAAGGAGTTATGTAGACGTAGAAGGTTTTATTCAGTTTCTATGCTGTATAATATTAAATAATGTGCTCGATTGTGCCGATTTGTTAAGCAAAATTACTTTTCATGCACCCTGATGTTCTATGTAGGGGCACCTCGAACGAATATTTTTAAGTTTTTTCCAGTTTATGTTATGATTTATAATTATTGCAATGTTCAAAATACAATTGATTTATTTAATGATCCTTTGCACCAAATAAATGTTCAACTGCTACAGTAATAGTAATTATTTGTTTCGTGTTAGTAATAAATACTTTCGGCTTAAGTTTAGCGTTAGATTTAAATCTTTCTTTAAATCATAGTTATGTACAGACTATGAACTTTGATTTGATTCTTTATTACGGTTCACATCCTGTAAGTGGCTTGTTTGATTGTTGGATGTGGTTTTGTATAAATATAACGATTTGTAAACAAATATATAAATATGTAAAAGTTTTTAAAGAAATTTTAACGCTGTTAAGGAATGCACAGTTGCTGTAACTGCTGGACAGAGATTTCAACTTCAAGACTGAATGATATTTACGTCGGATCAAATTTTTCTCTGTGAACGAATAAATTATCCCATTTTACCGCAGAAAGTATGTCAACAAATTTTTATTTTGAGTTCAAAATGAATCTGTCTACGATTTAGGTTGTAAGGAGGTTGTGAAGTTATTTATAGTCATTAGATTTTGTTGAAATTGCAGCCAGTATTTTTGTTAACTGTTTTTGACCAAGTCACCACCTCTCTAAAATTATTTTACTTGAACTTGACATATTTAATTTAAGAAAATATCATTATGGGAATTAATGAACATCAACGCATTAATATTTAAGGAAACTTTTTGCCATGTTAAGTAACTTTGTAAATGAAATGCGCACGTCGTACACAAAATTGTATCCTTTTATGCAATCTAAACTTATTTAAGTTTTTGAAAAAGCTGAAAAATTATTTAAAGGATTACTTTGAGTACATGAAAGATTTTAATATCAATTTGCCAACGCATTTTTCTCCTATGCTAATTTGATATTTATTAAATATTATTATCAACGTTTTTCTTGCCTAAGATGTATTATGCTACTAGGAATTCGTGACACATTTAATCCCCCTCAGAGATTGGAAGTTTTAGCAGACACCGCTTTAAAAATATGAAATAAATTTAGCGAAGTTTTAGTTTTAATTGAAAAATGTTAGGTCCTCCACGTGTCTATAGATATTATTTTTGAGCATTTTGTATTATCGTGGGCTTTGCTTCATAGCTTTTACCGTGAGTAGTGTCCATTTAATTAAGCGGAGATTTTAAGGGTGTGTTACTGTTGTGTAGTTTGTGTACTTATAGAGTTCCATAAAATTTTAATGTATCTTTCTAAATTTCTTTTTGTTTGTGTATGTTAAATAATTTTAGAGTGAATTCTTTAATTTTTAAAATGGACCTTAGCTATTTTCTTTATATTCCGTCTATGTTATTAATTCAATCCTATCTCTTCCGTGCATGTGCCTCCGCCACCTGACCTTAGCGGGCCTATTCTCTGTCAGAGTTTTTCTAAATTGTGTTGGCCTTTATTTCCACCCCTCACTTGATCGCGGGCCGCTTTTATTCGGATAATCCGAGAACATTCTTACACACTGTTTGACAGAACTTGCGTTTCAAAACGTTCTGAAAGAAGTTGCACGTAATAGATGGAATATATTCTGACGAGATTAAGTCTATTCGTTTCCTAAAAAGAAGCTATGCCATTATATCTCCGATTGAATGCGTACCTCTAAAGGATCACGTCATAGCCACAAGTTAATGATCTGGCCGAGAAATTTATTATTCGCTCCCAGAGTGTGGAAAAAGTCGGATTTGCATATACATGTCAGTAATAAAGAATCGGCATTGTCATTTGTACAAAATATGGGAAAACTAAAATTCCTGTTTCTTTTTTGTTAGAAGATCGATATCTCGTCCCAAAATAATGGTTTTATGCAATATACTTCCTAGGATCTTCCATGATGTGGTTGAAAATTTTTAAAAATATAATGGCTTAAACTTGATTTCTTCTTCGTCATTTGTTAGTGTTGGAACTGACAACCAAATTCCTGTACATAATGAGTTTGGGGAGGCAAGTTTATTTCGTGTACAACGAGAACGGTACAATACCTGAAAAAATTACACTGTCATTCATCCTTCAGATGAAAAAATGCAATGCTCAGGCTGCCCTGCTGGTAAATTGAGGGGCAGACACTCTAATATAGAAACGACATTGAGGGTGACAATCATCAGCAACAGCAGAACCTACGGCGGTGATTCCATGGCTAATAAATGCAATATTAGCGATAAGAATTTCTAGCAACGAAGGTAACTATTTTGTGGAAAAGGATTCTAATAATCTAGTAATCACGCCATAGAATACAAGAAATAGTTCATCAATAAGCAATGCCATACAGACAATTATAAGCCAAATAAACAACTTACATTATATAAATCGCATTTCTTTCGTTATGCACCGGCACTGACAAACACCTAACTGTGCGTCTTTTCAAATGAGGATACTAGTTCAACTGTCTGCCGTTTCTTGCACTATTATTCAGAAAGTATCACTTCATATAAACAAAACCCTTATACAATAATGCCCACAAATTCATTGTAAAACGAACTAAAACATAGAACTACTCAAAATCAAACCCTCACACCGACTGACTACCAACCTCTCTTAAATCTATCAAAACTCTTAAACTGAATCTGTTATAGTGGCGCCGTTCATGGGACTATACTGCTGCGTATTCAACTGTGAGCGGTACCTGCGCTACTTTTACTGCTTGGGCAGCAAATGCGACAGCTTAGTAATCCTCGTCCATCATCCAAAGAATTTTCATCTTTTCTTTTTTTATCAGTTCAGTTAGCTAAGTTTTTGAAGCTACTATACATTTGATAAGATTCAGTTTAGGCTTTAGGGACATCCTACTAACAATGTTAGCTTTTGAAACAAGATTATGCCAAATTTGGATGCATTTTCATAATTTGACATAATCTGGTTTCAAAAGATAACGTTGTTAGTAGCATGTCACAGAGATTTAAAATTAATCTTATCTTATCAAATTAATGAAAAAGGAATGATGAAAATTGTAATTCGTTTATCAAAAGACAAACATGCGGACGGGTACGCGCAGGAATTCGTGCAAACTCAGGCGCAAGCACCCATGCACGCACGCAGTTACGTACATGCACGTGCACAGGCACACGCATACGCGCATGTACCGGCACCTGCACATACACGCTCACTTTAACCCGCACTCGCACCCGCACCCACACCCACACCCGCAACCGTACCCGCACCCGCACCCGCACCCGCACCCGCACCCGCACCCGCACCCGCACCCGCATCCGCACCCGCACCCGTAATCCCACCTGCACCCGCACACGCTCACGCGTCCCCACCTGCACCCTCACACGCTCACGTACACTCACACGCGCGCTCGCACGTGCGCACACGCGCACGCGCGCACACACGCACACGTACACGCACACGTACACGCACACGCACACGCACACGCACACGCACACGCACACGCACACGCACACGCACACGCACACGCACACGCACACGCACACATACACTTGTACGCGCACGCACACGTACACGTACACGCACATGCACACGCACACGCACACGCACACGCACACGCAAACGCACCCACAAGCACACGCGCACGCACACGCATACGCACCCACACACGCACACGCACACATACACGCACATGCACACGCACACACACGTACAAGCACACACACGCATGCGCGTAAACGAATACGCACGCGCGTGCGCGCACGTGCACGTACGCGCACACGCACAGGCACCAGTACATGATCGCGCACACATATACGTACTCGCACACGCAAAACGGTTTCAGAGACTAACAGGGAAGTTGTAAAAATACGGATTATTCTCATCTACCACTACATCCATAAAATTCATTTTTAACAGGGCGACATCTAGAGGGAGGTGTAGAAGCATTTTCGATAAACAAATTTAAATAATTACAACCTTCAGCTCAATAAAGCGTTAACTTTAGGTTAGAAAAAAATACATAATAGCAAACTGCAAATGAGAATGGCTACTTGTGCCTTCAAATAAATTGTTTATTATGTCGAATAGAATAAATATTGTACCTAAATATTCGGATATCACTTGCACCCTCAAGCACCATCTACTTATAGAGTGCATAATTTTGCGAATTATTGACTCTTAATAATTTAAAGATCATATGGTCAGCTCTTATCAGAACAGACTTATCGTTAAATTTAGAAGCACTTTCAAACTTATCTGATAATAAATAGAGTAAGTAAACAACATATATACATCGACTTCAACTGAAACGACATTATAACATCAAATTTAAGGTACTTACAAGGAAATATAGAAACAAGTATTTTGGATTATATTATAAATTTTGTTAGTCCTTAAAATGTAAGGGAGCCATTAATTTACGTTTATACAATGCATTATTTACGAATATAATTAATACAGATCCGTGCCAATGATTTACATGTACAAAGCTTATTCTATAGCATTAATATCTCATTTGTGTAATTTTAGTTTAGAATGCCGAAATATATTAACTTTGTAGCTTTATAACTTTTAAATTCCACATGGAAGTTGTATTTTGCCTTTTTATGTATATGTCAAGCTTTCTACATTTTAATAATTGTACACAAACTAGTTGCATTAAACGCAAATATAATCCTAATCTTTTTTGCACTCTAAAAGCATGGGGAAATAGAAATAAAATATTAAGAATTAATTATAGAAGCCATTGTTGATTCACAACCAGAGCTATATGTTCGAACTCTCATTCAGAAAGAATAAACGTCATCACGCCTGTCGCTCTTCGTTGTTTTCGACCACATCTTTTTTTAATGAAAACTAAAAAGCGACTGTCTCGTGTCCTTTCAACACTGCTATTGCAGTTTGTAACAAAACAAACGTGTCAGCTGCGCGTCCTTGGATTTTTTTGTATAGCACATCCTAGCAAGGACAGAGTTTAAAGCGGGTTTTGAAAAGCTAAAGAAGAGAAATTCTATAACCAAGTCTTTGATGCCTATATACTAATTTTTACTGGGTGATTTATAATCATACAACGTTGAACAATAGCTTTAAAACAAGGAACATGAAAGAATATGGCATAAAAATACAGGATAGATTATTTCTAAATATTATCTTCATAATAATTAAGCAGGTTTAGAACTTTGAATAATTGAAAATGTTACATGATTGTGCAAGGTCTATTCACTACATAAATCACACATGAAACTACTACATGTAGTAATTTATGGAGTAAATTTACTATAGTAAATTTTTTTTATAGCAGGGAATTGTGTTATTCTAAATTTCTTACGTTATCGAAACAGGAACAAATTCCAAGATATGATAACTAAATATACTTGAAGGGGCAGCTTCACGGTATAGCAGGGAAATAATACTGGTACAGATATTTCAGGGGTAACTCAATACGCTTACCTCAATCCCTATTAGCTATGAATACTTACGGTTATTCGTCTGTGGTTGAGAGCGTTGTGGACTCTTAGTCAGAACAGGTTCATCGACCTTCCACAATATTAAACTATTGTGGATCGACAAGACTGAGATATACCAAAACATCTATTGGAAACACGTTCTATCTATCTGCTCCAGTATAAGTAAATTAAACGTAAAAATAATTAACAAACAATTGGCCAAATGCATGCAGAAAGTGTACATCAACTAAAATAGGAAATGTGAGTAAATATTCATTTTAACAATACAAAGCACTGTTTAAATATAAATAAATACCAGTTAAAGAAATTCTACAAACGTAACATAAATACTCAACTCTGGAAGGATAAACAATCTTTCTATCTAACTTTGAACTTTAAAGCAATATCGTTAAGTTGTCCCTTAAATATACTAACTTTATGGTTTTGAACGAAACCAAATAATTATTAATTTAGAAACTAATAATATTCTTTTACTATTAGATCTTTTATTAACCACAACATTAAATGCTTAATGATATATGATATGTAAGTAATTTTGTATTGATATATTCACGTAAATATAAACGTGAGTATGGTAGGCAACCAAACTACCTGTTAATGCGGCGGTTAACTTCAATAACCACAGATGGTGAGATAAGTGGAGATGTATACGAAAACAATAAAAATAGCGGAAACTTTCAAGTACTTACTTGAGTTATTAGATTTAGCGGTGTTCGAAAAACTAGATGTAAAAAACGTCGACTCTTGACAGGAGATCGTATCGGTCTAACAAAAAACCATTGCGACGCACAGCCACTTTTTACTAAGTTTTAGCGGAACCTCAATAACACGGAGTAGCTTGAAGGCTGAATCGCGACAAATCTAATGATATTTAATGTCCACAAGGCGGATGCGAGTTTACCTGCAAACTAAGATTAAACTGCACGAGCAAATTGAGATTATTAAAACACGTAACAAAATCAATTATCATAATATTAGATAAGGTTATTGCAAAGCACATTGTGCATTTTTATGAATTATTCATATGCTATAATTATGTTATAACTAACAGTAAATTAACTATAAATACAAACGGAACACTACCTTTTGTATATACCGATACAAATATACAAAAATCAGTGACAATAAAACCCTCAAAAACTGATTGTCGCAAAACAATACCTCGAAGCGCGCAACCGTTGCACTGTACCTTGTTCGTCGGCTGATAGACGTACGAGTCTCTGTATGTTATAATAGTGTAACAGTCCAAGCGGCTAAAAGAAGGGTACTGCAAATGAGCGTTGAATAACCTCTGTTTGTATTAATAAAACAAAATAAGATAACATCTTGCTGCAAAATCAACAACCACATTTTAAAGAATGTACGCTGTTTGGTTGGAAACCGGTACCATGAATCCTTGCATATGCGCACTGGAATTGACCTAATGTTTATTTGTGTGCACGTAGCCTGCCTTTGCAACTTCTATGAAAACTTTCTGTAGATTCGAAAATGTTCAATATTTTTGCGGCCGACGGACGTTTACAATGTTTCACAAGAGTGCGCGCTCTTTGGCGTCATGTATCCTTGCACGTCCGCAATTAGACTTGAACGCGACCTAGTGCATTTTTGTGTGCACGCAGCTGCTTTTATAACTTCTAGATAGGACTGACTTTCTATAGTTTCAAAACTGTTTAAAAATTAGTGACCGACTGACTTTTGAGTGCACAAAATGGATTTGTAAGAGGTTAAATATCTAGAAATTTACCTAGTGGGGAAAAAACTAAGCAAGAAAAGAAACAAAGTTTTTGTAAGATACTTAGGGTTCTCCAGCGCACACAGCAGCTGGATAAATGAAAACAATGTTTGTTAGATGTAGTACGGATCTTGTTTATTGAGGTCTACAGTTGTAAAATTAAGCTATAATAAATATTGTAGGATCTTTCTCCATTTTTTTAAATGTATTATTCTATTAACAATAAGATATTCTATTTGAGCAGACCTATTGTAGGTGCAGAACAGCTCAAGTTTTTGCAACCAACAGATGAACTTAATTTACCAACGTGTGCAAGCTATTTGGTTTGAACCGAAATAATGCATCCTTTTGCGTGAAACCGGCCTAATGCATTTTTTTTATTCACTCGGTTGCTTTAATTAATTATCCCTTAGGCAAACCTGTATATATAAAACGGTTCAAGAATTTGCGGTCGACTGACGTTTACAACGTTTCGCAAGAGTGCACGAAATGAAGTTGCGCATAAGATTAAATATCCAGGAATCCTGCTAATGAAAGTTCTAGGTAAGAAAGAATATAAAGTTTTTGTAAAATGTAAAGCTTCTCTAACCGTCACAGTAGCTGGATTAACAAAAACAAAGTTATTAAAATGTAGTATTGTAAATATTTATCGAGGTCTACAGTTTTAAAATTGAATGTTACACTGCACTTTAAAAACTTCTGCCCATCTTGAATAGCGATTAAAAACATGGAACGAACGTTTTCAAAACTGTTGCTTTTCAAGTACCTATCCAGATAAATACAAATAAGAGCAATTCACGTCAACAGAATGCCCGAGTGTCTCTTTTGAGCGTTCTGCCCACATTTGTATTATCCGCACGCATTCACTTGCTCCGAGTCAAGATTATATAATTTTCGAAGTTTTTGCTTTCTGATATTATTGTTAGGAATTGAAGTACTTTCAACCTCGACAAACATTCATGCCCATGAACTTATCTATGAAGCTATCTATATTTGGGATCAATAGTGTTGTTTGTAAATGTTTTACGGACAGTATTGAGTATTGTAGTAGCTAATTTTTGGTTGAAAAACTTTGTCGATAGTAAAGTTACAAAATCAACATGGAATTTACTTTCAACAGCTTATTTCTAATACCAACATCACAGTCACGCAATGTTACATAAATCGACAGTGTTAAACGAAATAAAAGAAATCGTAGTATAAAACACAAACTTACAAAATTCTAAAATCATTTATCCAAGGATTAACAATTAATACTTTCCTACAGAATGATATAAAAGAGTGGCTCCCCAGGAATGGACACGAAATCAAAGTATAGTCCGAGAAAGCTTTTATCCAGAAATCATGCCTAATAATAAATGGGAGGATTTTACACAATGCATTGTTTGCTGAAAGAAAAGACCCGGATTTAGGTACCTTTTATCTCGTCTTCTATTGCGCTTATTACTCTTAGTAATATAGTATATAGCTTGGTGTTGAAATGAAATCTCAGGTTATATACTATTCCAGACATGAAACTAAATTAACTTGTGTCATCTTTCTACTTTTCTCGTTAGATCTGACCTATGTTGTAATGAAATGTAAATTGTTCATTTGAAATTCTCAGAATAGAAGCGAACAGAAGGATTGCGCTCAATTTAAAGCAAAATTTGTATATTTAGTAATGCAGACAAGCGTGAATGTCGAGGGCACAAACAATGTATAAGGAAACGGCGACTATGGAATATGAGACAAGTTTCCTTTTAATAATTTATTATTCGGCGATAATAGAAATCCAATATATAATGAGGTAGTAAATTCCCCCTTTTGTTAGATCTCTAACGATGCTTTAACGACTTTGGATGAAAGTCGTATTTAAATAAGACTACTTATGTATTATGTTCCATGCAAATAAGGCACATGATTGTGAAGGTGTGTTGCGGACGCTTTAACTGCAAATTTTCTAAAGTAAGTAGATGATCATGCGTCACCTCTCCTAGGCGACCTTTTCATTTTCTAAACAACATTGTTTGCATTCCAACATTCCAGAATTTAACTTAAAATTATACCAGCTCAAGTTCGTATAAAATTTCATATATGAGAGAAAATAAACAAAATTAATTAGGAATTAAAATCAACAGAAAGCCCTCTTCGTCTTAGCAGATTCTGTAAATAAAATGGAATAGTTAGATTGCCTTGGCTGTGCAAGATTTTTGAAGATGTTTTTTAATGGTTACTCCAGATAGAAATATTACGTCATTATCAAATGGTGTTGAATTAACTAACGTAACATACATACAAAAAATACTGGTATGATTGCAACATCAAAGGATGCATATAAATCGATTTTACTTATACGCAGGCAGTTACAGGATGAACGGGAAACAATAAGTAGAACTAATGAGGAATTCTTTGCTCTGACCTACATTGTCCAAGTATTGTACAAATATTGAATCAGCAAGGATTTAGGGAATTTATTACGAAAACCACTAAAACTACCAAACAAATCCTTCGCATACAAGCAAATGGAAAATATATAACAACCACAGAATGTACTTCCTCTAGCGTGCACCTGCAGTAAAATCGATATAAAACAGACGGCAGAAGCTATAAATCACAATAATTGTATTAATTGTTATTAGCAGAAAAGAGGAGATTTGCAACAAACTTATTAAATAAGATGTTCTAAGTTAGAGCACCCATTTATAAGAAAACGCAGATTTCGCTGGAATAGCTTATAGTCCAAGAGCCCGTGAACGCCAGACCTACGTCATAGTATAAAAGCTGAATTTTTTTCTGTGTGAAGACACTATAGTAGGTAACAACATTTGGCTACTATGAACTTCGAGTCGTGGGCCCTTCGACAGGTAACAGGTAGCAAAGGTGTGAACAATCGCTACTTAATTACGTCATAGTATAAAAGCTGAAAATTTGATATGTTGTAGGGATAATTATGACAAACCACCATCCCCATTGCCAGACACTTTGCGTGGGCCCTTCCCTCCGCCAGACACCCTTGAAGTTCATTATGACGTAATTGTACTTACGTCATAGTATAAAAGCTGAAATTGAAATATGTTACTTCAGCAACTATTTGAAGATGTTCCCCAAGCAGCCAGACACTTTCCATGGTCCTAAAGCCGTACCAGACACAGTTAAAAAAGACTCAAAATTTCTTTGTATTTGATTTTCTGGAAGAACGGTAGGTCGTAGAGACAAATTTTATGAACAAAAATTGTAGAGAACAATTATATCTACAATTTATCTCGTAGAAACGTTGAGCTGCGACCAAAATTGCACGAACTAGAGGGCGCTGGAATTTCTAAAAATCACTTTTTTCGTTTTTTTCACGATAAAACCTGATTTTTGAGGTATAATTTGAATGGAAAAGTTGTAGAGCTAAAAAATATCTACAAAATGCTTCTCCCAATATCAAATGCTGTATTGAAATATTCTTATTAGGTAATTTTTTCTTTTCTATTTGTAGTATTGATTTTCGTAAAATTAATGCAGCTTTTTGTAAAATATTTTCTGATTGTAAATTCTCAAATATTGTATCATCTATTGCTTCTAGACATCGAGGTGCTAATATTTTTTTGTTATGAATAGTAAAAAATTTTATTTCTCCATCAAATTCTTTCTTTATTGTATCTTCTAAATGCTGTGCTGTATAAGTAGCGTCCATTTTCATAGAATTTTCTTCAAAAATTCTTTCCAATATATCAATATATGATTCATATATCTATATATATATATATATATATATATATATATATAAACTAATGAATAACAACGCTTTTTCTTGATGACATTTTCCTTAATGATTTCATTTCATTAAAAACTGTTTGATGATATTCTCTATGGTCATGCCAAGCACTTTTTCTGAATTTTTTGTTTAATAAAGATATTTTATTATTAAAACTTACTTTACATTCAGTATGGTAATATATTTTCGAGCCAGAAAATTTTTCTAATCTATGAAATAATTCTTCATACTCTTTAAGATTTTTTATGATAGCTGTTATATCAGATTTGAATGGCTCTTTATCAGTCTCATGAAGTGGAAGCCTCTTTGATCGTAATTTCTTAAAGTTTTTATCACAGAATATACATGCAATATTATACTTATCAATACTAATATCGCTTTCGGTGGGAGTATTTACTTCTGAAGTTAAATCATTATTTTCACTTACTTCTCCAAATTGCAAAGTGTCGAAATTTACTAGAGAATCTGTGGGTTGTGATTCTATTGACTGATGTATTAAAGTTAGTTTAGGCATTGGTAAAGATTCTGTGCATGAAGACTGTGAATGAGATTGCTCTTCGATCGACTCACTTATCAACGATGTGGCAGGAGATGAATTTTCTTTAGATGCACTTACTGATTTATGTAACACAATAGTTTTTTGAGAACTTGCTAAGTCAGAAGTAATATATTTTTTCATGAGTCCTGTGAATGACTTGTAACATTCTCTGTGATAGCCACTTTCTGTATATTCGGTTGGTAAAGTAATATCTTTGTATTTAAGATTATGTTGCTTTCTTAATTTTAGAATTGCTTGACATTTTTTCAGTGTCTCGACAGAGAATAATAAAATTTTGCCACTACTTTTCTTGCAAAAAGCACAAATTTGTATATCTCCCATTGTTATTATACTCTTTCTGAACACAAAACTACACTAATAAATGCGAAGACGCATGTTAAATGATCGCTGTCTGATCATGAACTAAAAAGAAATCTCGCAGGACATGGAGGATACGCGACAAAACATGTTTATTCGTGCTTGTTTGCATATTTGTTGCCACTGCGCTCGCACCATCAGTTGACCTATAACTATGCCTGAGACGGCTGTATGAAGATACAACTGTCTGATTGTTTGGAGAACATCTTCGAATAGATGCCGAAGTACGATGTGTAAAATTCAAATATTATAATCTAAAGTTACAGTTGATTGTGATGGTGTTTCGGAAATCGAATCTAAATACATCTAGAGTTCATCACCTTTTTAAAGAATAATATAGTATAATGAAAATGATTTTAAGTGAAATTTGTACATAATTTTATGCTCTACAACTCTTTTAATATCTCCAAAAGTTGTTCAGAGCATAGAAAACGACATATTTACGAAAAATCGTCAAGAGATTGGTCAATGGTACATGAAAAGAATGAAAAAATAAATAAAAACGCTGTATCTTTGTAATGGCGCATCGTACGAGAAAAAAGTATATGAACGATTTTGTAGATATTTTTTAGGTCTACAACTTTTCCATTCAAATTATACCCCAAAAATCAGGTTTTATCGTAAAAAATACGAAAAAAGTGATTTTTAGAAATTCCAGCGCCCTCTAGTTCGTGCAATTTTGGTCGCAGCTCAACGTTTCTACGAGATAAATTGTAGATATAATTGTTCTCTACAATTTTTGTTCATAAAATTTGTCTCTACGACCTACCGTTCTTCCAGAAAATCAAATACAAAGAAATTCTGAGTCTTTTTTTAACTGTGTCTGGCACGGCTTTAGGACCATTTAAAGTGTCTGGCTGCTTGGGGAACATCTTCAAATAGTTGCTGAAGTAACATATTTCAATTTCAGCTTTTATACTATGACGTAAGTACAATTACGTCATAATGAACTTCAAGGGTGTCTGGCGGAGGGTAGGGCCCACGCAAAGTGTCTGGCAATGGGGATGGTGGTTTGTTATAATTATCCCTACAACATATCAAATTTTCAGCTATTATACTATGACGTAATTAAGTAGCGATTGTTCACACCTTTGCTACCTGTTACCTGTCGAAGGGCCCACGACTCGAAGTTCATAGTAGCCAAATGTTGTTACCTACTATAGTGTCTTCACACAGAAAAAAATTCAGATTTTATACTATGACGTAAGTCTGGCGTTCACGGGCTCTTGGACTATTACTCTCTTGTTTGGAAGTGTTGAAACTTATATAGATCAAGGTGTGAATAAATAATTCTTTTGAAGCTATTTTTAATCAACAAACATTTACATTCACACCGATCGACGATTGGTTTTTACGAATTACGTGAGTTACATATCCCCTATACTGATATGTATTAAAAATTAAATATAATAATAATTTTATAGAAATAGAATGATACATTGCATTATGGAATGTAAGGTAATAAGTGGTCCACCGAGTTCATACTGGACAAAGAATTATCGACTATTAGTTTGTAACGCAGACGCAAGTTGATACAATTGAATAAGAAACAATGAACTGCTGGCAAGGAAACTTATTTATAATTACCTAAAAATAAACATATTGCGTGTTTCAAAGAACTTTTCCACAGAACGATATGACACCAGAGACTTCATGCTAAATCAGAGAATCTCTTAAGTCTCCTAACTTTCACATTGTTTTAGTTCAGGCTATTCATAATTAATTATTAATTATTGAAAACAGTAAGTTGTAAAATGTAAAACTTGTACTTAAGAATATGTGTTCAAGTTTGATGTGATCGCATACTAACGACCCGTGACCATAATAGGAGTTCAGTTTGATTATTTGGATCCTTCAAAGCAACTGTATAAATCCAATAGAACTGTATAATTTTGTCCTTTTTTAAGGGTTGCAGAAATGCTCGTTTCTTGCCAGTATAGATAAAGGCAATGAACTTGGGTACAGGTATATTACACAAATAAAAACTCGTTGAAATCCAATGAACAATAGGTTAAATACTGGAGCAAAATCCAATCTCTATATGCATAAGAAGAAGTACTTACTATGTTAATTACAATGGATAATATTTATTGGGTACATGAAAAGAAAGGAATTTTACTTTACTATCGTGTGCGGACAACAACCACGTTGGTTGATGAAAGAATGACATTCCGGTTTTAATAGGAATGCAAGAGACCGCAGGTCATGGTTATTGAATATCCTTTTTGTTGAACGGAAGGAGTGTCACAAATTCTGTTGGGATGTATATTCCAACAAAGTTGTTTGTAAATAAAACAAGTCAGTTGGTAAGTGATATAATAAAATTAATTTTGATAGTTATAGATCTTGAATAAAACTTTTTAACAAGGCGCTTCCAAGGACCCAAAATCTACCTTGCGCAGCCGAAACAGACTCCAGAAAAGTACTGATATTTCCAGAACCGAAAAACTGGTAACTATGAATTTAAATTTTTTCGTTGGAATAAAACCCAAATATTGAAAAAGGTACAAACTCGACCAAATTCAATACCGAAGGAAAGTTATGGAACGATTAATCAAGTTATTGTGAGTACCTAGTTCATTTTCCTGTACCATTTTTTCAATTTCATATCGATTTTAGTAAGGAAGGATTGACAAAAGAAATGTTCGATGTAGATTTTATTATTGTAACAATTATTCAGTGAATGCTTGAAGTTGGTGAAATATTGAAGTGAAAGCAAACCATTCTTAAAGAACTTTAACGAAAATTTGACTACAGGAATAAGGAATAACAGTTTAGGCAAAACGAATTGAGATAATTTAAGGTTATACTTAGATTCGATTTCTACATATGACGGTAATTAAGCTATGCTAGTTATTTTTATTACAGCCTGCGCAACACTTTTAAAAACTATTTATAAACAAGTTGAAATAGAAGAAAATATGTGAAAACATTTTAAGTAAATAAACACGCAGAGTCGTAGCGCTAATAGCGAGCACGTGCGATTTATATGACCGGGAATATTACAATGAGATATTAATTGCTTATTTTTACGGTGAAAGAATTATTAAATACTTAGTTAGCGACTTATAGAATTGACGAATGGAGAGTAATCAATCGCTGTACTATTTGGAATGAAATTTCAAGATGTAAAAGGTTTGATTTTAACCAAACTAAAATTAGAAAAACCGAATCCTAACGCCCGCATAACTAAATCCAAAATTTTCACAATCAGTAGCGACTTTTTACTCTCCATCTTCCAATTCAAAATATTCCTCTTTTAATAACGAATCTACTTCATTTATAATTTCCCGTGGACATTTAACAGCAACAGATACCTCACATACATTACATTCTAATTCTGTTCTAAAATAATTTACATCTTTCTCAAAATAGTTCACATTTATACTAGTAATTCTCTCATCCTCTTTCATTTCAATAATTTTTTATTTTTCCTACGCTTCCAATTTCTTCTCATATCTGCATATTTAAATGAGGGTTTCGACAAACCAAACGCTACTCCTTCATATTTGTACATACGCCATTTCACACAACGATTTGATTCTTTAATGGCAATTATCCCAAACGAATTATTAAACTCTACCTTCCAAATTATTTCATCATTATTTAATATTTTACTACCTTTATTTATTTTATTTGTAAGAGCTGCATTCACAGAAAGTTCTTTTATCTTCTTTTCAACACCTGCAATTATACTATTTTCATCAGTTTCATCTATTATTTCCATCTCTTCAACATCATCTTCTGCAGTTTCCAATAATACTGAGGTTCTCTTTAAAAACGTTATAACTTCTTTTTTAACTTTACCAGGGTACTTAACACTTAAACTTTTATCTTATTTACCTTTTTGCATTAGAAATGATCTGTTTACATTTCAGATTCAACAGTAAGGTTTTGAAGTGCCGTTTCTACCTACGTTGCAGGCACTTTTCAATTGTTTTAAAGTGCGCGTGCAGAAGAAGACGCACGGGGCACCGCTAATTCATCAAAAACTGGATCCATACCATACGATGTCGACGTTTACTGTTCGAACAATTACACAATAATAATAAATTATAAACATATTGGATATCCTTTTTTTACTTGTGCGAGGATAGTAGTAGTAGTAGTTCAATTCAATTCAATTCAATTCAATTCAATTTGTTTTATTCCATTTGTTTTTCATTTGCATCCTAAGCTAACCTATGGCTGCTTGACAAGACGCTATAAACCAAATAAATTATTGCTAGCTTAGTACAAATAAACACTCTAAGTTAATTATTTTTTAAATAACTACGCTAACAATAAATCTCGTTCCAATTTTTAGAGTTGTGTTATTTCATTTCAGCTCAACCTTCTATAAATTCATGTTGTCATTCCGCATTGAAAGCGTGTTCATTATAATTGCAAGATGGGATATTCAGTTTAAGAAGGTGAATTCATGACTTTCAACCGTTTCTTATATCATAATACTATATATACTTAAAACATCATAAGTCACATAAAACAATATTTCAACTTTTATATGTATATAAAGTTTATGAAAGTACTAACCCTTATAATAATACTAAGTACAATTCCATAACGTAACCTACATTCTGTAGCATACATATAACAAATACATAAGTAAATGCAAAAACCGTATTTAATTGCCAAAAAGAAAAAAAAAGAAAAATAGAAACCTTTAAAAAAGAAAAAGAAATCCATGACTCCAACATAATTTCTACTAATCGTTATACTCCTTATAATAAATATATCCTTAGTTACCAATTTGTTAAGAATCTAGCTATATCTGTTAACCTAAACTTATTAAATTATTCCTAGAGTGCTAAATAATTCCTAAAACTATTAAATGAATCAAAATAAGTAACAAATAACACAAATAAAATAACACTACTAAATGCAGGTATTTAAAAATATAAATATTTGTTTGTGGTATAGGAATTTTTGAACACAATTAAGCATGCGTTCTATACCTATTTATGGGCACTGTGAGTTTAACAAATCTTTTAAATCAGATTTTAGTTTTTTCATGTTTAAAAATTTTTAAATTTCAGGCGGGGTTCGTTAAAAAGTTTGGAAACTATGTATGACAAATTGTTCTCACCGTATTTATTTAGCACCAACGCAATCACATAATTGTTAGATCTTAATCCGTAATCGTGTGTTTTTCTTTTCAGGTATGTATTTAAAAAAATTATCTATAACGATGTTAAAATAAAATAAACCTTTCACGCCTAACACACTAGATTGAGCAGCTCCTGCATAGTAGTATCTGGGCCAGCATTGGTAATTAGTTTTAATAATTGTCGTTGGACAACTCGAATTTTGTTTAACTGGATATTACCAGCAAAACCACAGGCGAGCAATCCATATCTAATTATAGATTAAGCCAGCGCGATGTCTAAAATCCTCTTAACTTTTAATTTAAGCCAAATTTCTGATATAGTACATTTTCACAAGACCATTTTCAGTTTTTTGCAAACATTATTGATTTGGTGATCCCACCGAAAGAAGCTATCTACTGTGATTCCTAGGTATTGATATGTGGAGCACTGTGCAATGTTCGTGCAGCTGCTTGTGCAAAAACTAAAACTACTTTTTTTCAATTGGAAGCATCTACAAGAGTGTATTAAAATATTTGGCTCGCCTCTTTGTATATATGGAGTGGTAATATGCATCAATTTGGCCTTCTCTCTGTCCAATACTAGGTGGTTGTCATGAGACCATTTAGTAATGTTATCGGTATCAATTTGTAAAAACAGTTGTGCTGCTGTTAACTTTCTGTGAATTAATAGGACATCATCTGCAAACATAAGAATCTTACAGTTCTGGATTAAATTAGGCAAGTCGTTCATATAAAGTATAAATAATAAAGGACCCAGCACTGACTCCTGAGGTACACCGATATGGTTGTTCCCTGCTGTAAGTGTTACCAATTTTGACTGAAAACATCCTAAAAAGTAAATAACTTTGAAATAGTTTGAGGATAGGCCCTCTAAAGCTGTATGTTTCTAGCTTATCTAATAATATTTTCTGCGCTGTGGTGTCAAAAGCTCTCGAAAAATTCACAAATAAGCACAAGATATTGATATTGTTCTTCAGGTTATCATATATAAAGTTAGAGAAATTAGATAATAATTTATTCGTACCCAAGCCTTTTTACAAAGCTATATTGAGTTTTAGTTAGAATCGTGTTTTCGTCAATATATTTGTAGATGCGGTCTGCTATATATTTCTCGAATACTTTTCAATTATCGGCAAAATTGAAATGGGCCGGTGATTACAGAATTCAGAGAAGCTACCTTTTTTATGTATTGTTCTTACAATTACTATTTTGAGGTTTTGTGATTTATTAATTTTGCGATCACTGAATACATATCTTCTCCTAAATATAGGAGGCTTTGTAGTCTAATATTATCAATTCCAAGACATTTTTTTTAGTTCATTTTTGATAATTCTCTTTTCACAAAGTCAACCGCTTTTGCCATATTGCAGAGATTGCTTCGAAATTATATCAGTATAATAATAGCGTCTATTACTTTATAGGGTTGGAAACTAATTCGCTCTGAAGATGCTTAAGGAAGGTGAAACCGGCCGGTTAGTGGATGTTTCCTCCCCTGTAAAGTAATAAAGCTATTGTTTTGTTAATGGCTATAAACTATTAGCCCGATTTGTATTCGTCAATAAGCTCTTATTATCTTCATAAGAGTTTGTTTACAGGTACATCTTATTTTATATACTATTTCTTTTTGCAGACTGCAAATAACTTGTCTTTTATTATTATGAATTGCCTTTTGGGCAAGAACCGGGTGTCGCCACGAGAAGGTTTGTTACGTTTGCAAATACATTTTGCTGTAACATTCCATAAATATCAAAGACCAGACATACTTGTATAGCCATCTATAGAAAGACGATGTAGTTTGGATTCAATTTTTGTTTTTCCACGCTTAGTACTGTTGGTGTTTTACCACCTGATGGCGGTATTATTTACTTTTGCCACAGTACAGAGATTGCTTCGAAATTATATCAGTGTAATAGTGTCGATTACTTCATAGGGTTGGAAACTCATTCGCTCTGAAAATGCTTAAAAAAGGTGAAACCGGCCGGTTGAGTGGATGTTTCCTCACTGTGAAGTAATAAAGCTAATGTTTTGTCAATGGCTATACAACTATTAGCCCGATTTGTATTCGTCAATAAGCTCTTATTATTTTCATAAGAGTCTGTTTACAGCTACATCTTATTTTATATATTGTCTACACAATTTCTTATTGCGAAATAACTAGTCTTTTACTATTATGAATTGCCTTTGGGGCATAAACCGGGTGTCGCCGCGAGAAGGTTTGTTACGTTTGCAGATACATTTTGCTGTAATATTCCATAAATCTCAAAGGCCAGACATACTTATATAGCCATCTATAGGAAAGCGATGTAGTTTCGATTCAATTTTTCTACTTCCACGCTTAGTAGTGTTGGTGTTTTACCACCTGTTGGCGGTATTATTTGCTTTTGCCATAATACAGAGATTGCTTCGGAATTATATCAGTATAATAGCGTCGATTACTTCATAGGGTTGGAATCTAATTTGCTCTGAAAATGCTTAAAAAAGCTGAAACCGGCCGGTTGAGTGGATGTTTCCTCCCTGTGAAGTAATAAAGCTAATGTTTTGTTAATGGCTATACAACTATTACCCCGATTTGTATTCGTCAATAGGTTCTTATTATTTTCATAAGAGTCTGTTTACAGATACATCTTATTTTATATATTGTTCTACACAATTTCTTATTGCGAAATAACTAGTCTTTTATTATTATGAATTGCCTTTGGGGCAAGAACCGGGTGTAGCTACGAGAAGGTTTGTTACGTTTGCAAATACATTTTGTGGTTAGCTTAAAGAAATTAGAGAAAAACATGTGCCTAATTAGAGGCGCCCTTAATGATTAACTATTAAGCTCAAATTAAGCTAAAACGAAATTGTTGACATTAGCTTGTACTAAATGTAATACTCTTGAGTACAAAGTTCTGCATGTAATAGTAGAGGGTAATATCGTTCCATAGATAAAATCAAACGACTTGGCATGATACTTGTTTCAATTTTAAATTGGAATATAACTTATCCAGTTTGATATCAAACCTGTTATTTTAAGTCAGAGATTTAAATTCATTCCTATGTAAGGCTAGCTTAAAAACCTTATATTTAGCGCTTGTAGAAAATCGCATTTTTAAGTCTTCCGAACAGTACGGCCTAATGAACACCCAAATAAAGCAAGAGTTCAAGTGTTACAAATAATTCCTTAAAAAAACGCACAGTAGAGAAAATACTTATTCGTTAGACAACTATGTTTGGTGGTTAAGGCTATATATGCATCTTTTTCAAGGCATCAGCTTATCGATTTAAACAGAAACCCTACCTTAGTTATAGACCACATATGCCATAGATTTTACAACACATAGAATTTTTGATTCAGTACCGAAATCGTTTGTTTCTATACGTATAAAAAATTCAAAATTATATATTTTTTATAAAACGCAGAATTGGTACAGTTTATTGATTTTATAAGTTAGTACGTCGCATATTGGTTAAACTAATATTCAAGATGTATCTTATGTATAGAATTAGAAAATCTCCCTGGCATAAGCTATTCTGTCGTCCAAAGCTAGAAAACTGTAAGCGCAACTAGTCGAACTTTAGAGGATAACGACCTTTTTGTTTCTTCACTTTCAAGTTCTCTAGCGCTGTTGGTTTAAGCTTTTTCTTCGGAAGCTTTGGAAACATACAATTCGAAGTAAGTAAAATAAGATGGCTGTATCAGATTTTACGTATTGGTAGTAATTTTTGTGGTAGTACACTTATAGTGTTGTGCTTTAGCAATGTGCCAGTTAAGATTGGGTCAATGACAGTAAGTGCATATGTCTTAATACAAAAGTGTCTACTTGAACGATGTTTTTTTCGCAATTTAATAGGGTATGTTATGAAACATGTATATAATAGACTAGTAATAATTAAAACTGGTTCAGAAAAAGCCATTATTATTTTAATTCTGAAATACAAAACTATTTGGAGCTTGTCCAGTTTGTGCATGGAAATTATGCTTTCCGTATAATAAGTAAGCAACTTTATTTTTAGGTGTATGTAACTTAAACATAACATATTCTATGATTGATATAATAATTAGATAACTTAACACCTACTCAGACATTTCACATAAGTCAGTAACGTCTTCCGCAGGAATCTGTTGCCAAAATTGTCGTCGAACTGCCGGCATCAGTTGTCCTAGTTTGGACAAGATATCGTCTTTTTTAGTTTGTGGAATTCCCCGTGCCCTCTGTCATGTTTGTGGACGAGAAATAGACGTTTCATAGCGCTTGAGAAGAAAGTTGACTGTGGAGAATTCTTCGTCCGTCAGCCCTCTTTTATATTTTATGTTGAAATCTCCACGTGTGAATTTGACACTCACCGCATCGTGTAGAAGAACTCCTGCTCTAGCCCTTGAAAGTTTATAGACAGCGGTTAGATCCGACCAGTTTGAAAAGTCATGTACAATCACAACCTTGACTTCGACTTTACCCCTACAAACGGCTGTTACAGCGTCACAAAAATCTTGGACATCGTAAATATTTTACTTCTTGCCATCGATTGTTCCACCTCATGATGCACAGAATCTGCAGACATAAAGGTATGCCCCTTCTCCAGAAAACGCATTTTAACGGAACCAGTCAAAGTTGCGGTAGAATTAATCGTGTACGCTAGAAATGAGAACAGTGTACAATTTTTGTTTTGCACTGTGCAATTGTCGGCACACAGAATAACATTTTTCATATCGCGCATCTTCAATAAGAACACGTGATAGCAGCTAACAATATCCTCTTTTTTTCTTCCGGCAGTCGCCTCAAGCCACACAACGGAAAATACAGTGCGGGTTGATTCCAAAGTTGTTTTGTCAAGAGGGGCAAATGTCTCATGGCGGCCTTAAATGTGTCTATCCGAGGAAGCATAATAACCTTCTGAAGGTGTACTGAGTATAAACATTTTCCGTCAGGCGTAGTTTTTGAATTCTTCTCTACTTCATATAAATTCCGTGCTGAAACGTACCGTTTACTATGCATGGACGACTTTAAACATTCCTCACAAGCCATATCAAAATTACTGCGATTGTGTATAGGATTATGCAGTTTAAATATCAAACAAGCTTCGCATTGCTCGTGGCCAAGCTTAGCAAAACTGATATATATATATATATATATATATATATATATATATATATATATTTCAGTCAACGTTCTTTGATACAATTCGTTAGAGCACTTATCGTTAGCCGTACCAAGAAAGTTTTTGTGCATATCCAAAACACTCACGTTAGACGGCAAATATCGACGGTTCGTGGCGTGTACTCTCCGATAATGCTAAATACAAGGGCGGTAGCTTTCTACGCTCATGCATAACGCATGCATCAATAAACTTATTTCCTGGGGGGGTACCCCTTTGATCACCTTTTAGTGTAATTAATGTCCCTTCCATTTCTTCGAAGCATTTTTGGACTACTTTGTCATTATTCTGTGCGAATCCCGGAGTTGTAAGGGAAAAAACTTTGCAGACAGAAAGTCTGGTGCCATTGGCAGTAGGCAAAGTGTGCGCCACTGTATAATTTGGCTTCAGTAGCTTTGCATCTTGGCTTGCTGACGCCTTCCTTCGACGGTTTACTAATTGTTGAGTGGAATTTTGTCGAACAAAGACTCTTCTCTCTCCGTAACTAAAGGTTCAAAACTGTTTCATATATTATTTCTGTGCTCGTCGGGAGCGCAAGACCGCGCTTCCTCTTACACGTTTGTAAGTTGCAGAGTGGTTTTACATTATGACCTTCGATATATTTCCGCTCGTTGTGTTTTCTCTGTGTCGGTCTTGGATTAGTACCACGCTTGCGCCGTTTGCAAATTTGTTCGACAACTTCAGGTTGAAGCGTTTCACCAATATCATTAGGTACACAGGAGGGGTCGTCAATTCCAGACTGAAAGTAAACAAAATTGTTAAGAAGTTGCAGCCAAAACCTACATCTGATAACATAGGCAAATATAAACTAGACAAAGTAACAATCGAAACCAACTTTGACGTTTAGTACCTGTGGTAGTTCGACAGGTTGATACACTGTGGTTGGAAGTAAAGCAATCATAGGGTGTAGCTGAACCAAATCGGTGTTTTCCTCTAACAAATCTTTCCTGGAAGTAGGATTGTCCACATACACGGGTATGTTGCAAGTTTGCACCGGTACATCAAACACTAAAACATAGTTTATGATGATCATTCGTATAGCTCTTGCAATTTCTAAACCGACTTTCGTCATCAATATTTGTGATGTCATATATTGGCGCCGTTGCCACTATCAAAATAGTAATTCCTCGTATCTACAATGAAGCTATCAGTACAATATAGAGTTTGCAATTTAGTAATTGGTGACGGAATATGGTTTGTTACTTTTTAAAAAGTAACTTGTAAAATGATTTTATACTGACAAAATTGGAGTCTAAATTGTTTAGGTTAATAATAAATGTTATTATGTGGGAATTTGTACTAGTGAGCATATTTTAAATATAATTGAATGTTTTTAATTTGTTATATATTTTTAATTAAATAGCCACACGCATGTTATACCGGGCACAGAATAGTAGCCACCAATAAACAAGACTTTCAGAGGTTCTGTTTATTAACCTAAAGTAAGAGGACGAACAGTTATGAAAATTTGTTATTAAGGTTTACCGGATGTTAAACAAAACAATATTGTGAAAACTAGCTGTGGTATTTGGGAACTGCGAAATTGCTAGATTTAGAAACTACTGATAATGTGTTTTCAGGAACGATGCAGATACCTTAAATGATATTGCAGATGGAATTGTGGCAGTATTTCTAACAAAAATTAAGGTGCTTTTCATGTTAAATCTATAATTTTGTTTTGCTAAATGACACATTATGATTATGTTGTAGAAAACATACTATTGTAAAAAAGAAAAAATACCAGGTGGAAAATTTATACTATAGTGTCAGGAAAACTAGTATATAAATACTACAACACAAAAGAGAAATTGAAAAAGCCTATTGTTATGATAAATTAAATTGAAGATACGCCAGGTAACAATCTCACAATCATAACAAATATATTATATTTTCTTAAAGATAATTGTGACGAACTGTTATTATGGTTAAGAAATAGTGTAGAACCCTAGGCACAGGTCGAGGAATATTGGTCTAAAACATCTAAAATGCATCTAAAGCAACTGCGAGATTCTTCTGAAGAAAAAATTTCATCTTATTTAAAGAAGTATCCATCTTTAAAGGGAACGATGGCCTATTTATTATTGGAAATCGACTTACATACATTAACAAAGTACTTATTAAAAGTTTGATATTTAACAATAGATATTCTATTTCGTTTTGTATTTATTGATTATACAGAAAGTTATAGATATGTATTAATACAGAATAAACTAAATACCAATAATTAATTAATTTACAAACATCAATATGTCTATTCTGTAAAAAATTTCTTTTATTAAATTCCCTAAGGTTCTATAAATTTGTGTTGATTAGTTGTCACTGCAGTCTAAATCCCAATTGCTGTTGTCGCTATCTTCATTTACATCAATGACCAACGGTGCTACATCCTTAATATCAAACTGAATTTTGCGATTCCACTATTCTTTAATGATTGTTTATGTGTGTTGTACAGAATCTGCCCAAACTTGAGGCGTTACGGTCGCTAATGCTTCGTGCCACATTGCCATACAGTTTTCTATAGATCTGCCATCTGTACCAACGTGACGATTAAAATAATTTTTAGCAATACCCCAAATCAGTTCAATTGGGTTAAAAATACAATGGTAGGGAGGCAGTCTTAGTACCTTATGGCCATACCGTTCATCCAAACTAGGGATGGACACGAACCAAACAGGTTCGAGGTTTGGTTCGAGATTCGGTTCAATTTTTCGAACCGAACCGAACCGGACATTTTATTTTCGAACCGAACCTCAAACCGGACAGGCAAAGTTTTCGAACCAAACCGAACCTAGCTCAAGGTTCGGTCCGGTTCGGTTCGAAAGGTTCGATTTTTTAAATAAAAATTTAGTTTAATAATTTAATTTTCACTAAAAACATGTCAATCTTAATTTCTCCCAAATGCACATTTTAAAAATCTTTAGTCGCAAGCATATAAGAAATGAAACGATTCTCTAAAGTACACAGTCATCGAGTTTTAAGCCAATAGGTAAAAAATGTAATAGGTATTAGTGCTACATATCTAATAAATTTTGTCATCAAGGAACGTTTGTAGATCAAAAAATTCTAGATTAGTTCAATTTGTTTAATGCTCCTTATTTCAAATTTTTGCTTGTTTATAACTTATATTAGATATTAAAGAAACTCGAAATAATTTTAAAAATTTGGTTTTAAAAACAAGTTTATTTTATTTAATGAACAGAAGTATTCAAAACAATCTTAAACATATACAAGCCGAGGTCATCCTCTAGAGACTACAGAAGTTTTTAGAATAAACGAAACAATTTAATTTTTAATTAAGTATGTATTACTAATCCATCATTTTGAATTTTTTACTTTTGTATGAAAACCAGGTCTCTATTAATTTTTAAAAATGTGACCTTGTAGCAAAAACTAATCTCCTTTCTCTTTTGTACATAATCGCTCAACAAATGGTGTAATAAAACTCATGGTACCATAATATTTACTGTTTATTTAGTGTGGCCATTACAACCAACGTCTTTAGAAGTAGCAGATACTACAGAAGAATGACCCCGAACTTTCTCTCAAGACCAAGGGTTGAAGTTTATGACTCATGGCGGCATAAACTTTTCAATCAATGCCGACATAAAATAACACAGTATGATGCAAATAATAAGCAGACAATGCTTGTGCCATAAATACTGTTATATTTTATTATGAAAAATGAAAACGCTGTTTGCGGTAGATTTACGATTCATTCCGAGAACCATCTGATATTGTCTTTTAAAAGAAATAATAATAATAAAGATAACCTGACAAACAGCTTTTTGTTTGTACTGTATAAAAAATCAGCAACACTTTATTGTCTTGATACTCTTTTTATACTAACTGAAACTGAAATAAAAGTAATCGCAAAGATAGTGTGATATCGTTCTTGCACGGTAAAATGACAGTAAGAATCATCAATTACTAACACATTCTAAATTTTAGAGGTGGCTTTCACTATTAACATAATTGTAATAACGCTTTGTTAAAGATAGCACGTATTGAAAAATCAAACCTGAACAAATAGTATTAATATGATTTATGCTACTAAAATCTAAAGCAAATTAATGTTGGGTTTATTTGAATGTAGCAACTACTAAATATAAAAACTACATTGAACATTTAAGTTGTTGTAGTTGAACGTACTAGTTGATTAAAATATCAAAATATCGAACCGGTTCGGTTCGGTTCGTTTTTTTCGAAACCGGAATATATTTTTTCGAACCAAACCTCGAACCGAACCGGACTAAAAAGTTTCCAAACTGAACCGAACCTAAGGCAAGGTTCGGTTCGGTTCGGTTCGAATCCATCACTAATCTAAACGACCAATTTTAAAAATTTTGGGTGGTTTGTTCCTACAATTTGGAGAAATATGTTAGACGGCTACAAAGAGTAGCACATTTTCCATTTACATTGCAACCACATGTAGCAGTTCACTTTTTAAAGATGCTAATTAAAATGGCTTCCATTTCTACTAAGCCATTCTGCTATTTCCATTTTCTTCTACGAACTGTTTGGTATTTTTTTGTTCTGTAGTACTGTGATACGAAGCATTATCCAGAACAATTACAGATGGTGTTTCTAAATTCTTTAGTATTTGATTTTCCAACCAACGTAAAAAATTATCCTCATTCATTTCGCCATGGTAATCTTGATCTTTTGACGATGAACTAAAGACTAATTTACTACCATCAATAAAACCATCTGCATTTTCTGCATGCAACACTATGTACCTAAAATGCAGAATTACTTCATGCATTCACATTATCAAATGTAAATCTCACTAACTTTTTTCCGTCAACTTTTGTACGTTTTACACTTTTGAGATTGTTATCTTGCCAAGAACGGCTTATAGAACCATTTTGAAAAATCCATGTTTCATTCAAAAAACAAACTGATACAAGTTTTGCTGTTTGACTTGTATATAAGTTTTCAGAAAATGCACTCTTCTATTGACAACATAGGGTAACTCCATAAGTCCCTGTCTTGGATTATCTTGTTTCCACTTAAAACCCATACTATGTAGAACTGTATTCAACGATCTTTCGCTACCCCTAACGAGCCCAGCGTGTGTTACCTTTTGCCACAAAATTTTTACAGAAATATGCTCGCCTAAAATTATTTACTGTTATATAAACAATTTTAAAATTAATAAAATTTACTCACGATTTTCAAACATTCTGTAAATTACATTACGAATACCACATTCAGTAAATTGGTCAACTTCAGAAATAGGTTTTTGTGAACTCGTTTTTTGGAAGTCAAGGGTTTAAAATTTTTAACTGCCTGTGACACAGCAGTTACCGTAGACAAATTGATATTTAAAGCCGCTGCCACACGCTAAAATAGAATTAATGAACTACAAATTGAAGTAAATAATTAATTTACCTCGCAAACTGCCGTCAGAGGACTGAATGGACCACCGTTATCTCGTTCTTGTTCAAAAAACGCTATCAAATTAGCTACAAGTAGCTTTTCTCTGCTTCCTAAACGTGAACCGGACAAGTACAAGGTACAAGTACAAAACGAACAAATTGTGTTGTTGTAATGATATTTCTATTAATTAATTAACTTCTATAATATTAATAATATACTAAGTTACCAACGTAAGCGCCATTGGTCTCCTTTATGCTAAGGCACAAAACCGAAAGGCATCTGTGCTAAAGCAAAACACCACAATCGTCGGTGAACGAATGCTCTTGCGGTGTTCTGCCTATGTATTAGGTTTTACGGTTCTTTACCTTCGCATGAAGGCGGCCAATGGCGTATACGCTGTTTGGTAAGTCGCTAAAAATGGCATTTCCAGTCATCTTACGGCATTGTGTCTTAGTAGGGTGATAGATTACTTCCACTTGTACCCATAAGTGCGTTTTTGTAAAAAGTGTCGCTTTTGGTTTGTTGCCTTAGCACGGCAGTATTCTTCTGTGGGAGTATCTTTATTGATAGTATATACTTGTTTTATAAATAACATAATATACAAATTATAAATGAACAGTGCTGTTATAGCAAATAAGAATAACGCGTTTTTGAATCATTTGTATATTGCAAGCAAGATGATACCACACAAGCTTAAACTTTTTTATTTTGCTAAGCACTGTACGCTTAATCTCATGTTTGATCTACGAAAGGAGTTTTGCATATAAATTTGTTTAATTTTTTGAAGTATATATTCTCGTACGCAATGTAACTGAATAATCAGCATGGTAATTTATGGATAAAATACGCGACGTTATATACATGGCAGAATACTAAACACACAGCGCTAAATCTGATTCACTGTTGACCGCGATGGCATATTTGATAGATTGCAGGCTGTATAGTATAGAGTTCCTCTAAAAATATTATGGAATGCGTAAAACTCCTACGCTAGGAAATACTGTTTCAAAGGAATGAATGGGTAAAGCAAATGTTTGTCGAAATGAAAAGTGATAGATGGTTATTTACACAATAGATTGTAAAGGCTTACAGAGAAAAGCATTGAAGCAATAACCAGAAATACGTATGCGAGTACCGAAATGTTCAATTCCTAGTTCTTAAGAGGAATATACGTATTTATAACTAAGGCCTTTCGAATTGGGGGTTGTTTAGGTAACCTTGTATAGAAAATACATTTTATCAGACTGCGCAAGTATTTTTTACTACTAAAATATGTTACGAGTGTACCGTTGTAGCAGTAAATGGGTTTAAGTAATAAATTTATGGCTTATAAATAACTAAATTCACCTGCTTTCTCTACATATAAATTTTGTTATCACGATATTAACCGACAAAGCACGCCTATAAATTTAGTTACCACACTAGAAACTTGCTTTCTATAAAGTAGAGAAGTGTTACGCGTTTGAACAGTTTAAAATTTAATTTTGATCGCCGTCGCTGTCCCACGCAGCAACAAAATATTCGTGTAAACTTGAACGGTGCCGATGTTACTCAAATACCCATAATTACGTCCATTTTCTCTCTCATATGCTTCTAATTAATTTTTTCGTTTAGTGAATAAAAATTTTGAAAACCATCTGAACAGTTGACTGATAATGTCGACATGATGAATACTAAAATAATTTTTAGTTCAATTAAAATGAGATGTTAAGTTATTTTCGATAGAACTAACCATTGGAGTAAGCGTAATACTTAATTTCCTGAGTATTTTGGAAGCTACGCAATTCTTATATGCGACGAACCATTACTGGCCCATATTTTCTTCACTTGAGAAAATTAGGGAAAGACAAAGCTAGTAATAATAAAACCGAATTGAGATAAAATTAAGGGAGATATACGTTTATGCAATGTTATAAAACTGTGTGCGGTGAATTAGCGTACTGCAATTGTCATCTCCAAACCTCCGTTTCCGGTAACGAATATGGCATTTCCTGAGCACTCAAACTTTCCGATTTTCGAGGTAAAGCGAGTTAAGGTTCGGGCCTTGGGAGCTGCGTTTTTAAAAAACGTTTCCAAAACTTAACAAATTTATTTTTAACTGATACAGGAATTAATGTGGAATTTTGACAAACTGATCTTAACTTTAAACCAAAATAAATTAATTAATTGAACTAATATTGTGAGTCGCCTAAGCAAACTGCAATGCTAAAGCTGAATACTTTGACTGACTCACTTGAGTAGCTTGAATAACGAAGTATGGAGTTCGAAGACTGACTGCCGGGTCCTTGAGCTCTCGGGCTTTTTATAATATCCTGCCCCCTCACATGGCTGTGGGAACTTGCAGATCTTATGTCTGCGTTACCCTTAATTCTACACTTTGTTACATTGTTTCAATCTTATTTCTAGGTAATTGCGATATCTTAACCGTCTGTGACCTGCCACCTGCCGTATCACTATCGTCTCGGATACAAAGTTGAATATCCGTTCTCATGAACTGTTAATAACCTGTTTGGTTTATACTTGTATTACATTGTTGCAATTGATTTATGATTTCTTTAACAATTTCTAATAAGTTCCTATTAGATTCTATTATTGAATATATAGGTAAATTGAGGGATACATAACTAGCGTTGATATTCAATTTCAGCTCCTAAGGTCGGTAATTAACCATCCAACGTAGACAAGCTATTGACAACACTTCATTTGAAAATATTCTAACTGGATTTGGTTGGATCTTTTGATCACAATTTCATATCCGGGAGTATTTTATAAAAGTTTCCAATACTTGCGGAGGAAATAGAAAACTACATAAAATCCCACCTTGAATCCATTTTAAATATTCAAATGAATACTCGTCAATGGCCTTACATCTTACACGAAGGTATGTGTATTAGGAATGATCTGGGACATCGCCTTTCTAGACTCCTCTGCTTTATCACACTGCAATCAAAATCTTACCTTACAAATTTTTTATTTCATGGGCTAGATTCTGTGTCTGATATATAAGACAAAGCTAACACGTTTTGACCTGCCAATGGCAACGATAACTCCACCCATCTCGCATATTCCGAAAATTGGGCTATGATCAGTATTCGATCAATTACAGATGAAACACTGACATGAAATAATGCCTCTGAGGCTGTTCGGTTGTTAACTATTAAAGCACCTTAATGTAGAGCACGGTTCTGTGCCATTGATTCTGAGGAACTGGGTACGGTGATGAATAATCGGACTTTTGAAATCTGCATAGCACTACGTATAGGCTGCAGTATTTTTAAGTACCACAAATGCTACTGTAACTCGACTGTTCGAGAAAATAATCTTCACCGTGTATGCTGTCCGCAAAGTAAAGAAAAATTCCAAGACATATCGACTTGAGCCATATTAGTCAAATCTTATTGACCATCGCATCTGCCCTAGAACCTGTTGGGCTAAGTAGTGATATGGGAACAAGCACAATGGCTTTATTCTTATTACATAGACAGTGACTAATATGGGACACTACCTGTAGGGCCCACTTGCAGACTTCTACATTCCAAAATACAGTGTGAATACATGTTCCCCTACATTTAACTTTCCAATGCTCCACTCAAAGGTACTATATTGACTAGGAACTGAGTATCTTTTAACCTGTTTCAAGCAAGGTAGGGTTGTTTAGCGTGCATGACCACACACACAAGGGACTTACATTTTACCTCTCTTCCAAACGATGACGTACTTTTTTGAAAAATGCTCGTCTACTATTTTTCAAACGGTCCACGTCTGGAATCGAACCCAGGACCTTGGGCTTCAGAATCCACGTTAAGCCACTAAGCCACGAAGCGGTTCGAATATATGTTCTGAAGCAGAGGAAGCACGATCAATAATAGCCACTGAATTCCCAAATCATCTTTCGAAACTTGTGCAGAGAAATAAAAGTTAGAGATCAAGTCAAGAAAAAGTTGACTAATACATCAGTGAACTCGGACCAGCTTCCCCCCCCTCTTTTTCACTCACGCTTTCTCTCTCACACATACTCTCTCTCTCCCTCTCTCTATTCAAAGTATGAATGCTGCTAGTATTTTGCGTAGGCTTAAAAACCCTGTGCGATAGACGAGATTTACACAACATAGAGATTATTATAAATACAACTCGTTCCGAATTGATCTGAATATTGAAGAAGTTCTAGATTACTAGAACTGGTGGGAGGCTTCCGCGTTCCAGTGACCTAAAGAGTCAAACAACATGTCTTCAGTGAGGGATCTTTAGTGAAGAACCAAACTAAGACAGGATACCGAAAGAGGACAGCGGCTGTTTCGGTACTTAGATTGGTAAAGACCATAGAGGTCGGTATAGCATTCTAAGACAGACTACTGCGATGTGGAAGGCAAGGTGAATCACCACATTACCTCCAAAGTACACGGCGTACTTAAATTTTAATTAAGATGGTGGCATCCTCTGGGGTAAAAGATTCCGTAGTTAAAATAGTCCCCCATTCGAATCTCCGGGAAGGGATTTCTTTGAAGGATGTGATCAGAGAGTGTAGAAAAACAGTTGGAAACATTTTGCGAGTCGGAGCCTGGAATGTAAGAAGTATGAAGCAAGTAGGTAAACTGAAGAACTTAAAAACTGAAATGGATTTTTGGAGTGGCGACTTTAGGGTAATTCATACAGGATCAGAGGAAGGAAATTCTGGTGTGGGAATAGTTATGCGAAAAAAGATAGGGCACTGTGTAGAAAACTACTTACATAAGAACTAAAGGGTACTCATGGTTAGATTAGAATCTAATCCGGTAAATACCGTAATAATACAACCACACATGCCCACCTCTAGCCACAGCGAAGAAGAGGTAGAAGCGAGCTACAAAGATATCAAAGACATGAAAGTTTAATAATTACGGAGAATTTTAATGCAGTGGTAGGTAGGGTAGGGAAGGAGCGGTAGTAGGCTTATTTGGTTAAGCCACGAGAAACGATAGAGAAATAAGTTGGTAGAATTTTGCGACAAAAACAATTTAACCATCACAAACACATTACTTCAACGCCATGCACTGAGAAAAGGATTTTGTTGCTTCAACTGAAAATTAGTTGATTCAATTAGAATTTTGGTTTGTATATAAACAATGATCTATATGCATTAAATAGAACATAATAAAATGTTGGAAAACCGATTTTGAAGCAAACAAACCTAAATTTGTACCACAATAATTATGGCATTTACTCAAATCGCTATTAATGTAACTTGAATGTTAGGTTACTTCAATTGCTTGTAGGTTTGATTTGAATTATTTAATACTTTTATCAAATAAACTGTTATGTTAAATCAACACGTTGAATATTCCACTTACATATAAAAATCATTAAAGCAAATACTTGAAAGGGTTTGTAGCATTAAAACAAATTATTCAAATTTTTCAACTAACCAAAAAGCGTCATTGGTTTAACTAACCCATATGTTGAGCAGATAATAATTATTAAGCTAAGTGGCTAATAAGGGTTGAAGTAATAACATTTTTGGTTTAATCAAACTTTTATTGTGTTGAATTGAAACATTTAGCTGTCAAATCAATCATTTCGTTGCGTCGTACATTGTTTAGAAATAGAATTAGTTTAAACATCCAAGGTAGTTTGATTCAATATCCAGCTTGATCGATTCGGGCTTAATGAAGTTATTTTAATCAATTTTTTTAATACAACTTGGCGATCAACAAATGAGTTTGTTCATCGCTAACAGATTTTAAAAAAATATTGATTTAAAATAACTTCATTCGGTCACACTATCAAGTTGGATATTGAATCAAATCACCTTGAATGTTACATTAACTCTAGCTCATCGTGCATAATTTTCAGTTTAGCTTCCACTTCAATTTTATAAAACTGACACTGATTATTGAAAGTTTGTTTATTCCTTGAGGTTGCCATTGATCTTTGAAGTTATAGGTTCGCTTATATAGTTGAATGCTAAAAACAACGGCATTTAGTTATAGGCAATAAGACTAATTTATAGAAATGTACTTACGTGTTTTCAGACAAAAAGATTTTGTTTAAACATAGTACAGCATACTAAATTTATCTTCCATGTATTTTTACAGTTATTTGAAATACTTTTATGGAAACTAACACAATAAACAATGCTAAGTAACGCTTGACGCCATGTTGACGTGTCGCAGTCGAAGGTTACCAGTATATTAAAGATATAATGTGCGCGCGCTGTACATCCAATACGTAGCATCGGAGACGTACAATACCGTTGCGTTCAACAAATAACGTCGACGTTTGATTTGGCAATCGTAGTTTATTTAAATCAACAAGCTCGAGACGTTTGTTTCAATATTAAATTTGTTACAAAACGTGTTCATTTGACACTTTTTCCAGCAATCATTTAAATAAAATGCATTTTTTCAACATCAATGTAGTATTGGACTAAAATATGAAATTTGTTGACAATATTAGTTTGTATTAAATACGACTGTTGTTCATTGAAATTCACTTTTGCATTCTTTTATTAACCAACTGTTATTATGCATTCAAACAAACAAATTTAAGTCAACTAATTTTTGATGTTAGTTTAACCATCTGCAAGCGGTTCAGTGAATATAGTTTCGTTCATAACGACTAAAAAATACTTGATCAAATGCTTTACTCTTCAAAACAACAGAATTGGTTGTATCAACCAAATCACTTTTCTCAGTGTGCTAGAAGCCGATACACGTGAAAGATGCCAGAGGATATAATAAGATATCAAATATATTACATTCTTGTTAGACAACGGTGTAGGAATCAAGTAAGAGACTGTAAAAGCTACCCAGAAGTAGATATAGACACTGACCACAACATCGTAACTATGAAGGTCGCTCTTAAATCTAAAAATTTGAAAAAAGGAACGGAAAAGGCACTTTGACTTTGAGAAACTAAAAGACAAAGATATCCACGAAAGAAAGGTCAAATGAATTGCTGAAAGACAGCGGGAAAATTTCTGATACTAAGGAAGCGGAAACAGAATATAAAAACACTAAATCCGGTTTAGACAGTGTAGCCAAAGATATCCTGGGGTATACTCAAAAAGAAAATAAGAAGCCATGGATAGGAAAAGATATCTTGAATTTAATAGAAGAAAGACGAAAATATCAAAATATATCAGAAAAACGGGAAAACAAAGATACAAGGCCATTAAATGTGAAATTGTTCGCAAATGCAAGAAAGCTAAAGAACAATGAATTGATGAAAAGTGACCAAGAACTACAAACTCCGATAGAAATAGAAAAGACAGACGAAACATACACACTAATTAGAATGAATTTTAGGGATATAAAACCGTATAGCAAAAATGTAATGAACGCGAGAGGAAGCGTCATTATAAGAAATGTAGGAAAAGTCGTTAGATGGCATGAACGTTTATAAAATTTATATGCATGAGATGAACTAACAGCACTAGAACAAGAATTAGACATTGGAAAAGAATTACTTGGAATATCCTGTACTTACAAATCAGTTTGAATTAGCATTAAAGGGTCTGAAAAATGGTAAGGCGCCGAGTATAGATAAAGTGCAAGCAGAAACTCTAAAAGCCGCTGGACAAGCAGTAACCGAACGTCTCTTCCAAATTGTAAGCTATATGTATGAGACTTGCGAGACACCCAAAGATTTCAAACGTAACATCATAGTAATTATACCAAAAACGAGAGGCGCGGATAGTTATGAAAGTATTCGAACAACAAGCTTGACAGCGCACGTGTGAAAAATACTAACTAGAATTGTACAAAGACGAATGGAGAAACGAGCTAAAGAAATACAGGAGAACATCAATTTGGGTTTAGGCTAAACAGGAGAACACGGGAGGCTATTGTAGCTCTGAGTAGGGTATATATTTGTAAAACAGTAGAAGGGGAACGGAACTGCATCTAACAAGAAGAGCAGCGGCTATGTTCGAAGACAACAAACATAGATACAAGGAGAAAATTGTTGAAAGCATATGTGAGAAACAAAATGAAATAGGAGAAATAGAAAGGCAGGATATGCTATAAAGCATTTTTGGGGAATAGTGCGGGATATATTACAAGCAGAAAAAGAGGAAAAAAGAGATAAAGGTGGGTTAGATCTGACTAGTGCACGCAGATAGTGAAAGATGCAGACTGGTAATTTCAGTGAAATGAGTAGGTTAGCTCATAACAGATAACAATGAGGGTATGCGTCTAACTAGTTTCGGGTCTAAAGACCTAATGATGATGATAAATACAACACTTGAAGTTGAGCAATAGAGTTTACGTTTTTATTACTCAAGAAGTGTATCCATTATTGATTATTTGAAACCATAAAATTTTACGGACTCCCCATGGTAGCTAGTGCAACTTATTATACAAATAAATAAAGAAAGAAAGAACATTCGGATTATATGTGTTATAGTGTCGTAGTGACTGCATATAAAGATGTTTTTAGGTTAACGCTATAGAGCGAATAAACATCACACTGCTGTCGCTCAGTGTTGCGAATACTAGATCAAAATTTCTTAAAAAATTAACTTTTTACCTGCGACTTTTTGAAACGACATCCCATGCTTTACACTTACCAATGTGTGTTATAGGTTGATTGCTTTTTAAAATTTTAAAAAATTAATGTTCACGAATAAACGAGGAGCATTTTTATCGATTTGTAGCCAAACGCGGCTCCCTCGTTAAAAATTCCTTTAAAAAATAAGTTCCAAATTAGATGCTTCAAACGTGTGCGTAGGGGCGTAGAAGTCGGGGCGGCAGAAGTGGATGCCAAGGAGCGCATACTCTATGGGTTGTCATACTTATATAGATACAGGATGCCTGTACGAATAGGCAAAATAAAGTTCTGTATACAATAACGTTGAAGAGGTTAAATCCGACAAGGTGGTTATCCAAATATGACTCTATTTGTGTTCTACGCTATAGCTTTAAGGATATTTTAACGACATTGACTGAAAGAGTTTGAGAAGCATCAATAGGAAGAAAGAGTGGAATCATAGGGTTTGTTTAACCAGGTTAAAAAATTTCAATTTGTTTTCATGATAATAATTTTTGAAAAAATCTTCCAAAAACTTAAATAAAGTCTCTAAATTGCTATACAACAAGTCAACTACTACAGGATCAAGCCAAATGCTTATTGGTAAAAGATCAGCCGAGGAGTTGACGAGAGCTTGATATATCATGAGTAATTTTGCTAAAAAGAGTATGACCAAAGTGAAAAAGTAGTTTGAAGGATTTTGCGAAGATGTACGTTTAGAAATCCAGAACACCATGTTAAAGTTGCATTGTATTACGTTGTAATAGAATCGGGTACAAGGATTTCAGGATGTGATTTTGAAATTTAGGGCTTGAGTACAAAGTTTTTTGGTAACAGTTAAAGGCGATGACTTAGAAAGCAGTGACTAGAATTTATGACAGTGATTTGTCTGGGAAATGTCTTCAACCATTACTGATGTTTGAAAAATACCGCGGGCGCAAATAAAAGAATGTGCTAATAAAAATATATCAGTTAGGAAAGATGCTTATTTGTCAGCATTTTACTTTGTCTACCAGTAGTTCCGATGTTAAAACGGCTACTATTTTATTTTTGACTTTACCAGTTACAACCACAACAGCAGAGCGATCGTTTTCAAAATTAAAAATGAATAAAAAATTCATCAGAAATTCGATCAGACGAAACCTTTCTACCATTTTTCCTCTTCTCAGCATTTGAAACGCAAAAGCACAGAAAATGAATCCGGTTAAATTTATTGACGTTTTTGCGGAAACTTAAGCTAGAAAATGCGGCTTAAAATAAAAAATGTTGTATTTAATGTATACTTAGGTATTAATTTTTTATTAATATATATGTAATATTTTTTTAAAGTTTAGTTTGTAGAAGAAAGTGTTTCACTGTTAGAAACAGAGCGCCAAAGGAACTATACCACTGAGCGCTGTCATGAGTAGCAATGTCACTGCGTACGCTTTAAGAGTCCCGAAATTTTACAAGATAAAAACTTGGTAGAGTAAGGAAGTTGCTTGTTCTCAGTTTTCTGCTACTATTTGCAGTATTACATTTTCATTTATATTCATTTGCGACATCAATTTATTCAAAAATGGTGTCAAAGTAATAATTTTATTTAAAATCTAAACCTACAAGATTTGGTGTGGAGTTGAACAGTGATGGCAAATAGTCTCTTCCTGCTTGCCCTGTGAACTACAGTATAATCTGTAATTACAGATAATAGCTTTAGATTTACATTCTTTTATGGTTTGATATAAAACTGGTCCAATTTCCGCGCACTGAACCTTATAGAAACATAAGGAATTTCAGGTTTATTGTAGTATTAAAAACCGGCTGAATATCTCTGCTAATAAACAAAATCACTTTTATCGTGCCGAGAGCACTTAACTGTATGAAGCATTGATTTTGGACAGAGGAAGCGGTTGATACAAAGAATTACACGCTTTTGATTTCAGAGACAAGGGGAGTTACCTTTAGTGTTTGCTGTAACTGCCAGCGGTGTAATCTGTACCGCTTTGATTTCGAGTGGTTGGAGCTTTATTGGCATTTGACATAATGGAAAAGACTTTATAGCGACAAAGTCAGGAAATCAACATTGAGAATTCTAATACGAGCTTATCAGTCAATATCTTGTAATGATATTATACTGAAATGTCAAACGGATATAAAAATTTGCATTTTTTCACGCCTTTCCTCAACAATACATTTAAACTATAAATTTTGTGCTGGGTTTTACATGGTTCCAAAATGAGAGTTTATGTATTTTCTACCTAGGCACACAACAACCTAATTTTGTTTTGTGTAGCTTTCTATATTCTGAAAATCCATGTAGCGTAAGGGCAACCGAGCGGATCATTTTTAAAATTAGAAGGAAATGAACCATAATGTTAACGAAACAAGTTTATGAAATAGCTATAATATATACTGCAGTCACAAACAGAGCAGTCAACTTTGTTTTAAATGAAATCCATGAGTGAACTCGCTTAAAGTTTTGAACTGTTGTAAATCGCACGTAAAATTGAATGTTTGCAACTGAACCTAATGTATTTTTTATAAAGTAGTAAAGCTACGCGATACTTTTAATGAGTCGACTATTTTGAATTTATCTCATTAACACCCGAATTATTGGAATAAAAACTGATTTCCTTAATAAAATTTGTTGACTGTGTCCACACCTTTTGAAAAGATACCTATCTATGAATGGAACATTGGACGCGATTTACATTATAAATCGTGAGGTTTCTGCGGATGTTGACTTCTTCGTCAATGTACTGGGTATTCTTGCGTATACCTGACTGATTCCGAATTGAACCATTGTCAGTTGGGAGACGTTTCGACAAAATCAAATATGATATTATCAGGTTTTGTAGGCTGAGCTCATTCTACATAGCATGAAGTTGACAGAACCAGCGCCAGCTATACGGAGGAATACCGGGACGATTAACGATGCATATATATATATATATATATATATATATATATAATGCTATGATTATAGGGTAGTTTAAGGGTAGATTAAGTTGTAGGGGTCGTAGGATAGATACAAATAACTGTAACTTTAAGAAAATCAAATAATTCCATTAATTATAGGAGTAAATCGACCTATTCTACAAAAAGTCAATTGCGAGGACACTGTATAACAAAGATATGTGATTAAATGCATGAGAAAGAAGCTCCTTTAGTAATAATCCGATATCAATTGATTAGAATAGTAATGTGTGCGTCGTATAAATATGTTTAAGTATAGTTACAAGTAAAGATAAGATTTTACAGGCAACTAATTGCATCACAATAAATTACCGGAAAACATAGATAAATTGCCACTCCAAATATTTAGTAATTGCGTCGAAAATATCAACGCAGTTATCATGCGAACGCACATTAATACGCCGATATTAGAAAATCGTTACGTGACTAGAAATAACACATTTGTTCAGAAAACCAACATTCTGTAACAAACAAATAAACACCAAGCGGTTCAATTATATGATAAATCGTGGACTTTCAATTGACAAACATTGAATACGTGACTTGATAAAAGCCAAAAATTGGAAATCCTATTATAATAATCTAATATACTGAAGTCATACGTGATTGATGGAGCAATTCGTCGAAGAATTAAACTAGGGAATTTGTGAAAATTCCGAGTTCTGCCAAATAAGGCAAAGTACAAGCCTTGATTATAAACACGCCAATAAAAACTATTGGTGGAAAGCGCTTATAAATAAAATAGAAAATGAATAATATTTAGTACATATTCAACCGAGCACCAACTATGCTCGAATGCCGTAAAAACTTACGTAATTAATTAGTGAAGTAAATTTCACTATAAATGAAATTAGAAAGTGCAAAAATTTGTGCGACGGCTTCTTATATTGGGACGGCTCTTTGAAGGCGATTCTTTTATTGGGACGGTTTTTATTGAAGGCTTCTTTTATTGAGATGGTTTTTGTTGAGACTTCTTTTATTGGGACGGTAATTTTGTTGATACGACTTTGTTGAGTCGATGTTCATATAGAGATCTAAGCCTTAACGCAAATCTAAAAATACCAGAAATTAAAAGTGGATAATTTTGGCCAATAAGTAAAGCGGACACAACAAGGGATGCGACCAGAGACTATGATGGATCTCCAGTTTATTATTGAAAGAGTGCTTCAAATTTAATATTTGCTATACATTGTGTATTCGTAAGAGTCATCAAAAAGGTCATTTGAAAAATATGAAAACAGGGAAAAGCATCTTGGAACGTTCGAAGGTACTTGAGAGTAATTAAAAAATATTTTGCTGGCTTTCAGGAAAGCATAAATTTAGCCAATGTAAATATTTTATACAAACAAAAATTTTGAGTTTACACTGCATTGTGCATATTATCAATTATTATATTGTGTGTTCTAGAACTGCTTTATTTGAATAGGAATAAGATTTATTCAGTGAGCTAGTGGGGGGTAAAGATAAATACTACGTATCAATTAATAACGCCCAATTGAGGGGCATATTACAGCAATTTTATGACACCCATCGTAGGGGCATAAAATTCCAAAGGCGATATCATAGCAATATATATATATATATACCTACATATATATATATATATATATATATATATATATATAGATATGTATTAGGTAGTTATTACACAAGGTAAGTTGATAAATACTAACGTATTATAATTGATAAGATGAAATAATAACTTAGACTTCTATGCAAAGCCCAAATGAGCATTTCAAGTTGAGTTAGTAATTGAAAGATGGAAAATATAAGGTCTTGGACAGGACTCGAACCTGTATCTTAGTCTTTATAAGACCATGGGTTTTCCAATTACGCCAACGAGACCGATGACGACAATTGGAAAATTTACAAATATAAATCGTGTGCACAACCATACATTAACCTAACTTTATTTATGGTGTGTGACGGTATAAATAAAATTAGTTCTGTTAGTTATAAGTTTGTAGGACCTATATTATATTTTTTGTTGGCAAGTCTCTTTTGATTTGTTTTACCGTAAACAAAATTTTTTTTAAAGTTTTGGACATGTGAATGTATATTTACATGATTTTGTTGCTTGGATAGAAAAGGTTCTTTCTGTTTAAAAATAGTTCATGAGTCTCATTTCCGTTTTTGCAAATAAAAGATGGTAGAGTATATAGCAATTCTTTGTTGTTTTGGTATTAGAATAAGTTAATGGTATGTGATTACGTATATCTTGTGTGCTAACCTCTTGATTATGACATTACTCGATTTTGATTTGCTTGATTTGCGACTTCCCTATTTTGACTTCATTTTTGGACGCGTTGTACTCAAAGGTACAAGTGTACTCCCAATATTGTATATTATTAGGTATACTTTTGTATTTTTGATTGCTATAAAAATATTTTTTATACTTTTATTTTTCTTTTTGAAGCTTTGCTATAATTGTTTGGCACAAAAAGAAAACTTTTCGGTTTTACCAATATTATTTTCACATTACCTCAAGTTATCCTTTTGGAATAGGCTGTAAAACGTTTTTATTTTATTGATGCAATTATGCAGTTTAGAAAATATTAAATTTGATAATTGTTGGTATATCACCATGTACACAGCCAGTATTAGATTTTATTTGTTAAAAACAAATTTTGTTTGCATATCCAAATGCTTTAAATTAACATTCGTTAGTCTATATATTTAGAATTGTAAAAGCATTAAACAGTCGCCTTCAAAATTATTTATTGAAATAGAACACGTTGTTTAATTATAATATACGTATTTATAATTAGTTACTTCTGGTATAATCAACCCGCACGTGTCGTGTTTTAACGCTCGTGGTCCTGATAGATGGCTTTTCCGTAAACAGCCAGTCGTGTTGCAGCCATTGTGAACAACATGTCTCCCCAAATTAATAGGTTGAAGTGCGACCTTGGCATAGCCCTTTTAATATAATCCTCTTAGAGTCCTCGTCAATGGTGTCGTAAACTAGACAATATGGTTTGTAAAATCTATCAGTATTAATTTATATCTAAATAATTTTAAATATTTGTAGCACAACCTTCATAATACAATCTATGCTACAATTTAACTCACGATCAATTTCTTTGTAATTGATTCTATGAGCGACGCTTAATACTATGCTATTTCAAAATCATTATAGTTTGGTAAAACGTTTTTTGTTATTCAGAATTAATGTTATATTCCTTGGCAATTCAAATTTTTATTTATATAAAGCTCATTATTTTGCATTTTAATATTTATTAAACCTCCACTATAATTTAAATTTTGCTATTTGCAAAAAGATTCAAGCACGTTTTACAGCACAGAAATATGACAGTAATAATTTCCTGTAAGAATTTTATGCGTTGATAAATTTCCCATCAGAATAAAAAACTAATTTAGTAATAATTTTTTTAAAATCGATTCTAATATCGGAAAATTGTAAAATTAAATGCAATGAGAAATATTTAAAATCTTTTAAGATCCATTAATGATTATATGTGCATCGTACTCAAATCTAAATATGATAAAAAACTATTAAATACAACAATTGTCATTTTTATAGAACATTTCAGCTATAATAATGTAAGAAAATTTATTTGATAGATTGTAAATATCTGTAATACGAAGAGATTTATCTTTTATTCAATAGATGTAAATATATTACCTTCTACAACGTATATTTAATAATGTTAAGAGTAGATAATTGTTACTTGTTAGACAACCTTAGATCCTCAGAATTACCTGTATATAATCACAAATTCTTACCGAGCTGGACTCGTCTCAAGCGGATTCTTTTAGCCCTAATCTTCCAGTCAATCAAGTATTAATAATAAAATATAAGATTACTCGAAATTGGCCTAATGTATTTAATGACAAATGAATTTGAAATATTTAAAGAGTAATTTAAAGGATTCAAACAAAATCATGTAAGAGGCCAAATGCATGCATGTGGTTTACATATAAATTAAATAAAACATGTTACCAAATATTGAAACTTAAACATTTTCTTAATGGTTGTTTTCCCTCGTAGTAGTGATTACCCTGGGAACATTAGTGGCTTCAGAATGCATAAGACTAATTACTGCTTCCAAAACTGTTACTGGAATAACCCATCCTATCTTCGAAGAAGATTGAAAACGGCTGCTTGAAGAAGTAAATGATTCTAAATCAGCAATCCTGAATTTCTCCAGTAAGACTTTTACACAGCACTTCAACAACCAGTGCTTCAAAATTACCATAAAACTCCAAAAGAACTGACCCCAATTAATTAGAACGTATACAAGTAAGAATGAATATAATTGACATAAAAGGGTACCTAAAGTACAAAGCTTTAGTTAAAAAAATCAATCAAACATATTTTAAATACTTACAGGCTTCTCTTGTAAAAAAGATATCGTGGCGTACTACAAATCCGGCAACCTGCCGACAACTTGAAATAAACATCAAATCAAGTTTTAAGGGTCTCAACTATTAAAATCCCGAACTTATAATGTCGGATCGAATATATTACAATTAATATTTTCAGATTTACATCTCTAGAAGAGTCCACACAACCACTTGCTTTTCATTCCAGATGAAGAAGAAGGAAAAGTCGCCTATCTCAAAAGCTGTTAAAATTAATGACATTTATCCTTGAACAATAAATTCCAAACCATGGGTGGAACAAAATATAACATACTCTGATCCCCTTTATTTACCCAGATAATTACATGTAAAATACAGAGAACCTTTGTACCCTAAAAGATAAATTATTCTTTTATAGAATTTCAAATGAAAACAACTTCAGAATTTAATCATTTACAAAAATATAATTAATTTTGCATAAACAGTGCCACCACTGCTTGCAAGATTTAGAAATTTTTATTAACCAAAAATACGCATGTGCAGTCTTTTTCTAAATAAGAAAAAACAACAAAATAACAAGAAGATATTTATAACCTTAAAATATTGTAGAAATGTAAACAATCTGAATTATTATGATATGGCTCTTTAATTTATCAAATGCAGAGAAAATAACTGGATTAATTTAAATACTAGAAGTACATAACTTTTGAATAAATGTTTCCACTAAAAAATAGGTAATTACTCAAGACAAGAATAATATTTTAATAACCTTAATGTATACTCGTAAGTATTTTTATGAGAAATAAATTGAAAATCATTATTAAACCATAGTGACAGGCTAACATGTAAAATGTGGCCGTCACACTTCTTCTGACTTTAATAATTTACTAACGTAGCAAATTATTTAGAAAGTAATCTTATGATTAAATCTGACATACAAAAGTATATATATATATATATATATATATATATATATATGTATATTTATATGTAATATATATATATATAAAGTGATAATAATTACGACCTAAATATTTGTAATTCAAAATATTTGTGGGTTTGAGGTCTAATCCAGAGACCTCAAACCCACAAATAAATTCTGAATTACAAATATTTAGGTCTTACGAGATTTTTATTTTTTAAATTTCTTATTATACATAAATAAATAAATCTTTATATAAAATAAGAAATTTAAAAATAAAAATCTCGTAAGTCAAGCAGATGCCAAAAATCTTAATAATTACAGCAGCACTGCACCTCGACTATATGCACTTCCAAAAATTCATAAATCCGGATACCCATTAAGACCAATTGTATCATCCAACAATTCTCCAACAGAAAATGTATCTAAATACCTTTCACAAATTATAAAAATCAGTTTAGAAAATAAATACAATGTCAAAGATTCATTTGAATTCTCCGAATTTATAAACAACTTCCAATTACCGGAAAATTATGTATTAATTAGTTTAGACGTAGTTTCATTATTTACAAACATACCTAAAAACTTAGTAAAACAAAATTTATCACTTATTTGGAATAAAATAGAATTGAACTGCAAAATTAGCAAAAAACTTTTTTTTAGATATAATGGATTTTATTTTTGAAAGTAGTTACTTTAGTTTTAATAATAAATTTTTCCAGCAAATATTTGGATGCCCTATGGGTTCAATCATCAGTCCAGTACTTGCTGATCTAGTTATGAATACTCTGTTAGACAATGTTATAGCTAATTTACCATTTAAAATACTTTTTCTCAAAAAATTTGTCGATGACACCATAACAGCAGTTCCTGATGATAAAATAGACGAAACTTTATACATATTTAATAATTATAATCCTCACATACAATTTACGGTTGAAAAAGAATATAATAGAGCAGTTCCATTTCTTGATACATTACTAATAAGAAACAATGAGAACAAAATTATTTTGGATTGGTATAAAAAAGCAATACATTCAGAGAGATATTTGAATTCATATATTCAACATTTAACACCAAAATTAATAAAAGTTTTTAAAAATGAAAAAATAAAGTTTGCTAAACGTAACGTACTAACATTACAAAATATTTTTACTAAAACTAAAGACAAAATATCTAAAATGAACCAGAGGAATTTCATATATAAAATTAATTGTTTAAATTGCGTTCACTCATATGTTGGGCAAACCTCTCAACTATTAAAACAAAGGATAACTCAACATAAGAGTGACATAACTATCAAACCAAAAGCATGTGCATTAACCACACATGTAATAGACAAAAATCACAGTATGGATTTTGAAAATCCAGATATCTTAGAAATAGAGAGCAACAAATCAAAAAGAATTTTTTTGGAAATGTATCATATTTATAAAACTAAAATACAATAATCAAGAAAACAGATATTAGTAACTTAAGTTCCATATACACATATTTATTAAATTTTGAACAAAATTAATGACAAAAATTAAACTAAACATGCACACACACACACACATGCTCACACACACACACACACACACACACACACACACTCACAACATATAATATACATGAACACACACATACATTTATGCACTCGATACTCTGTCATCAAACAAATCAGTTATCTTATATCCTATGAAACAAAAATTTTTACTTCAAAATTTATGACATCAAATTGATGTATATACAAGTTTAATGTTTACAATTTATTTTTAAAGAACTTTTAATTTTGTTAGTTTTACGAGTTTTTCCAAGATTTTTGTTATGTTTGTTATGCTAGTTTTCAATTAACCTCAAGTTTGTAAGTTATAATCTATGTACCACATTTATAATCTAGCGTATAAAACTTTTTTAGATATGCCTGTGATCAAGGATTTAGAATAAATTCGAAAATTTAGGCCATAGAAAAGAGTTTTCACCTTAATCCAGAGACCTCAAACCCACAAATGAATTTTGAATCATATATATATATATATATATATATATATATATATATATATATATATATATCCATTTCGAATAGACCTGCACCTTGCCGAAGTTTTAAATTACTAGAATAGGTGAAATGGCTTGCGTGTTCTAATGAGCTAAAGAGACAAACTACAGGTCCAACCAAAGTATTAGGGTCGTTAGTGAGGAACCAGACTAAGACAGGTCCCCGAAAGAAGGCAGCGGCTCTTTCGGTACTTAGATTGGCAGAGACCATAGGGGTCGGTATTGCAGTCTAAGACACACTACCGCGATGTGGAAGGCAACGGGAAACCACCACATTATCTCCCAAGTACACAGCGTACTTAAATTGTAAGAAACCTGATGGCATTCTCTGGGGTAAAAAATTCCGGAGTTAAAATAGTCCCTCATTCGGATCTCCGGGAGGGGACTACTTCGGAGGATCCGATCTGAAAGTTAAAAATAAGAGTCGGGAACATTCTGCGAGTCGGAGCGTGGAATGTTAGAAGTATGAAGCATGTAGGTAAGCTAGAGAACCTAAAAATCGAAATGAATAGGTTATTACTAGACATAGTAGGGATCAGCGAAGTTCGGTGGCCAGAGGCGAGGAATTTTTGGAGTGGAGACTTTAGGGTAATTCATACAGGAGCAGAGGAAGGAAAGTTGGGTGTGGGGATAGTTATGCGGAAAAAGATAGGATACTGTGTAAAAAATTACTTACAAAAGAAGGAAATAGTACTCATGGTTAGATTAGAATCTAAACCGGTAAACACAGTAATAATACAAGTATACATGCCCACCTCTAGCTACAGTGACGAAGAGGTAGAAGCCATCTACAAAGATATCGAAGACATATTAAGATACGTAAAAGGGCATGAAAATTTAATAATTACGGGGGATTTTAATGCCGTAGTGGATGAGGGTAGGGAAGGAGCGGTAGTAGGTTTATTTGGTTTAGGCACGAGAAACGACAGGGGAAATAGGCTGGTAGAATTTTGCGACAAGAACAATTTAATTATCGCAAACACATTATTTCAACATCATGCTAGAAGACGATATACGTGGAAGATGCCAGGAGATAGAGGAAGATATCAAATAGATTACATGCTTGTTAGACAACGGTTTAGGAATCAAGTAAAAGACTGTAGAAGCTACCCAGAAGCAGATATAGATACTGACCACAACATCGTAATTATGAAGGCCGCACTTAAATTTAAGAATGTGAAAAAAGAAACGGTAAAGGCACTTGGACTTAGAGAAACTAAAAGATATTCAAGAAAGATTCGAAAGAAACTCAAATGAATTGCTCAAAGATATCGGGAAAATATCTGATACTAAGGAAGTGGAAACAGAATGGAATAACATTAAATCCAGCCTAGACATGGCGGCCAGAGATATTCTGGGGTATACACAAAAAGAAAATAAGAAACCATGGATAACAAAGGATATCCTGAATTTAATAGAAGAAAGACGAAATACAAAAATAAATCAGACGAAACAGGAAAACAGAGATACAAAGCCATAAGATGGGAAATTATTCGAAAATGCAGGAAAGCTAAAGAACAATGGATTGATGCAAATTGCAAGGAGGTACAAACGAAGATGGAAATAGGAAAGACAGACGAAGCATACAAATTAATTAGAATGAATTTTAGGGATATAAAACCGTATAGCAAAAATACAAGGAACGCAGGAGGAAACGTCATCATACAAAACGTAGAGAAAGTGGGTAGATGGCAAGAATATATAGGGAATTTATATGCAGGAGAGGAACTAACTGCATTAGAACAGGAATCAGACATTGAAAATGATGACTTGGGATATCCTATACTTAGAGATGAGTTTGAATTAGCATTAAAGAGTCTGAAAAATGGTAAGGCGCCGGGTACAGATAAGGTGCAAGCAGAAACTCTAAAAGCCGCTGGACAAGCAGTAACAGAACGTCTCTTCCAACTTGTAAACTATATGTATGGGACAGGCGAAATACCCAAAGATTTCCAACGTAGCATCATAGTAACTATACCAAAAAAAAAAGCGCGCATAGATGTGAAAATTTTCGAACAATAAGTTTGACAGCACACGTGTCAAAAATACTAACTAGAATTGTGCAAAGACGAATTGAAAAACGGGCGGAAGAAATATAAGGGGAAGACCAATTTGGGTTTAGGCGAAACAGGGGAATACGGGAGGCTATTTTAGCTCTGAGAGTGATAATGGAGAAAACAGTAGAAAAAGGGGAAAGCGTGCATACAGGGTTTGTAGATCTGGAAAAAGCATTCGATAATGTAAAATTGAAAAAAATGTTTGAAATACTCAAAAAGATTGGAATGAGTTATAGGGATAGACGAATAGTACATAGCTTATACAAAGAGCAAACAGCAGTAATAGAATTAGAGCTGAAACTCGTAGAGAAGTCAACATTAGGAAAGGGGTGAGACAGGGATGTGCCCTATCCCCATTAATTTTTAACTTGTACATAGAAGAGGCAATGAATACTGTCAAATGCAGGAAGACATTTGGAATTACTATGCAGGGACAAAATTGATATGCTTAGATTTGCAGATGATATAGCGGTATTAGCCTCTAGCAAGGAAGAGTTAGAAGCTGCTCTTAATGAAATGGAAACGGTTCTAACAGAGAGATACGGTATGAAAATTAACAAACAAAAACTAAAGTTCTAGCATGCAAAGGTGGGGAAAATATATCAAAAACAAGAATACAAGTATGTAACACGAACTCACAAGAGGTTAAGGATTTCTGCTACCTAGGAAGTCAAATAACGCAAGATGGGAAAGGCACAAAAGACATATAACAAAGATTAGTGTAAGTTCGTGCTACATTTAACAAGAAAAAGCAACTACTGTTCTCAAAGACAACAAACATACGAACAAGGAACAGATGGCTTATTAAAACATATGTGTCGAGCATAGCCCTGTACGGCTCTGAAGCCTGGACAGTAGGAAAAGCGGACAAAAAAAGGTAGAAGCCTTTGAAATGTGGTGCTACAGACGTATGATGGAGATATCAGGGACAGACAAAGTTAAGAACGAAGAGGTACTAAATATGCTGGGGAAAGAAAGAAATATGTGGAAAACGGTAAAAAATAGGAGAGATAGGATGATAGGCCACATACTACGGCATGAGGGAATAGTGCGGAATATATTAGAAGCAGAGATAGGAAAAAAGAGAAGAAGAGGCAGACCTAGGTTAGACTACTGCACACAGATAGTAAAAGATGTAGGCTGTAAGGGTTTCAGGGAGATGTGTAGGCTAGCCCAGGACAGAAATCAATGGAGGTACGCATCCAACCAATCCCAAGATGGATAAACTAATGTCGAAAAAATAACTGTGTCTAAACATGATGATTATTATAAGTAACTACAAGAACTGGTTGGGCAATATTCTCGAATAATGTTAAGTGTGTGAAAGGATTTACTGGAAAACCATTACTTCGACAAATGTCTAAGTGTTGGGGGATCTTGGTAGCCAAAGGTTGCTTAACCCCCTTCACTGAATCACGGTTTAATAGGGCATAAAATTAGAAAACAATAGAAGGGGAACGAGCTGTATACACATGCTGTGGGAGAATTTCAGGGACTATGTAGGCTAGCTTAGAATATAAATAAGTGCAGGTAAGTGCCCAATCAGTTTTGAAACGGAAAACCTAATGACGAAAAAACATGCGCAGATAAATCTGATGATTAGTGTAAACAACAAGTTGTTGGTTGCGAAATATCTGCAACTAGTGATGACTGTGCGAAAAGATATATTGGAAAATATATTAAATCGGTAAATGGTTAAGTGTTGGAGAACTTGGCAGCCACAGGCTGCTTACCTCCCTTCACAACCACTGAAGGTCGGAGAAATAGGGTATATAATTGTAAAACAATAGAAGGTGACCGAACTGCATCTAACAAGAAAGAACAGCGCCTATGAGGAAAGACAACAAACATAGAACAAGAAGAAAATTGTTGAAAGCATATGTGTGGAGCACAGCACAGTATGCCTATGAAATACAGGCAGTCGGAAACGCAGACAGAAAAAACGCTAGCAGCCTTTTGAAATGCTGTGCTTCAGATGTATGAGGACGATAGCATGGACAGATAAAGATAATAACAAATAGGTTATAGAAATAGTAGGGGAACAAGGATATCTGGGGAAAAAGATAAGAGAAATAGAAGGGCAGAATACGTTCTAAGGCATTTTTGGGGAATAGTATGGGATATACTACCAGCAGAGATAGGAAAAAGGAGGTAGATGTAAACCTAGATCAGATAGTTATAGATGCAGACTGTGCAAATTTCAGGGAAATCTGTAGGTTAGTTCAGAATAGGAAACAATGATGGTACGCGTCTAACCGGTTCCAGGACTGAAGACCTAATGATGATGATGTGTATATATATATATATATATATATATATATATATATAAATTCTAGTAAACTTAATAGGATCATGAAAATAAGTAGTGCGTATGGATGAGTTTAAGTTCCTATACAATTTTATGAATATATACCGGGCGTTCACTCTCAAAGTCGAACATAGGCAATTTATAAATATATTCAATTTTAAGGTTTTTTGGTATAGTTTTATAATAAAACCGTAATTAAGCAAAGCTTCGTATGATTTCTATTAGAAATTTTGGAAAAACAATTTAAGAAAAAATTAATTATAGTAAATACTCAAATAATCCCCCGTTTTGAAATAAACAATATCCCAGTTTGTTGCAAAAACTATTTCTAACGTTTGCTAACTGCTTGTCAGTAATTAGCGCGCATTCATTAATTATTGCTTTTCTTAAAGAATTAATATTTAGGTGGCGCCTTCTAAAAATTTTGCTTTTAAGGTGTCCCGAGAAGAAAAAGTCGCAAGGTGCTAAATCAGGATATCTTACTGGCCAATTAATAAAACCACCTCTACCAATCCAATGATTTGGATAGGAATTATTTAAAAACCTAACATCCAAACCAAAATGTGCGGGATAGCCGTCTGGTTGAAACCAGATCTCCTGATTTTCTGTTGCAACTTCTTCCAACGCAGGTCCTTTGTTATCAAAAGATCTAAATACGTTTCAGAATTTAAATTTCCTTGAATTTCAAACGGGCCGATAATATTATTATTAAAAATTCCAGCCCAAACATTAATTTTTTAAGAATGCTGCGTTCTTATCGAAATGTTCCCATTAGGATTTTTTTATGCCCAATATTTTGTGTTTTGAATATTGGGTTCATTATTTAGTGTAAAGGTACACTCGTCGGTGAAGCATATCGACGATAGAAAGCGACGATCATTGTTTGCGCACTCTATCATTTCATAACAAAACAGTCTTATCTTCTTGGTCTACACCAAACATCTCTTGATAGTATTGGTGCTTAAAAGGATGATATTTATTTTTTTTTAATATTTAGCATACCTGTGATTTGCTTAATCCAACTTCAATTAAAATTTGATTCAAGCTGAATGTTGGGTCTGCAATTACCAACGCCAAAACACGCTCGTTTGTGCAATCAGCTATTTGTCGAGTTCCTGTATAGTGACCATGAAAAGTACTTTAGAGCATCATTCAATAAAAGATGTAGCTACTCACCAGCCCTACCTTCCGTTTCTTCCGAAATGTTCGCACAGCTTTCAAATCTTTGTGCATATTTTTGAATAGTACTTACAAATGGTATAGGTCTTGCATTAAACTTAACGGCAAACAAATATCTAACTCTTCGCAAACTGACGCCACTATAATAGGTTTTCACTATAAAAACTCTTATTATTATAATTATTCATTTTTCTGAAAAATTAACCTAAACAAGCGCCTAAAAGTTCACTGCTTATTAACAAACAAACGAACAGTAGCACAACAATGTCCTGATTTAAGCCTACTAATTAAAACTGTCAAATCGAAAATACTGTCGGATGTTAAAATCAAGGCTAATCGTATTTACAAACTGTCACACTTTAAATTCGTTTTCTAAAATAGTAATTGTACTTTGAGTGTTGTCAGTGGTATCATTTGAATCGTAATAATTTTCTCCTTTTATTGATACTATTAACTTTCTTATACGATAATTGACGAGCAACAATCATCAAAAACGTCATTCTTATATTCAACTTTGAGAACGAACACCCGGTATAAACACATAATTCTTGCCCAGATGCAATCAACGATCCGTTTGATATTTAATATATAATTACTTTTTCTTTCAGAGATAATATTGTAAAAATATAACAATCTCAGCCTTTGTCTTTAGGTGCGTATAATCGTTACTAATGTTCCTGCACGACTCTGTCTCGCTTATGTTAAATCTTTGAGTATAGTAGCGCCTGACAGTTCCATATTTATATAAACCCCCTGTTAGTCTCGCATCGCCGAAGGTAGAGTTCAGAGTTAGTTCGGAAGTCTCCAGAAGTACTTACGAGAGAAATTTAGTTGGCTCTGTTCTTATCTCACAACACCCCAATCAACATCTTTAGTATAGTTACTCCACCCGACAACATCTATAGAAAAAACAATTAAAAAAATAATACAGCATGGGACCTTCAATATCTATTGCACAACGATACGACATTGTGCTATGTGAATAAATGTATCTGGGTCTAAATGGAACTCATAGCAAAATGAAATCGCCCCTATTACCATTAATATTTTAAAATCATTTGTTATCTCTCAGTTTAGGAAGTAAATGCTTGTTTGTTGTTTGCATACTGAAAAGGGATTTAATTAAAGGGAAGTCAGCGTTAAAGTATTGAACCTCTTATAATCCTCGCCCAACACAAACATTTGAATAAATATAATTTATACCATTTGCGTGTCATTAAAACTGTCTAATCGGATAGTATTACTACTACAAATACAGTTATGGTTATGCTGATACCGATACAGACGCTCACATACACCATATTAGCGAATGCAGAATATGATATCGATTAGACAAACAAATTAACAGTTTGGTTGGTTTACTTGACAAGTATTATTCAATTTACTTAGCTTATATAGTTGGAATCCGGTAGATTCCTTGGTTGTGTATACCAAAGTAAGGATAGATTTGTGTATGCAATTACAGATAATGTGAGTTCGTAGGAAACTTCAGTCTTGGACGCGACTCTCTAAACAATTGTGAGAAACTCAGCTATACGCTATACATGTACAGAGCATTTAAATTAGAGCTATTTAGTTGCGACACTAGTTATTGATAATAACTTCTAACAAACACAGAGCGAAAACACTTGTTTTTAGTAAGTACTTTCAGCAGTATCACTTAAACATTGCTTTAAAGCTGAAATCTATGCTAAAAATTTGAAGTCGTATAAAATTACGCATAACAGATTATGCGTTTGGGATTTTAATATTCTTTAATTAATTACCAAATTGCACTTATAGCCATACGAAGAACATATCAAACTACAACATGTATTTACAATTGAAGATATTAACTTATATGTTTTCGCATGATTTACGCAAATTAATTTGTGATCAGCTTCGTGTTGTGTAAAGTTCAAATCGGTACTTAAACCAATACACCATACTTAAATTTGACTCATATAGGTAATCGAACCAGGTTTAATTGACTTGGTGTTGTACAAATCAACAGGGTGACACGGCATTCGTTTAATTTTAATAACTGAATCCTTATAAAGTATGGCCATTCTAAAGGCAAGCCTATTAATATGACTGGTCGTGCGCGCAGGTTGATTGTTCGTTAGATGTTCACATTAGTAAGCAGACATGCAGTTGTACACACTTCTAGTGTTTGTTTCTAATGGACGCCATGAAATCGGTCACACTAATAGGCGACAGTCTGGAAATTGTAACATTAGTTACCTACACAAATCTGCCCATTTGCTCTAGAATCTTTAACAAGTACAATTAATACATCTTTTAGCACTGTTCGTTTTCCATTAGTATGGATACACTCCATAGTTAGGTCATTACCAAAGAAAGCAAACCCTTTAGGTCCAGATGATTATCGTCCGATTAGCATTTTACCAGCGCTTTCAAAATCCGCTGAATACTTAGCACTTGATCAAATGTTGTTATTTTTAAAACAGTACACATTACTAGACAAATACCAATCGGGTTTCCGTGCGAATTATAGTACATGTATATTGCGCTTCTGCGGGTAGCCGATGTTGTCAGAAAGGCCATGGATTGTCAAAAACTAACTTTATTGATTTCATTAGATTTCAGTGCAGCCTTTAACAGTGTTGACTTTAACATCCTTTTAACTAAATTAAAATGTTTAAATAATTTTTCAGTCAGCAATCTCTTGGGTAGAATCATATACTTAACACAACGCACGCAGCAAGTTAAAGATGAAAATGGTCACATCACACAATCTGTTGACCTTGTCACAGGCGTACCTCGGTCCCCTTTTGTTTAGCTTGTACATTCAAAACTTTTCCACAACATTGAAGTTTTGTCGTTACCACTGCTATGCAGATGACGTCCAGATTTATTTCCATTTTTCTCCAACAGAAATAATTGAAGCGTTCTAGGCAGTTAATGGTGATCTATCAAGGGTTGACGATTGGTATAAAAATAATTTATTAACCGTAAATCCAGTCAAATGCCTGGCTTTGCTTTTGGGAACACAAAATTTAATTAGATTAGTTCAGTCCGTGGATCTTCCCATGTTAATGCTTGGAAAATCGAACATAAACCTTTCACCTATAATTAAAAATCTAGGTATCCTGTTGGATCCAAACCTTAGATAGAAAGATCAGGTATCAAGCATGTTTAGAAAAGTTCTATTTACTGTACATACTCTTAAACGTCTAAAACGGTTTATACCGACTAAATTAGAGTTAAAGTTAATACAATCATTAATTCTTCCACATTTCGATTATTGCAATGCATTATATACCAATCTTTCATCTAATTTTAGTTTACGTCTACAACGCTCGCAAAATAGTTGTGTACGGTTGATTTTCGAACTAAAATATTGGCAAAGAGTCGCCCCATTTTACACAAGAAAGTCGTGGCTTAAACTAAATAATAGGCGAAAACTTCACTTGGCAGTGCTTGTCTATAAACTTATTGCTAACCGAAACCTGTTCTACCTAAGCCAACATTTTTCTTTTCTTTCAAATCGCCGCTATAACACTAGGCGAGATGATCTGCTTATCTATCCCCATACACCATACCCATACATTCCATTTGTCTTTTCTTGTTTCCGGTTCCCTGTTGTGGAATACTATTCCTCCTGATATTAGGTAGGCTCCGACCGTGCACCGTTTTCGTAAACTCTTGCAGGAACTTTTTTTAAACTTTCAGGTGTAGAGGCAAGTGCATTTTCCTGAACTGATGCTTGATGAGTGTGTGCGTGGGTTTGTATGTGTGAGAGAGGGTTATGTGTGTGTGTGTGTGTGTGTGTGTGTGTGTGTGTGTGTGTGTGTGTGTGTGTGTGTGTGTGTGTGTGTGTAGTGTGTGCATGTGTGGGAAAGATGGTCCGTTCGTGTGAGGGTGTGTGTAGTGATTATTAATTATTTATTCAATAGTACTGCTGCATGCAAATTAGGTGTAAGACAGGACCTAATGGCCCTAATCGCGCTTGATGCAGTTTGTATCAAAAGTTTATATCTCATAATGTATATTTAATTTAATAATAAAGACGTTTCAATTCAATTCAATTCAATTAGTTTTAATAAGCAAACTCTTAGAATTGGCCATGCTTTTAACGAATTTATTTATTAGCATTAAACAAATTTACCAGTTGTTTTATGTATAATAAGATAAAATAAAATTTCCTACCCGGTGGTGCGCTTTAGGTTTTAATATACTTCAACTTGGGGAGCAGGAATAACCAATTTCCCATTTTAAATTTCTATGTTCGGCGGTGAGCCGTGTCACGCCGATATTTTTTGTATCTCGCTATATGTATGTCGTAACGCGTGGGAGTTACGGTACATAAATGTCGGAGACAAAAAGGGAAAAAATTAATTCCGAATGGATAAACAATAATCACTGTAGAAAAGCTAGAAATAAATGGCAACAGGAGAATTGTAAGCGAATGCAATATAATTTGAGAGTAGGTAAGACAGACTGGACTTACAGAGCAGTTAAAAACTTTTTTGGGGAAGATAGGAAAAAAATGTAATGGTATTAAAGATGAGAATAGTGAGCTTCTAATAAATGAAGTTGAGGTTGAAGATAGATGGAAAAGATATTTAGAAGATTTATATAAGGGAGACGATATGGATGAGTTAGGGAACGACCAAGCAGATGATGTAGAAATAGGGTTCCCAATATTAAGAGAAGAATTTGATAGAGCCGTTAGGGATCTTAAACTAAATAAAGCGCCGGGATAGACGATATATCCGCAGAATTAATAAAATATGCAAGTCAGAAAACTTTAGACAGATTATATGAACTAGTAAAAGTAATACATGACGCAGGTGAGGTCCCAATAGATTTCGAAAAAAAATATTATTATCCCAATCCCAAAAAAGTCAGGAGCTGATAGGTGTAAAGATTTTAGAACGGTTAGTTTAACTTCCCAAATTCCAAAATATTAACAATAATAATTAAAAATAGAGTAGAAGCTTTGACTGAGAATTATTTAGGCGAAGACCAATATGGTTTTCGTAAAGACAAAAGGACTAGAGAACCGATATTAATGATTAGTGTAATTATGAAAAAAGATTACAAAAAATAAAAGACTCATCTCGCGTTTGTAGATTTAGAAAAAGCATTTGATAGGGTTAATTGGATTTTTATGTTCAAATTTTTGCGAAAAATAGGAATCTCTCATAGGGATAGAAAAATTATTTACCGTTTATATGAAAACCAAAACCTAGTAGTAGATTTGATGAAATAGAAAAGGAAGCTAAGATTAGAAATGGTGTTAGATAGGGCTGCTGTGTACTATCTGCCTTGATTTTTAATATTCATATTGAGGAGGCTTTAAACTTAGCTAGAGTGAGAATAGAGATAGATATTAGTGTACAGGGACAGAAAATAGACATGTTACGTTTTGCAGATGATATAGCCATTGTAGCAGAGTCTAGAAAAGAGTTAGGAGAGTTTTTAAATAGTTTAGATGAGATACTACAGTGTAACACAAAACGCAGACCACTAGGTGGGAAAAGGAATTATTTGTGATGAGTTGCGTATATCGTATACAAATTCTCGTTTTAGTAGCATTCAAAGCCTATTTAAAAATTTAATTTTGTGATATTAATAAATCGCCTTAATACAAATATTAAGTTTGCAAGATTTAAGTGATATGTATACTGGTAAAAACAGACAATCGGTATTTGATAGTCATTTATTATTGCGCAAGACCTACGTAACCCAGAATGAGGGATAGCCAAATTTCTGAGAACTTACATTAAAAAAAAGTATCTTATCTCCAGGTGAAAGAAAAATTATCTTCAGTGTAATTAAACCAGATGCAGAATAAGAACATACTCCGTTATGTACAAATAATTTCAAACCAGTTGTTATCGCTCATGTTCTTAATAATTGAGTTAACTGTCTTCGTTTCTACTGCAATATAAATTCCAAAATCAAAATTAATTTAACGATAATGGAACTAGCACCAAACTTGTACCAAATCTTCCACAAATAAAATTTAACCTGCATGCATCAAATCAGAATTCATACATTAATTCTTGTACCGTAATTTTTAAGCGTCGCCCAAAAATTAAAATTTTATAAATTTTTAGAGGCATACCGCTGTTTGATTACATACAGGGTGTCCCAATTGAGTAGGATAGCATGGGTATCTTTCTTATTATTAATGATAGAGATCTACTTAAATGGGCAAAGTTGTGTCATTTGAATAGCTTATTTAAATTCCGCATAGATACATTCTAAATTCCAAACGGTTTAGAAATTATTTAAAAAAAACTGAAAACTGCCAATTTATTCGAAGTCGAATATTTTTGTTATAATAAAAGATACGAAAAAATGTTTTTTATAAAAGTTACTTAGTTCAATTGTGTGCACTTAAAAGTGATATTAAAATTAAATTCAAGAAAGTGGTTATCGAGATATTAGCATCAACTTTTATATTTTAAATGGACGCCATATTGGATTTTTAGATGGTTAGATAGCATATTTTTTTCTCTTTTCAAGGATGTATCACAACATATATTTAAATGAAAAAATTTCCTGAAAATGATAATTTTAATTTTTTATCAAGTAGGCATCATCAGATTTCTCTTAAACAAATGAAATTATAACAAACTGTCATGTTGAATTAGTGTATCTGTTGTACTAATAATTGGCATTTGTGTATTCTCTTTCCCAGCTATAAGTTGTGATATACTTATTCTATAAAATATTCAAATGGCAAATTTTTCAACAAGCGAACAATATCATATGTTTTGTACATACATAAAATGTAATAAGAACAGTCGCTCTGCTGCCGAAACATACTTAACAAACTTTCCCGAAAAAAGACAGCCAAACATTAAAATCTTTCAAAGATTGGACACAAATATGCAGCAGTATGGATGTTTAAAAAAACCTACTCGAAACATAAATGGAGACATTGCAGATGAGGTGTTGACACTGGCCTGTGTGGAAGCTAATCCAAACATTTCAACACGGGAAATAGAAACCCAAGTAAACGTATCCAAGTCTCAAGCATCAAGAATTTAAAAAAAGCATAAATACCACCCTTACAGATTTCACATTACTCAAAACTTACAACCAAACGACTATCTCCGCAGATCAACATTTTGCAGATGGTTTATCAATCAAGTTAGGGAGAATGATGATTTTATCAATTGCGTTTTGTGGACCGATGAGTCTTATTTTTCTAACTGTGGAATATTTAATCGTCATAATGAACACTACTGGGCACAGGAAAACCCACGCATAACAGTTCCACGCCGCAATCAATTCGATTTGGATGTAATGTTTTTTGTGGTATATTGGGAAACCGTTTACTTGGTCCTATAATATTCGATGGAACCTTAACCTCTCAATGTTATTTCGCAATGCTTCAAACATCTTTAGAAGATTTATTAGACGACCTACCTTTGGCACAAAATAATCAAATTTCGTATCAACAAGATAGCGCACCTCCACACAACGCTAGAGGTGTTATCACCTACTTAAGTAACCGTTTTGATGGCAGGGTAATCACGACCCACACACCTGTAAAATGGCCGCCTAGATCAGCAGACTTAACACCCCTGGATTTTTATTAATGGGGCACTTTAAAAGATAATGTATATGGAAGTAATTTCCAGTACAATAATGTAGATGAACTACGGGAAGCGGTTATGCAGGCAATAAACGGTCTTAATGGGAATACATTACGACGCGTAACAAAAAGTGTTCTAAAACGTTGCCGATTGTGTTTAAATAATAACGGTCAACATTTTGAACAATTGCTGTGATTTATTGATTGATTTATATGTGTTTAATGTTATTCTAATGTTTTTTTTTGGTTTAATTTGTTTTAAAGCTGATTTGTGTTGATGCCTACTTGATAAAAAATTAAAATTATTATTTTCAGTAAATTTTTTCATTTAAACATATGTTGTAATACATCGTTGAAAAGTGAAAAAAATATGCTATCTAACCATCTAAAAATCCAATATGGCGTCCATTTAAAATATGAAAGTTGATGCTAATATCTCGATAACCGCCATCCTGAATTTAATTTTAATATCACTTTTAAGTGCACACAATTAAACTAAGTAATTTTTATAAAAAATATTTTTTCGTATCTTTTATTATAACAAAAATATTCGACTTCGAAGAAATTGGCAGTTTTCAGTTTTTTTTTAAATAATTTCTAAACCGTTTGGAATTTCGAATGTATCTATGCGGAATTTAAATAAGCTATTCAAATGACACAACTTTGCCCATTTAAGCAGATCTCTATCATTAATAATAAGAAAGATACCCATGCTATCCTACTCAATTTGGGACACCCTGTATACAAACTAATCCATTACTTAAAACAAGGGCCACATATAGCCACCAAACGCCCTCAAGGCTAATGTGCTATTGTGTTCCCACCAGCACTGCAATTCTGAACTAACTAAAACACTGACTAAGGATCAACTCCAAATGCATAGGGACATATGTAATCAACTTAAGCTCAAAAACGCTATATGCCGCGAAATAGCAAACAAAGTAGGAAATTTTACGGCTAAATAACTGAATAAATTCTAGTTGTTTTTATTAAAATGGTTCAACGATTTGTCATTTTTAAAATTTGTAAGCAAAAACAGGTGATAGGAAATTAAATACGCCACAATGTGAAGTAAAAGGTCTAATTGTTGTTTTTCGGTATTATGGCTATTTTCCCATAAAACGAAGTCAGTATTCTGTGTCCACAAATCAGTTCAGTCACAACCTGACTCTTAGAAGTCACATCCGGCTCCATCGTTGGTACAGCACTGCTTAGTTTCCTCCTCCCCCCACCCCGCGCCCCGATATTTCCGGATAGTGCTAAATGTCTCTTGACTTCTAGTTCAGAAAACAAAAGCGCCACTTTTATCTACTACTATTGAAGCTTCATCCATTCTGAACAATCTGCAAAAGTGTCTTTGAAAATATTGCTAATCTATAATATAACACCAATTATTTTGTATTAGAGCTTAATTTGAAACAACTAACCCTAATATGTATATGCAGCAACTACAATGCTTACTTTTATTACTAAAAATAATCTGCAGTTCAACTGGTATGAAAAAAGGAGAACAGCCACAAACAAGAGCTTGTTTAATAGGATTACAAAAGTTCAAGTAAATGCATATGTAATGAGCAAATGCGATGGTAAAGCTAATAGATGTCTGAAAATGAAGGATTTATAAAATTGGCAATAGATGATGTACCAACTTTGTTTAAAAAAGCATTCTCTATTATTTCTAGCAAGCCACTTAGGGCATATCATGGGCATAATGCTTACGACATATGTTTATGACACTAAAGATGTAAAAAAACATTCAACAATGTCTAATGCTTTTTCAAATAACTTAAATACGTCATTTCTTTTTCAAATCTTCAATACGAACTTTTTTACTAAAAACTATTCTAAACATTAAGCTTCTAACTGTTACAATAATTAGTGCCATCGGCAGCTTCACGTTCATCTGGTCTAGTCGACCGCGTAGACGTTTTAACAAAAATTAGGAACGATTGTCATTACACACCAATTAAGTGCGTTTACCTAATCCAGCAGTCGGTTCTAACGCTTGAGTGCCGACTGTGAAAGCAATGCTGATCTAGAATCATCTATAAATCAGTTACAACAACAATTCACAATGCTCACGCTGGTGTTCAATACGCCAAACGTTCATGTTAGCACTATCAATTTCCAGATTTTGTACAATAACAAACGCTAAAAACAATGGAAATGATAAACTAAGTCAAAATAAGGCATTTCAGACCTACATAAATGACCTTGCTGGAATTGTTTTAAGACTGCGGTTATCTAAACAAATAATATAAAAACTCGGTGCCCATCTGACCTTCATTCGATTTGTATATCCCAGTCAATGAATAAACACAGTTAATACATGCAAATATATTGTTCCTTATCTGCATCATTGACGTGCAATCGAAAAAATAATTGTTTTTTTAATGCTTGGCGATAAAGGTTCGACAAGATTGAGAGGGCATGGTTCTTCTAGTGCAAAAAGGAGCAAAATCTCCCATTACCACAGTGAATGCAAATAGGAGTACTTTGTGGTTATTGTCCAGGACTGAATGTGTTTGTCTTGTTTGTAACTCACGTATAGCACTAACAAATAAAGTAAATCGCTGAAGGTACTTTAAAATTATGCACACACTATACCCTACCGATTTTTGCTGGACACTGATTTTAGAAAATACAAGTACCTGAATTAAAAAGTAGCTTACATGGCAGCAATTTATTTTTACGAGGCCAATCAGAAAGCTTAATACTGTGACATTGGTCTTTCTTAGTTACAGTACTACCGAAAAAGCGAAAGAGGCTTTTTAAATATGAGGAAATAATCATGAAAACCATGTACAAAGCTGGTGCAATACTTCTTCGTGACTTCCAAAATAAGAAGAAAATTTATTTTTCATTTAACCATATTTCACTGATGTGAATCACTGTAATGTGCCATACGAACGCTAAGGGTAAGAATTTGGAGAATTGCTTAGTAAGGACTTAGAAAAATCCACAGACGTGAGTGTGTTTCCGAATTGTGCACAATTGTGCGACTGGTTCTTGAAAACTCGACGATGAAAAATTGTTGGTTGTCACTACAGATGGAGGTTCAACTCTGTTGCGACAAAGAAGTGGTTTTGTAACACTATGGCAAAATAATTATGAAGTTCCAACTTTTACAAGCTATTACTACGTCATACACCAGCAAGGTTTGTGCTCAAAAATTCTAGGGGCACATGATAAAACGAAGATTGCGTTTAAAATAGTTAGGGATTATGCTTTCGACGAACTACATTTCTTCGTTTCTACTTGTCCCATAATATAGTTAAAGCTTCGAGGTATTTTTGTATGTAAATTGTTTACGCTATTATCATCCATCAGTTCAGTCTTACTAACAGAGAAGAAAAGGACACTTCGCATGTTGCTTTCAAACTGTTTCGTAATACTGCTTGACGGGTAATTGCTAATCTTAACGCATTTAAGCACAGCCTGCAAGTACCTTCATCAACATTAATTTACTACTTTGCATTTTAAATTCATTTTGAAAAGCTGAATAGGTAAGGACTAAAATGCCGAAACAAAATAAGAATTTATTGGTCATCCTATGTTTCAAATATACCGCATCTTTATTACCTAAAAGCAATATTTCTTGAAATGCTGTTCTAAACTTGTAGTTGAAATCGTTATGGAAAGTAGGTTTATTACATAAGATTGAATTTATTGTCATCTTATTTGGATTTATTTTAAGGGAAGGTATTTTCACGGGAAGTTCAAAAGTGCAAAAGGCTTTGTCAAGTCTGTAACAATTGACTTGCTAACATTTTCAAGCGCACTTGTAAAGCATATCCTTATTGTAAATCTGTTGGAAGCAGCGCACATAAATCAGCAATGGAAACCCAAGTTCTAGAAGCAAACGTTAATGATGTCCCTGTTGGTTTCCTTTTTTTACATCAAATAAAACCTCTGCATGAATACTTTATCATGGACCTATAAAAGCAGAAATAGTGCTCATTTTAATTTTATTGTAATAATGATTCATTGAATTTTCCCCTCAGGGGTATATTTTGTTAAGGATTTGAGAATCAACAGCAGAATTATTTATGCTCTGTTGTAAATGCAGTTTAAATCAAGCTGAATGTTCTCTTGTTTGATATTGTACGGAATACATTTTCACACTATAAGACGTTCCTGTAGAAGGCAACTTTGATTTATTGTTTGCCCTAATAAAATATAGAAAACACTTTACTCGAAAATCAGCGATTTAGTATGTGGTGCTTTTTTCAATTAGTTCAACTAAGTATATTTCGTGGTAGGCAAGTTAAAGTTCGGGCCTTTGGAGCTGGTTTTTTAAAAACACTTTGAAACTTTAACAATATTTTTATTACTAAGTTAAACAGAAATTACATTGAAATTTGGAATAGCTGGTTCTTAATAACATTAATAAAAATAATTTAATTGTACAGGTGAGTAGCTCAAACAACGAAGTATGGAGTTTGGAGACTGACTGCCGGGCATTGAGCTCCCGGGCCTTTTATAATAACCTGCCCTCCACACGGCTGTGGGAACTTGCAGATCTCATGTCTGCGTTTCTCTTAATTGTACACTTTATTACAATGTAACAACTTAATTCTAAGTAATTGCGGTCTGTTGACCGCCTGTGACCTGCCACCTGCAGTATCACTGCCCTCACGGATGCACAGCTGCATTCCGTTCTCATGAACTGTCGATAACCTCTCTGGGTTATCCTTGTGTTACAATGTTGCATTGAACTTATACTTTTACATAATAATTTCTAATAATTCATATTAGATTCAATATATCAATATATATATGTAATTGGGGGATACATAACTCCTCCCACCGTAAATGAAAAATTAAGGTTTTTCTTAATTTTTAAATACATAAAATTCATTATTTAAATTCATTTAAAATTCATTGTTTCTAATGGTATGCTTATTGTTTCCTTTTTCTCTTTGTTTCCTTAAATCTAGAACTGTTTCCTTCATTCTTATATCTAAGGTACATTTTGTATAATACATACATGATTACAAAAATTATTAAAATGATCAATACAATTGTCCAAACACTTATATTATTATAGTGTAACTTTGGCGTTTTGAGTTCACTTAATTGTTCTTTATAACTTTCCACTAATTTCACGGCGTGGTTGAGATCGTCTAAGTCTAGATGCTCTAGCTTCATAGGTTTCTTGTTTATTTCTTCGTCTTCTTGTTGTATTTTGAATTGTAGTTCCGGTAGGTTTGCAAGTTTCTTTGTTGCTATGGGATCTTGATAAACTCTGATAACTTCATCTTTCAATTTCACATAACAATCTTCTTTGAGGGTAATTAGTTTGCTTCCGATTAATGCTTGGTTATTTTCATCTTGGTTGCAGTGGATGGTTGCTATTACTTCTGTTGGGAAAATGGCTATCCATTTGTTATCTGTAACTTTTTGAATTTTCATATTAGTTATTTGCACTTGTTTAGTTTCACAGTTTTCGTAATGATTTGAGAATTTTAATAGTTGTACATCACAAGGGCTGTCTTCTTGAATGGTTGTTGTCGTCATCGATTGACATAAATATTGATTTGGTGTTACTTCAGTACATTTTCGTTTGTATAACCATATCTCAGTTCATTTAGGGATAGGAATTTGGTTTTGGGTATGATTACTTGGTATGTGCTAGTAACCTTTGTTGGAAAAGCAAATAAATGATAATAATGATAATTGTTACTTTCTACTATTAAAAATATTATTTCGTTTTTCTTAATGTTGCTAAAATTTGTTACATTAAAGTAAGGGTTGATATTATTGCGTAAATATTGTATTTTGTATACTGACTAGTTTATTGGTAGTATACTGGGGTTTGTTTTTATATGTTATATTATTACTTGGTTGTCCGTTCTACCTGGGTGGAGGTTGACGGTAATGGTGATGATTGTCTATCTGAAATTATAGGGTGTCTTAGGTTTTTTAAATGAATGTATTTCGTTATTTTACCGTTGTCTACTACTGCTATGTTTTTATCTGATATTTTCTTAATTTTGAATGGTCCTAAATTTCTGGGTGCTGTTTTATGTCGCTTGCTTTGAAAGTTTTTCTCATATACGGTTTGTCCTATTGAAAATTTATTTGAGTCGGTATTTTTGTTTCGGGTTGTGGTGATACGTTCTTTATCGTTCTCTAATTTATCTTTTACCTTGTCATAAGTTATTTTTAATTTTTGTTTGTGGTCTTTCGCATATTGTTGATATACTTCCTTGTTGTAGTGTATGTCATAGGGATTTCGTGAATCTGAGTGTCCTAAGGTTAATTCTAAGGGCGTAAAATTTGTTGATGAGTGAATTGTGTTATTATAGGCGATTAGTGCGTATGACATTAAATTGGTTATATGTTCCTTTTTATAATTTATTCTTAATAATCGAATTTGTTCTAGCAGGGTTAAATGTAATCGTTCAATTAGTCCGTTTGACTCAGGGTGGTTTTCCGTTATGAAATGAATGTTTATTTTGTGTAGTTCTAAAGTGTTTTGTATTGTCTCATTTTTAAATTCGCTACCATTGTCTAAAGTGATTGATTCGGGTGTTCCGTAAAATGTGAAATATTGTAAAAATCCTTGGGTCACGTCAATGCTATTTTTGGATGTGATTGGTATGGCTTGGCCTATTTTTGTGAATGCGTCTATGATTGTTAGATAGTTTTGCGCTTCTACTACTAGAGTATCGGCATGAAGTTTTTGAAATGGTTTGTCGGGTGTTTTGGTTAACATTAAGGGTATCTTTGGGGGTTTCCTATCGTATTTCGCTTTGTCACATAGTTCACATTGGTTAATGAAATCTGTGGTCAAGTCCTTCATGTCTTTAAAATAATAACGTCTTATGAGTTGTTTTATTGTTTCGTTAATTCCACGATGGTTGGTTTTTCCTTCGTGTTGATTTCTAATTACATCGTTTATTTCGTCAGGGTCGTCTAGTGTTATTAATTTTCTAGTACATCTGATGAGTTCAGGTCCAGAGTTATTGAATAGTTTAATGTATAATTCTGAAAATCTTTGGTATAAATGTTCGGTATTGAAATAAAAATAAAATCGTTTTTTCTCGGGGGTGTATTCCTTTAAAATTTTAATTATTTGTTCCTCGTTATCATCTTTTGTTATTTGAATTTGATATATCTTTTTGTTATCTACTTTTGTATATTTTACTGGATTGGGGTTATTTAAAACTTCGGTTATTATAAATTGATTGGGTTTCATATCGATTGCTTCGTTTAAAATTTTAATCGCGTTTTTTGGTTCTTCGTTTTGTGTCGAATGTATAGTGTCGATCTCGTCTGGATCTTCCCTTATTTCTGTATCGTCTACGTTTCCTATAATGGATTCCGTTTCTAATGCATTGAGTTGGATTCGGCTTAAAGCGTCTGCGTTGTTGTTATAAATTCCCTTTTTATATATAATTTCGTAATCATACTCTTCGAGTCTGATTCTTCATCTTTGTAATTTTGAATTCGGTTCTTTTAGTTTGCATAACCATACTAGTGGTCTATGGTCGGTATATATGTAAAATTTTCTTCCGTATAGGTAAGGTCTAAAATATTTTGTTGCCCAAATTATGGCTAATAACTCTTTTTCTGTAGTGCTATATTTTTGTTCGGTTTCATTTAGGGTTCTGGATGCGTAGCTAATAGGTTTATCGCTACCTACTTTTCCTTGGCTCAATACTGCGCCTAATGCTACATTCGATGCGTCTGTCGTCAGTATAAATGGTTTTGTAAAGTCTGGGTATTCTAATACAGGGTGATTAGTTAATATGTTTTTAATTTTGTCTACTGCTTTAATAAATTCCGGGGTGTGTTCAATTTTGTTTCCCTTTTTTAAACAATTTGTCAGGGGTTTGGTTATCTGAGCGTAACCTTTAATGAATTTGCGATAGTAACCACTAAGTCCTAGAAATCCTTTAATTTCTTTGTTTGTTTTTGGCAATGGGTAATTTAGAACTGCATTTGTTTTGTCTGGATTTGGCATTACTCCTTGGGGTGTTATTACATGTCCTAAAAATGATACTTGTTTTTGTAAAAATTCACTTTTGTCTAATTGTACTTTAAAATGTGCTTGTCTAAGTCTTTCGAATACTTCCTTCAATCTTTCTATGTGTTCTACCAGTGATGTGGAATAAACTATGATGTCGTCAAGGTATACAAGGCATTTCTCATTGTGTATTCCTCGTAATATATTGTCCATGACTCTCTGGAAAGTAGCGGGTGCGTTCTTTAGTCCAAATGGCATTCGTTTGTATTCGTAATGTCCTCTAGGTGTGCTGAAGGCTGTTTTGATATGTCTTTTCTTCCATCTCTACTTGATGGTATCCTGATGCTAGGTCTAATGTTGTAAAATATTGGCATTTGCCTAATTTGTCTAAAATTTCGGTAATATTTGGTAGTGGATATTTGTCATCTACCGTTTTTTCATTTAACTTTCTATAATCTATTACCATTCTGTACTTTCTCTTTCCGGTTGCGTCTAATTTCTTGGGTACTATTAACACGGGGCTGCTCCATGGTGAATTGGAGTGCTGGATTATGTCTTGGTCTAATAAGTCTGATACTTGTCTGTCAGCTTCTTCTTGGCTTGCATGAGGTAGTCTGTATGCTTTTGTAAAAATTGGTTTATTGTCTGTTAACTCGATATTATGTTTTACTGTGTTGGTGAATGTTAATGGTATTCCTTCACAATGGAATATGTCTCGGTATTCAAAACATAAGTTCTTAATTGCTCTTTCTTCTTCTTGATTGATGTCGGTATTGAAGCGGATGTTAGTTAAATTTTCTCTTAACATTTCGTCATGTTCTATTGGGTTGTAGTTATTTTCTGAATTCTCGTCTATTTCCATTTCGTTAAAATTTAGTTCTTCTACGTTAATTGGGTCTGTCAATGATAATTCTACGGGATAGTCGTTTGAATTTAATATTGTTGTGGTTGCAAAGTTATCTTTTATTTGTACTAAGGCAGTTGGGGTTTCTACTCCTTGTTGAAATGTCATATGATTTATTATTCCTAAATTTTTGTTAGATTTTACTGGGATTTTTATTTTTCTTTCCGTTCGGGGTTCTATAGTGTATTTTTGTTCAACTTGTGTGTTTTGAAATTTAATTGGGATTTTTCCGTATTTTGTCCTTAATAAGCGATTTTTAATGTCAATGTTGGCTCCTAATTTTCTTAGAAGGTCCATTCCGATTAATCCGTCATATTTGTCGTTAAATTCGAATACACAAAATTTATGTTTCATTTTAACATTAAATGTTCTCGGTAAGGGTATATTGGCTACGAATTGGTGTAGTGTCGTTTGATGAGCTGTTTTGATTTTGAATGGTTCTCTTTCTACATAATCTAAATAGTGTTTTTGTACGGTTCTGGGGCTAATTAATGTTTTCGATGATCCAGTGTCAATTAATAGTTTGAATTCGGCGTGGGGTATTTCTATGTATGGTAATACTAAGTGATTTATGTTATTTAAGTTTATTAAGTTTGGTCGGTTATGAATTGGTCCATTTGAAAATTTGAATTCGAGTTTTCGTCGTCGTACTCCTCGTAAGTTTCGTATTGTTCGTCACGTTCGTAAGTTTCTGCATGGTTTGTTTCATTGTTCGTATGTGTCTCAATGTCATTATTCTGGTCAGTGTCAAATTTTTCTATTTCTTGATGAAATAATTCTTCTGATGTAAAATTACGTTTCTGATGAGGGTTTGGTCGGATATGTGTTATTTTTGTGTTTTGTCTGGTGTTACCAGATGAGGTGTCCATTGGTGTTGGTTTGTAATAATTGTTAGGGTTGTTATGAGTATTAGTCATTGGTGTATTTCTATTAGGGTTTGCGTTGAATGCTGGTCTTTGTTGGTTTAGGTTTTGATTGAATCTCGGTTGGAATGCGGGTTTCGTAAAAGTTGGGTTGAATGTTGGTCTTGAAAAATTTTTAAATTGATTATTAAAATTGGTATTGTTAAAACTTGGGTTGTTACTTCGCGGTTGATTTGTTTGTGTGTTATAGGGTGTGAATTTTTGTTGAGGGATTGTTTGTCTTGTAGCTTGTATAGTTTTTGTTGGTGAATAACTTTTATTTGCGTTGGGATTGTATAGTCTGTTGCGGTAATACATTACATTTTCTTCTTCTATTACTAGGCTCATAGCTTCTTCTAAATTTTGGGGTCGTTGGAATCTGATTTTATCCGATAGTCGTTCTGGTAAAGCGTTTATATATGTGTCTAGTGCCATTTCGTCGTACATTTTTGTTTTTAAATGTCTAACGTTTTGATCGGGTTCTTCGATTTTTAATTTTGTTAAAATTAAACTTCTCACGTCTTGGCATTTCATTCCGAATTGGTAGGGGGATTGATTGTGTTCCATTCTAAGGTTTATTAGGTCTCGTACCAGGCATTTTATATTACGTTGGTCTCCAAAATATGCAATTAGTAGCTGTTTAAACTGGTCCCATTCTGATAAGTCGTCCCTACTGGCGATTAAGGTTAGTGCCCTTCCGGCTAGTTTACTTATTACTAAGCGTATAAGCAATGAATTTCTTGCGTCATCTCCGGGTTTGTAAAGGTTTTAGGAACATTTCACATGCTCCAATGAAATTTGAGAGATGGGCCTGGGTGCCATCAAACGTCTGAATTGTCTCTAAATAGAGACGTAAGTCTGTGTTACTCATGTTGGTTAAGGGTTGTTTTCGATTTTGGAAATTTCAAAAATTTTTTTTTTTGAATTAAGGTTTATTTCGCTATTTGTATTGTTACTTTTGCTTCGGATTTATTAATTTTCCGTTCGGGTTGTGAAATTTCAAATTTTGTAAAATTGGGGTTAATTTTCTATTTGTAACGTTAATTATGCTTTGGATGTTTTAGTTTTCTTTTGGATTAAATAATTTCGAATTTTGTAAAAATTGGGGATGATTTTTCTTTTATGACGTTATTTTTGCTTTGGTTTTTAAATTTTCCTTTTAGATTGGATAACTTAGAGTTTTGTAAAATTGATGTTGATTTAGCTATTTGAAACGTTAACTTTGGTTTTGGTTTTAATTTTCAATTAGATTAGGTAAATAAAATTTTGGTAAAGGTTGATGTTTATTTCGTTATTTTTCGGCGTTATTTTTAGTTAGGAATGGTTAATTTTCAGTTTGGATTGGGTGGATAAAATTTGGTGAGAATTTGAGATTAATTTCGTACTTGTAGTATTAGATTTATTAATTTTAAGTTTATATTGCGTCGAGTTATTTTTAAATCGTAGTTGCTGTTATTTAAATTTAATTACACAATGCAGTGATGTTCTTGTGAGATTTATTTCAATAATGTTAGAATAATTACCGTAGTCTGGGATTTGTCTGTTTTAATGCAGCTTTTACTTTGTCTTGAGTTCCTGCTTCTTAAGGAATCTTAAATGGATAGATTTATTCTCGTTTAGCTTTGTTTTATTTAACTTTTGTCAACTTGTAATTAATATGACTCGAGGTTGCACTTTATTGTTTGCATGAACTACTAAAAGATATAGTGTTCATTACTTTGTAATAATTGCGTACATATGATTATACTTGTTGAGGTACTTAACTCTTACAGGTGTTAATAGAAATTAGATACGTCTGTTTCTGTAATTGCTAACTGCTTTCGCATAAAGAGTTACGTCTGTTTTATTTTAGATCTCTTGGTATTATAATGCTTGTTGGTAATTGAATCTCTCCGTAATGTGCGTTTTCAGGTTTACAATTATGAGTGTATGATAACGTTTTAGCGTTTTAATTAAAGATTCTTATGATGATCGTTTTACTGCACTTTATAATGCTGATTAATTAGTTGAAAAACGTTTAGAGTTTATTGCAATTGTACACGCTTTTATTAATATAGAAATTGCGTCGATTTTATTATTCCGTGATAGATTTAGTACTTATGATGCAAATTGCTTTAGTACTGAAAGTTCCTGAAAGCTATTTCTTTAGTACTGTGCAAGAATTCTGAAAGCGATTTTCTCTGAGTTTTAACTGTATAATAAGGAATGCTTTCTTCGCGTATTTATCTTAGGTGGTTTTAAATTACCGTAGCAGAGTGTTTGCTATGATTTATCAGTATTATAGAGGTCAATGGTTTAATAATTGTTCCGTGATTGCTTAAAGATTAGCTTTAGCTTTGAAATTAAATTGCGTTCTGTGTTTCTAGTTTGCCGGTTTATAAACGTGCGTTGAATCGCGGTAATTATTTGGTGTTAGTGAATGTGCACGCCCGTTTATTTTTGGATTATTTTGAGTTCGTTCTATTTATTATGGTAAGGATATCTTAATATTAATTCTCATTTACTTTTAAAAGAAAATCTCTTTTAAATTCAATTCTTATTTATTTTAAGAAAATCTCTTTGTAAATAATCAAGTCTCATTTGCTTTTTAAAGAAAAATATTTCTTTAACATTCAAGTTTCATAAAATGTTATATAGTCTCGTTTTGAAAGTAATTCACTTTGAACTATTTTCAAAATATTCATAAAATACAATTCATAAACAGTAAATATAAATGGTACTCAATAGTTATAATACTAGCATATATCAATTTGGTTTTTGGTTTGAAATAAAAAAGGTTATGGAAATGAACTTACATTAATTTCATCAGTTTCTTTGGTGGGTTCGATCGATTCTGTATCTTGTCCACCTTGGTTTGATTGTTGGCCTTAGACGATTCTTGTTCCTTGTCCAACTTGGTTTGTTGCTGGATTCAGACTATGCTTGTTCTTCCTCCAACTTGGTTTGGGTTCTGCCAAAATTTCGAATAAAATTCTTGGTCACCAAACTTCCGATTTTTGGATTTTCAGTGCCCTTTTGACATCCGTTACGACTGCGCCAGTTAAAGTTCGGGCCTTTGGAGCTGGTTTTTTAAAAACACTTTGAAACTTTAACAATATTTTTATTACTAAGTTAAACAGAAATTACATTGAAATTTGGAATAGCTGGTTCTTAATAACATTAATAAAAATAATTTAATTGTACAGGTGAGTAGCTCAAACAACGAAGTATGGAGTTTGGAGACTGACTGCCGGGCATTGAGCTCCCGGGCTTTTTATAATAACCTGCCCTCCACACGGCTGTGGGAACTTGCAGATCTCATGTCTGCGTTTCTCTTAATTGTACACTTTATTACAATGTAACAACTTAATTCTAAGTAATTGCGGTCTGTTGACCGCCTGTGACCTGCCACCTGCAGTATCACTGCCCTCACGGATGCACAGCTGCATTCCGTTCTCATGAACTGTCGATAACCTCTCTGGGTTATCCTTGTGTTACAATGTTGCATTGAACTTACACTTTTACATAATAATTTCTAATAATTCATATTAGATTCAATATATCAATATATATATGTAATTGGGGGATACATAACTGGCATTAAGCGATTAAAAACACTCTGCATTACCATTTAAAAAAATTAAGATAGCTTAATCAATTGAATTAAAGACTTACATTTACCTTCTTACTACACAATTGTCTCTTTCAACATCAGCAACTTGATTTCTAGTATACCTTCCATTAAATGATACAACTCAATCAAGTAAAAAATTACTCATTCACATATTACCGATGAACAAATTAACTCTAGATGATCGTATCTAAATTTGTTTATCAAACTTTTTCAAATTTGACAATAATTTTTATATACAACTTATAGGCTTAGCCATGGGATCGAGCCTATCGTTTTTAGTGTTCGAAATATTCATGAAGAAAGCAAATATATTGAAAACAATTAATTGTTTCAGGATCACATCACTTACTATGGCCGTTATGTTGATAATATTTCGGTCATCGCAAAAGGCATTAAAGAACAGATTTACGATTTTCTAAAATTTATGAATTCCTTACACTACAATAATAAATTTACTACAGAGTTTGAAAATAAGAACACTTTACCGCTTCTAGATTTCTTGTTTATTAACAACCCATATAAATCTAAATTTAGCATACATCGCAAACCAGCTACTATCGATACCTTAATACTACTGCTTTAACTGTTTGCTCCACACTCTGATTTTAGTTTATATATCTGAAGAAAACCACCATTCTAAACTAAACACAATAGAACAAATGGCAATCAAAACGGTCATCAGTAAGTTAAACAAAAAAATGGCTACTAAACCAAGTAAACTAATCTAATACCTACAAATAAATCTAGACACAAATTGGTTTATTCTTTACGTTATTGTAAGTACATTTCAGCTGTTCTGCAAAATATTTTCAAAAAATATAATATGTTATGGTTTTTACAAACCAAAATGACCTAATTCAGCCCTTAGTCAAATATAAAGACAGTATTTCGCTATTGAAAAATTGGAAAATTGAGATGTTATCCTGGTTCTTGCTTTTACAGTGCAAAAACCCTGAAAAAGTTTATTAGTAGAATTCTAGAACATAAATAATGTATTCAGAATAACAATTTGAACCTGAACTCCACCAGTAGTACCAAATCAGCATTGCCAGCCACACAGTTACTCATAACCACACTTTCAGTCATAATCTAGATTTCAAAACAGTTTACATATATAATAAAAATTTACATTTCGAATTTTGGAAATGTAAGAGATTACTGTATCAATGAAACTAAAAATTTTGATAATAATTTCCTTTTTCTAAAAATCCTTTCGAGTTCAACTAATTATGATCTGCTCAATATTAGTCGCTGGCCTAATTTAACTACATCTCTTGAGTACTTGTTGATCTACTGTTAGTTCCTTATCGCTCTGTTATTTTATACGATGTCATCTAAATGACACTGTCACTTTACTGCTTACGTATACTGGCATTCGTATTAATGTACTATCTTAAAAGTGCCACTCAACTACTTGATACTAAATCGGTATAAAAATACCTCAATATACAGAATGAATTGTTCATTCTGGACGAATTGTTATTTCTCTAGATGATTTTAAAAATATAATATTTTCTACAATTTAGTTGTTCCCTATGGTAGTCACAATGTATTAATTTAATACTAATCTGTTAACTCTAATATTAATGTAATAACTTTTCTACACCCAATGATGGTATCAGTATTGGGTGCCGAAACTGGTTGTGCTCATTTGTATTGTTGAAGATTTACTTTTGTCACCAACAAAATATAATTGTACAAGGGTGTGGCTATGAGTTTCCTTAGATTATTAAACTCATACATCAAATAATTATAGATCGAACTCTGTAGTTCTTCTTCAATATAATGTTAAACTAACTCCATTTCAAAACAGCCCTTTGACATACCTGAACTGCCCTTGCCGTCACAGCCGGCAAAAGAGCGGTTTGGTCCCGCTCTTAATGTTCTTCATCAAAGAGCATTGAGGATGGGGATGGTGGTAAGGTATGATTGACTTGTAAAAGATGGTAAAGGCTAAAAATTGTCAGGCACTACTACATGTTTGAATTATAAATAAAATTGTAATAGTCATGGGAAAGGTGTAAAAACCCAAAACCAGCCGGACCGTTATGCATCCGATGTTGCAGAAAAAAATTATAAAATTTTTGCACAGAAGAGATCAACATCTTCGTTGGTAAAAGATTGGAAATATAGAAGGTAATGTAATAATATGTATATTTACGTGATAAAGGGGTCACGAGAGATCATTGAAACCCAAAGCCTACAAATAAAATCCCTTAGAAATAAAAGAAAGCTAAACATATAGAAATTTCCTAAGATTCATTTGTTCCACCGTGTGTAATAAAGCGTATTGTAAATACATAGCCATTAATGTAAAAAGTCAAAATACAATTCGGTGTTTGTAAACAACCACCCCAAGATAAATACAAAACCATTCGTTTGTTATAAAAATGCAATTTTCCGTGCATAAAATAAACCATTTTTTTTATATTAAAAACACGTTTTAGCTAGCATGAAAACCAATCTTCTATTGCAATCATAAAGATGCGGGTCTTTTGCATATGCAAAACCCTTTGGTAAAATAATTAAAAGCATTGGTTATTTAAGTAATAAAAAAATTGCGTGTGTAAAATATTCGTGTAAAAACAATGCAAATCGTTTGGATTTTTAAAGCAATTAAAGCTTTAATTAATCATATAATTGACTTCCGTGCGTGTGTAACATAAATTCAATTTTAAATAAAGAGTTTTCTGGAATGTACAGGATTAACAAAGAATTTTAGAGAGAAAACGTCAATTAATAAGAAATACGATATATACTCATTATGTAAAGAAACATTTATTGTAAGAAGCCGGGCAAACAATAAAAATGGCGTAAAATAGACAAGAACGCGGTTTAATAACCATATATATTAGTGAAGGAGACCACGAACCATTAACCTTATGTATTACAGAAGGATGCCCAGCGCACGTCACCATTGTAAATAAATAACCGATTCGAAGCTAATGAGGAATTTCCAGAAACCTTGCGACAGGAAAGTGGGTAATATTTGGAATGGAATTCAGTATAATTTAGAAAACTCGAGAGAAGTATGGAGTAATTGGCTAAAGATATATAAACAGGAACTTTATTAAAGAAGATTCATTCGCCAATTCGATTTCAGTGATGCGATTCAGTAATTAGATTCGTGTCGATTTACATGATCGACAATTTCGCGTCAACCAAGTAAAGACGTTAAAGTAACATGCAAAGTTTACATATAAAATAGTTTGGAATATGGAAGTTATTAAATGCAGTTATTTGATTTCGTAATATACAATGAAGAGAGAAAATTCTTCGATGCAACGCTACTTTAAAATTTTAAATAGACTATCTGTTAAGGATTTTTGCCGAACAAACCATACAAGCCTAGGAATAAAAGACAGGTAAACTATCCTTACATGTGATTTTCCAATGCTCCAACCGAGGGTTCTACATTGGCCAGGAAGCGAGTTTTTTACCTGGAAAATTTGGAATTTTGCCAAACCTTTGCTGTTCCAAACAAGGTAGAAATCTTTAACGTGCGTGACAACACTCACATACGGAACCTCCATTTTACCTCTCATCCGAACGAGGGTGTATTTTTGTGAAAAATGCTCGCCTAACATTTTTCAAGCGGACCGTACCCGGGGCCTTGGACGTAGTAGTCACACTCACACCAACTACGCCACGAAGCCGCCGAAGATAAACTATCCTTACATGTGATTTTCCAATGCTCCATCCGAAGGTACTACATTGGCCAGGAAGCGAGTTTTTTTTTACCTGGCAAATTTGGAATTTTGCCGAACCCTTGCTGTTTCAAACAAGGTATAGATCTTTAACGTGCGTGACAACACTCACACACGGGACACCCATTTTACCTGTCATTCGAACGAGGGTGTATTTTTGTGAAAAATGCTCGCCTAACATTTTTCAAGCGGACCGTGTCGGGATTCGAACCCGGGACCTTGGGCCTAGTAGTCACACACATACCACTACGCCACGGAGCCGCTTAAAGGTAAACTATCCGCAAGGGAAGAGATTTGAGTTCTGGAAATTTTAAGCAAGATGAGGTGAAGAGCATTTTTGATAATTAAGTAAATAGGTACTTGGGAGGAATAATTTTATGTTAAATAGAAAATATCCTGTAAATATTCTATATTCTTTTGTATGAAAAAAAATATTTTTGACCGTATAGATGCTTTATGATATTGCTGTATTTGATTTCATTGTGTAAATTACATTACTTCCGTTGAGCTAGCTAGGCAAAGGAAATTTAAAAGGGAAGGTAAGTCGGTAATTTCAAATTTAAAACTTGCCGTACCTGTACCACAGCACTCTTTTAGGGACGCTTAACGCGAAGCGTCGTTATAGCACTAATTTAATGGCGTACAGAGCTTACTATAAGCCCTATTATTTTGTCACATTACACTTCACTTGTGCAGCATTCATCAAAATAGGCTATAATTTATTAAATTCTTAGAAATATTTTTATTACTCTTTAAATTGTATAACCCACACCTCAAATAATTATAAGAGATAAGTAAAATGTCAATGTCAAGTTTAGACATATTTATAAATCAGTAACTAATATTCCGACTATCACTAATAAAAATATACCAAATAAACAACTTCTTACAAATAAGAATGATCAAGGCTTTTTGTTTTATAAATATTCCTAAATGAACCCAAAATACATTTCTTTCATTTTCAACAATTCCAGTTAAAAATTAACCGAAATATTTACAATGTCGATTCCCATTTAACGCACTGCATATTGTTAAATATAACTTAAACCATTGTTAAATAATGATCTTAGTATTGGTCATGAAAATGAAATGTGATGCCTCTAATTTATATTATCTGCCAAATTTAAAATGTTCGCAATAAAGAAATAAACCATAGTCTGAAGGATTCTATTTACTAACAGAAACTGTATTATTAATCAATTATTAATAATTATAAATTGCATAGTGTGCGTAAACGTAGCTGTTATGGCAACGAAAACAAGAGGAAGACGGGTTTTATTTATAAAGGACTTCAAATTAGTATTACTGAAAAATAGACGTGTTTTAGTACTGTTCTGAGTTTTGGTTTCATTTAAAAAGTTACGAGTAAATTTTGAAAGTCAAGTTGTACCTGGAGGTAGCAACTAGTGAAGAGAAGTAGATTCAGTGGTACTGGAATGCAGTAAAGTGAAGTCTAAGGTAGCAGTTTTGTGGCGAAGGATAAGTAATTAGAAGAGGGAGTGCTGGTCTGTACTTAAAATTTGTATTACTAAATAATTAAACGTATTTTGGAATGTTCTGAGTTTTATTTCATTTAAAAAGTTACGAGTAAATTTTGAAAGTCAAGTTACACCTGGAGGTAGCAAATAGTGGAGAAGAAAAGTAGATTCATGGATACTGAATTGCAGTAAAGTAAAGCCTAGAGTAGCAGTTCTGTGACGAAAGAAGAATAATTGGAAGAGGGAGAGATCGTCGGTATAGTTATCGTTTTGAAAAGGAAAGAATAGTGGAATTGGAGTTATCCGAGTATTTGTATAACATAGAGTTTGTAGAAATATTAGTAGTTTTATAGTCCGGAGATTACCAGTTGCTCGAGTTACTTATTTTTTCAGGAGGTGCCTGTATCTGGATTCCAGGTATTAGTATTTAATCTCTACGCAGTGCTTTAATCAAATTTATAAAAGTGGAATTAGTGTTTGGGGATACTTTTGGCTTTTTAAATTATTTTGAAAACTCCTTGGATATTTGTTTGGGTATCTAGTTGAGAGGGGTTTGCCTAGGACGGACCCACCCTAGGTAGATTCCGCTACGGGGTTGACGGCCCTGTGAAATATTAAGTGCAGCAGCCGTGTTCAATATTTAAAGATAAATTGTGTGGCATAACTCAACAAGGCTCTAAAATAAGACAAAGAGTGACAGATACTAGGCCTATCACTTATAGGGTAGGATCACAGTATATAATATATATATATATATATATATATATGGAAAAAGGCTAGATTGAGTTGAAATTAGACAGAAATAGTAGTAGGACACGGGAGCCTGAGATTAGGTGGGGCCCGCAGTTTTTTCTTTATTTTTCAGGCATACGAGTTCAAAGACAGGCTGCAGAGATGACGGACCCAGCAATGAAACGGATTACGAGATCGGGACTGATATACGGAATTGAAGCAGAAATCACGACACTAAACGATGAAATTAGGACGCAAGACATAGAGTTAGACGCAGGGGAAGACATCCAGGAGACGGAGGCAAGGCAGACAGACCCGGAGGTGACAGACATGGACACGGACCAGCCGACGGCACCAGAGGTAAGGGTAGCAGAAACCGACGCAACCCAGGACATCATGAGATTTCTGATAAGCATGCAAACAAATTTAACGAACAAATTTGAAACTTCAAACACGGAGCTGAAGACGGACTTAACAAATTTAACGAACAAATTTGAAACATCACACACTGAACAAAAAGAGGCAAATACGCTTTTGAATAATAAAATAACGATTTTAACAAACCGAATTGAAGATTCACACACTGAGTTAACCAATAAAATTGTAGATTCACACATCGAACTGAGAAACGAGTTTAGGACGGCACACGCGGAACTGACGGCCAAATTGAATAATACACAGGACTATCTACTCACGCAAATACAAAACGTAAAGGACGACATAAGGACTGAGGTACACGAAAAGATTGACAGAATAGATGATAAATTAGATAACACGCGGGTACAGATTCAGGAGACTTGAGCGCGACAAAACGGACCTACGGACTGAAATCAAGACACGCGTAGAGACAGTTGAGGAGACAATGGTCAGTGGTTTTACGACGTTACATTCCGAAATTCAAACGTGCGACCAAAGACATTTGACAAACTACAGAAATTTAGGACAAACCTTAGAGACGATACAGACCGAAAATTTGAACACTAAGACACAACTGGACGACAAAGTCACTGTAGTAGAAAACCGGGTAGGACATGACGTAAGACAAATACATGAAAAATTGGACGACCTAGAACGACGGCGCATTGGACTGGACTACGGACAGCACATCAAATTGAACAGGGACGCGCTACCTAAATTTGAAGGACGGAGGACAGAACAGCCGATGGGATTTCTAGACAGACTGGACGAGATCGTCGAATCGGAAAATGAAAGAACTAAGTTACAGATAGTAGGGGCGACATTGACAGGGAACGCGGAAAAGTGGCACAATATCATACGCCGACAGTACGACACATACGCGGAATTTCGACGACTATTTATGGAACAGTTCTGGAGCAACACGCACCAGACGGACATACGTACAAATTTGATTACGGGACACTACAGTCGGACACACGGGACTCGCGAAGAATATGCAATAGACAAATTCAACCAGGCACAGCACTTGACACCAAAGTTGGGCGAGGACGACATCGTACTACTACTTGCGGGCCACATGGAGCCGGAAGTGACTAAGATGGTTGTGGTCCATAATGTTAAAACACTGCGAGAATTTTTAAGCGTTATGAGAAATTTCGATTTGGCAACGGCACTGGAGGCAAAAACACGGACTAGTTATTGGGATCAAAACCGGGGTTATAGGGATGACAACCGACGACATATGTACCACGAACAGCGACCCAACCATAGACAGGACAATTTCCATCACGAACATCGACCCAGCTACCGACAGGACTATTTTAACCAGAGACACCGAAATCACTGGGGACACGACGGAAACAGGAGACCATACTACAATAGGGAACACCGGGAGAACGACATACAAAGACAAAACAGGTACCAGCGCGACGACAACGCGGATGACGGTCGAAATACAGGGGGCGGTACACAGAACGGATATAGCCGGACGGACAGGGACGCGAATGTCCACCACATAACGACCAGCGCAAGGACTCAGGACACGGATCAAATTGAAGTGGTGCAAATACACGAGGCACCCTCAGAAAAAAAAAACGCAAATTTTGGGAGAACGAATGTATAGGATTAAAGGTCGACGTGGTTTATAGTTTAAAAGACTTGTTGTTAAATAATTATAATTTGAATAAAAAGAACCTTTTGTTCATTAATATTAGTTTAAGTGAGTGTTTATATGTTGCTTTAGTTGATAGTGGTTCACAGTTGTCGCTGGTAGATGAGAGGGTGGTGATAAAACATGCTGATTTTTTAAAAGGAAGAATAGAAGCGATTGATGGGGTTAATTTATGGTCGGCTATGAATAAAAGTTAACTACGATTTATAGGATCATCCGTGTACCGATATTTGTAGGGGATAAAATGCAGGAGAGGCAGAATTTTTAATTACAAAGGGTTGCATATAGATTTCATATTAGGAATGGACTTTATAGAGGATTTTGGATTGAATATAGATGGTAAGGATAGGTCGATTCGAATTTTTGATAAAGATAAGTTATGGATGGTGTCTACGGTTCGTGAGGAATATAGGAATGGAGATAATATAGATAAGTCGGGATTAGGAATGGATAGGACAAGTGATTATAGACAGGTTAAAGTACGATTATGTAATATGTTTGTGAGATTAATTAAGGATGAACAGATTGGAAAAGTGAGTAGTGAGATAAAGGCGAAGCTAGAAGAATTATTTAATAAATATGTAGGGTTATTTAATGAAGAGCCAAGATTGGCGAGGCGATATATGCATAAGTTAGAGGTCACGGAAGACAACGGGTTTAATACAAAGGTGTATCCAATTCCGTTTGCTATTAGAAATAGGGTTAAAGCCGAGATTAACAAGATGTTACGAGATGGAATAATAGAACCAGCGAAAACTCAATATGTGAACCCGGTAGTTATTGTTCCTAAACCAAATAAAAGGGATATAAGGATTTGTTTGGATGCGAGGAAGTTGAATTCGATTACGAAACCGCAGTATGAACAACCGCAGGGGTTGGATAATTTGTTGTACAAAGTATACGAGATGAAGTTTTCAGTAAATTAGATTTAAAAATTCATTTTGGTTAATTCCGTTGCATGAAGACAGTAAGAAGTTTACAGGGTTTAGTATTGAAGGAGAGATTTACATGTTTTCTGTAGTTCCGTTTGGGTTAAGTAGTTCTTCAGCAGCACTTGTAAGGGCCATGCAGAAGCTGTTTAACGAGTATGAATGTTTCTGTTCGCACTATGTGGATGATTTGTTGATTTTTCAAGGAACGAACAAGAACACCTGGAGCATTTAGAAAAGGTGATCCAGAGGCTGGACGAAGGGGTTTGAAGTTGAACGTGGAGAAATGCGAGTTGTTCAAGAACAAAGTTACATATTTAGGGTTCGAAATCAGTGAGAATGGGATGAAAATTTGTAATAAAAGGTTGGACGAGTTGAAAAATATTGCTCAGCCAAAGAATGTGAAAGGATTGCGAGGATTTTAGGGTTCTAAATTATTATAAACGGTTTATACCGCGATATTCCGAGTTGTGTGTGCCGTTGGTGAGTTTATTGAAGAAAATGAAAGATGGAAATGGACTGCTGATCGAGAGAAGGCGTTCCAGGATTTAAAAGTGCATTTTATAAAAAGTTGTCATTAAAATATCCAAATTTCAAAGACGAATTTATTTTAAGAACGGATGCGTCGAAATATGCGATAGGGGCTGAGTTGGTGCAGATCCAGGATGGAGCTGAGGTACCAATTGTATTCATTTCGAGGGTATTAAAAGACTGCGAAACCAGATATGCGACGGCAGAGAAGGAAATGTTGGCGATAGTATATGCAGTGAAAAAGTTGCGTTTTTATCTGCTAGGTAACAAATTTTTAATAGAATCCGACAACACGGTGGTAACATTTATGAAGAAAAAGGAGTTTCTATACAGCAGGTTGTACAGATGGGCGTTAGTATTACAGGAATACGATTTTGAAATCAAGCACAAGCCAGGCAAGGAGAATGTGACGGCGGATTTTCTAAGCAGACCGCAGGTGGAAGCGAATAAAGACGTGAAGGATTGTTTAGTTGCTTTGCAGGAGTTCAGGGATGTTGGTCGGTGGACAAATGCCAAGCTTATGGAAACGCAAAGGCACAGTGAGGTGAGCTCGATCCGCGAGAGATTAACAAGCGAAAATGTGGAGGAGTACCGTGGATTTACCATCGTAGGGCAGTTCGTAGTAAAAAGGATAGGTGAGGCAGAGCTGGTAGTGGTATCCAGAGACGCGGCGGTGGAAATTATAGATGAAATTCATTTAAATTTTGGACATATAGGTATAAGAAAAACATTTTTGGTATTCAGGGAGGCGTTTTATGCACGGAACGATATCACGGTGGTTAAAGAAAGGATTAATCGTTGCAAAATTTGTATCTTAGGAAAGACAAGAACGTGGTGTTGCAGAATGTACCGATGAGTGTGAGCGTGAGCGAACCATTGGAATTGGTAGCTATTGATTACTTAAGCAACCTGATTACGAGTGAACAGGGGTATCGGCACATATTAGTAATGGTGGACGTTTTTTCAAAATTTGTTAAATTATTTCCGGCAAGGCGAAGCAACACGGTGCATGCGTTACAGTCGATTAAAGAATTTGGAAGCCAGGTAGGGAGAATGGAAAGGATTTTGGTAGACAACGCAACTTATTTTAACAACCAAAGATTTAGGAACGGGTTAAATCGAGCGCACATTAAGGTGTCATTTAGCAGTATACTGCATCCGAAAGCAAATCCATGCGAACGATATATACGGGAGGTAATAAAATATCTACGGTTAGCAACGCAAGAGCACCATAATAGATGGGTTAGATATCTGCCGCAGATTGAAAATTTCATGAATTGTGTACCGAGTTCAGTGACAAAAACGTGTCCGATAACATTGATTCGGAGGATCATACCAGCTAGGCCATGGAGGGAAGAAGTCGAGGTACAAGACATCACAGAGTTGTTGGGCAGTGTTAGACGTAGGATCGAAAGGATGCAGCGTAGGGATATCGAGCGAAGGTGTAGCGGGATCAAAAAAAGGACGACTTTTGAAATAGGAGATATGGTGGTGGTGAAAAGGTTAAGAGTTTCGAACCGCGACAGGAACATTTGCGCGAAGTTGTTTCCTTATCAAGGGCCGTACAAGATTACGCGTATTTTTGCGGAAGGAAATACATTTGAATTAGCTACTATGACGGGGGAATATCGTGGGCGTTTTCACTTGGAAAATCTATTCCCATATAAGGTTGTACAGGAAGAGGGTTTAGTAGAATAGTTGTTATATAGTTCATGCGACGGAAAGTTTAGTTTTGTTTTAGTTTATAAGGTAGGTTAGTATGTAGCATAGTTAGACAGACATGTTGAGAATTAAAATAGGGGTTGAATAATTAAAATATGTAGGAATCCGAAAAGGGGTTTGTGTAGAAAGGAAAGAGGGGGTTTGATTTTAAATAAAACTAGAAATTATGCACACCAGGAAAGAGTAAAGCCGACGCAATTTCCAATTTCATTCAAAATCAGTGGGGCCAATATAATGTCTAAGGGAGCTACTAAGAGTTATAAGGGTTGTTTAGTACAAGGTAGTATATGCCAAACAAAAATAATCCACATATTTGATCACATAAACTTAAAAATGTATGTTTGCCGTATTTTATGTATACTAAAATACCATTCAAATATAGTAGTTGAAATTAAGTGCCAAAAGGTAATTTTAAAATGACTAAGTGACGTAGTAAGATGTGCAGTGCTCAAGGGTTTATACCGAGTTTGAATTTTAAAAGCCTTTGAAAGTACATTTGCCGTCTAAAAGCCGGATGCGTCTATGAATGTTCACTATCAACATGCATCCAGGGTCAAGTATAATTTATTTTGGTTTCATTTTCTATAGAATCAACTTTTGGACAATATTTGTAAACTCAAAATTATTAGTTATAACAACGTAAAATATGATTGGTGGAATGTAAAGATTTAGGACATATATTAGAATTTAATGTGATTATGAAATTGTATAAAAGACATGAACTTTGGTATGTGCGACACGAACGTAGTTATTTGTTATGAACACTAAGATGTAGTAGGCTAGTAGAGAGTTAACATGGTCGCCTTAGAGAGTAAACAAAGGGGATTATTTTCGAACCAATTTTGTAAAAAGACGTGTTTTCATAACTGTGCTAATTTGTATACAGATATTTAAAAGTAAATAAAAATACTTGTTTTAAAAGGAGTTTTCAATTGAATAAAGTGGTAAAGAAACAAGCATCGAAAGTATAAAGTGAGTAGTAGTGATTGTGCGACGGTAAAATATTGGATTTGGAGAGTGGTTTAAAGGCAGCAGGTCAGCGAGAGTGGTTATATAGATTTGAAGTGATATTGGAGAGCGGTTTAAAGGTAGAAGGACATCGAGAGCGGATATACATAGAAAGAAGTTGGATATTGGAGTGCGGATTAAAGTTAGAAGGACATCGAGAGTGGATATACATAGAAAGAAGTTGGATATTGGAGTGCGGATTAAAGTTAGAAGGTCATCGAGTGGTTATACAAAGGAAAGAAGTTGGATATTGAGAGCAGTTTAAAGGTAGCAGGAGCATCGAGCAAAAGATACAGGAACAAGTAGATTGGGATTAGATACGGAGAAGCGGACGGATTTATAGAGAAACAAGGATTCGAAGCGGAGATTAGCACAAGGAAGTTGTAGCACTGATTTTTCTAAATTCTAAATTTGGGTTAATCATTTCAGGTATTGGGGAGCAGTTAAAATTCAAGGACACCTGGAAGCGGCGCGAAAATTCAAGAACATCATTGTGAAGACGCATACGGTGATAAGGATTTTGTGCCAGCTGTCAGAACGGCATCAACGGAGTATAGACCAGGTGAGTGTTTAAATATATCTTTAATACGTCAAAAAATAGTCATACAAATTTTGGTTGTAATTGAATTTGGCACATAGCAACTTTGATCTTATTAGAAAATTTGGCATATACAAAAGTAGAGTATCAATTTTAGTAGTAAAACAAAAGAGTGCACTTTGGTTGGACTTAGCACATCTACTTATAACGGAACCCACTATAAGTAGTTTGAACACCCTGAGATTAAGAGCTTAAATAGTCGAGGCATTGCAATAAATAGTTAATAAAAGAACCAACCAAACGGTGCAAGTACGGGGCGTGCATTAGGTGTGCACATTTTAAAAGTTTATAAAATAAAGGGTAGAATATAGGTGGAACTCAAAGTAGGGCGGTTTAATATATGTTTACACCAAAAGGGGGGCGGTATAATATAATACATATATACACGGTGTCCGATAATTAATGGTACGCAGCAAAACTGCAGATTCCAAACCTTCCTCAGTCCAAAAGATGATAAAACGTAGGCACAGAGTGTCAAAGTTTTAATTTACATATCGCTTTTTCCTAATAAATCAACAGGGTGGCATAGCAGCACCAAATTAGACGTTTACGTGATTTATGATGCAAAAAATTCATACTCGTTCTTGCCTCCTATAGAAAGCGCTACTTATAGTACATTAAATCTCTTTAAAATAGCCCAGCTTTTTTGTCTCGGTGAATTAGCCTAAAGGTAAACTTGTGTATTTTCCATCTTTTTCATGCAAAAAGGTGTATTTCATAAACATCTTTTGTATGAACCGTTTTACAATTACCTACGCATAAATTATTGAGTGCAACTGTTACGGTATTCCGTGCAAACTCGAAAGAAAGCAGTAAAGTCAGTAAAGAAATCGACTATACCGAAAATCGCAACAAAACGGAGACAGATTGGTAGAATTGAATTAGAATTCGGGCTAGCTCAAGAACGTCATAGAGTGACGTTGGTGATACAGAAAAAACAAATTGAAAACCTCCACGCGTTTTTTATTTTAAACCTTTAATAAACAGCCCCAAAAGCGATATTTACAAAGCAATTAAAAAAAACAATAATTTGTGTAATCGCCCTGTGTAGCGTAATGTTCACAAAGCGTCAATTTATTTATTACATAACATAAAAATGTAGTCCTAAACATTTAAAATAACGGGGATATAATATTTTAGCACTTACATATGTACATACCAGTATAATGTTTCCAGTCCTAAACATGTACGAGAAGAAATTATACATAAAATTTGCAGTAAAATCTGATTTGGCAAGTGCACCTGGTGAAGTTTAAGAAATGCTGTAGCATTAAATTTTTAAATATCTTAATCAAACAGTAATTAACAAGTTGTGAACGTTAACAGAAAAGTAAATAGTAAAAAGTACATTAACGCTAGCTTTAAGGATGAAGTTCATAAATATTCGTGTTGTAAAGGTGGCGTTTAGTTTGCAATTTAGAGTGAAAGGAAAAAGGAATATCAATCTTCTAAAACAGCACTAAAAAATAACGAAAACAGAAATTGTACCTTGAACTATCGGCTTCTTGTCAGTATCATCTTAAGGTGGGGAAATGCTGCTGCATTTTTCTAGGGGCTGGACGCCGGAACCACGAATTTAACTCATATTAGCACAGAAAACATTTTAACAACGCGACTTTACAATATGTCGTTTCGCTAAGCGGATGTTATATTCAATGTATCGCTTCAAAGTACGGTCTGTATTTATAAAGAAAGAGCAATATAGGGGTAGATATTTGACTTTTAAAACATCACCGACGGACAAAGTTTGACGAATTCTTAGACGGCAGCTGCAAAAACCGCTTGTCAACAAGGAGGTAACATGCTAACAAAGAATTTTTAACAAGGTGAAACGATTTTATTACTTTGAACACTTACACCGCTGCAGGATAGCAGGTAGCAAACCCATTGCAAGTATTCATTACTAGGCTGATGGTTAAGCGGCCTTATCTTTAAAAAGTTAGCTGTGCATTTATGTTCAGCTGTAATTGAAATGTAGTTACTGCAGGTGCATAAAATATTGCAACTACTTTGTAACGTGAAGTTGCTAAGCGGCTGTTTGATTTTATAATGCAACATATTATAGAGTAACTACTTGAGAAATTTTTATAGAATATCACTAATTCAAATTGCAGAAAACCTAGCTCGTTGATCAGTAGCTTTTATGATCTGTTTATAAATTTTTAGCGCGTTTTAAATAAAAGTAGGATGAATAAACACTCGTGCAGAAGAAAATACTTGCAGGGTTTTGAACGTAACACACGTTTTTAAATTCCCTAAAGTAAAGTTTTTCTTAAGTAGACTGTATCTAAATCAGATACAATAAGAAACGCTACACATTTAGTTCATGTCAAACTTTACTGGCGTTGGTTACATTTTGCTTGTTTAACTACTTTTTGGAAGATTTTTTTATAAATACGAAATATCCAGGTATAACGGATTTTTTAACGATATGATGTGGGATATGGTAAGTGTATACGCACAGGAAAAATTCAGTGGACAAGGGGCTATCTAAAATATTTGTAAATGCATCCACAACGGAGATTTTAGGATTTTCAAGAATCGCTATGACCGACTGGGAAAAACAGGTTTTTTTTGTCCCACGTGAGAGTCTGCAGAACGCCCTAAGACTATAACTACGGATCAGGAAAAAAAAATTCTGATCAGCGTAGCTGAAAACGCTAGATTAGGCGCAAGAGACCGCTGTGAGAATTGATGTAGTTAAGTCCATTATTTGCAAAATTCTTCGCGAAGGGAAGATGATATCCATTTCACTCACGCTAGTACAGAAACTACTGCCAGCTGGTTTTCAGCTAGTCTAGAATCGCTCGTTTTTGTCGGTTCCAGCACAATGCCGACCTTTTACTTTTAAATAAAATATTATTTACAGATGAAGCAACATTTACACGTACAGATGTTTAATGCATATCCATCCCCCCTTAGCAGTAACAGATAATGAGATGTAGGTAGACGACCAGATTTTCGAATCCTTGAAAAATTTATGATCGAAGTATTTATAAATACTGTTGCGGCTGTACTCGGATAAACTTTGGTTTGAATTATAAGTAAATTTTGCGGTTAATTTTGAAAGAGCACGTTTTAGTGTGATGGCGTTAGCCGATATATTGCTTATGCGAATGCATCTGATAATTGAAGGGATGCCTCTTTTCAACTCTATGAACTGGTATATGCTTTATTTAGATTTTTATATATTGTATATTATATACTACATTTTATACCTGTGTTGTACATCACATGTGTTATTATTCTGTTGCTGGATTAGTCTTGTTGGGCGTTTTGCCTGTTTTGGTCGTTGTATCTATAGGAAGGAAGATTGTAATTAGAATAAGTCAGCTAGGGAACGATAATGAAAGTTAGGGACGAATTTAGTCTGAAGTTAGAATAAATTACTTAGACTAGAGCGCACAATATTTTAAGTTTATGATTATTTATTATTGATAAATTTGGCGTACGCTTTGATACTCAAATAATTTAGTCAATACTAATTTAGCTAGATTTGGATAAACGCTATGGATATCATTATTAAAACTCTAACTTTATTTTAGTTTATAAATTATATTTAAGGATTAATTAATTTTGAAGTCAGATTTATATGAAGCACGTAATTATTCGCATTTAAACTTTATGTAGTGCTTTCGGGTGGAGCATTGGGGACGTGTCCGCAAGTTTAGCGGTCCTCACTCAAATTATACGGTTTCAATAAGGTCAAGTTCACAAGTTGAAGGATTCATAGTATCTGTAAGTATTAAGTTAAGTACTTGGATTATAAACAGGTATGTGGCTGTCGAGTGACGTTTTTTATATTATGTACATAGGAATCTTTTTATACATTTTTTATTTTCTGCTATGAACTAAATCATGTAGTATATTAATTCAGGAGGATGTATAAATTATGTACCGTTTTACTGTAAGTAGGTAATGTTTAATCAACTTGATCCCAAATACTTCTGAAATTAAATTTCTGGGCACCGTGCTGTAGCGTAATTTTTTTGTTCACAGTTATCTCGCAGCTTTTTGCAATCTCCCTTACATAGAAAAAGATTAGTTTCAGCAATTACTCAGCCGTATCGAAATTATGCTTAGCAACACTGCTGTCACTGCACCAATATATGTTTTGATCGAAACAGGAGATATATCGTCTCTAATGGCGCTCTTGGTAGTGACTATATTGATAATACAATACATTAAAAATTATCTGTCAAGGATAGCACAACATGATGAATTTCAGTGGATTCTCGTGGAATCTTACGGTTCATTTTAACATTAGTAAAGTGTCACTTGTGATGTAATTTGTATCGTAGGAGAGAATTATACATACATGGTTTTCTTCATCCCTAATTTTAATTAAACATTGTGTCCTACTCAGATTGAAAACATGTTAGAGTAGTATTGTTTTTGCCATTGAATATATATATTACTGACATCTATAATTATGTCAGTGAAGTGTCGTTTAGAAAGTACTAAGAACTATGTATTTACTTGTTTTAATGACATAGACGTGTGTGTGTGTGTGGGTATGTGAATACGTTCTTACTTACATGCGTGCAATAATACAAAGAAGGATACGTGCGTATATATATGATAGAAAATGCTAGTTTGAGCAAAAGCTTTATAGACCTGAAACCTAAACTAGAGCCAAATTATTGCTTTGTTTTTCATTTTCATAAAACTGCACTCAATTTCCTATCCGAGGTACTCTGTCAGTTATTTCATAATCAGGTTATAAATCCATTAAAAACCGTCATTCTTAGATAAGGTACTCGTTATTTTAAATCACAAAATAAGCTTTTTCTTAATTATGTTTACGATACAAGGCAGTAAAGCTAAATATTTTAATATATAACTAATAGTAATGAAAAATCGACAACTGAGGATAGAAATTTAAGGTGATGCTAAAGAACTTCCCATGCAAATAAATATTCTTGATTTCTTTATAGACGGTTTGATATATTGCAATATTTATATGCGTGCAATTTGGTTCCGTTTGGAAACAGGAGTTAATATTATCCTTTCGAAAATAGCATCCTGAATGTTATTAAGCAAAGCGATTGAAAGTCGGTTTTGAACAAATAAGTTCTTCTACACTAGGAACCGAGTACGTAAGGTACCTTCGTTCTAGCGCAAAAATCTAAGGTCCATTCTGGTCATTTTTGTACCAAGCATTGAAATCTCCATAAGGAAGAATTGAGGGTCAATTCAGGTTACTTTTCAACCAACACCCACGACGTGTATTACATTCAGTCTTTAGGAATAGGATAACACTAATATAAATTATATAAAACTTTATTGAGGATAATATATTTACAATCAATATTCTACATTTGCAATAAGTATTATATTTCCCCTTGCTCCATAATTGAATAATGTTCAACAGGTAGTGTTGCATATGAACCAGGATGCAAGTGGCGTTTATCATCGTTCTGGCTTAGGGCAATCTTCCCCTGAACGATAGTGTGAACTTGATGCTAGGATGATTGAATTAGATTCTTCGTTACAAATACTTCCTTATAATCTTCGATACAATCAACATAATACTTAAAAGTAATTCTATTCTTTATCACTGATCTTTTAATCCCTTTAATTTTGTTTGTAATTCCAAAGTCTCGGATACCAGGTGATTCTTTCTCTTCTCGTCAGAGTTCAGCTTTTTCTTCCTCAGCTGTCTTAAAAATCCTTTTCGCATACATCTTTGATCGTAACCCAATAAAATCTGTCATAAGTCGTCCATTATTTTCATCCTTCATCATCCCCAATACTTTTTTGTTAATTAGCGTAATACCATAAATGTTGTTGGCAGGATAGTCGGAAGTATCAAAACGTTGCCGACAATCCCGCTTCATAGTTTCATAAGGATCCTGATTTACTATTTTATAAGTTAGACTATCCGTATCCTTGTAAAGAACTCGGCACCCATCTCCAAAAGCGGCGTTCATATATCCATAGTGGGAATCGTAGATTGTCAACTGGGCTATGACGAGAATGCACATACCAACGTCTGTCTGAGTGTAACGTCTGTGAGAATGCCGTCAGGAAAAGGAAATCGTAAAAATTATAACTGCTTTTCTCAAAAATGCAGTATGAAACAGGGCATTATCACTATCAATAATAAACACAATATGTAGGGTGGGCCATTTCCCAAACTTTTTGAGTGGGGTATACCCTCAAATTTTTTTTTTGGAGGCGGGCCATACACCAAAATTTTTGGAGGTTCTAGTAATTTTTGGGGTTAGGGTGGGTCATTTCTCAAACTTTTTGAGTGGAGTATACTCCAAATTTTTGTTTGAAATGCGGGCCATACACCAATTTTTTTTTTGGGGGTCATAGGTAGTAGGTATGCTATGTTCGTTCGAGATCAAAAAACTGGTTTTCTTATGGGATGTAACATGGAAAATTCTAAAGTCCAAAAAGACAATTTTTGCGAGTTCCAATGGTCATTCACCCCGAGGTCGTCGCAAATATTCCTACATCTAGAAACAAAATCTGTACAATAGTTTTCTTCAACTAAGCATTTTTAGGACCCATTGGCCTACACATTTAGTAACAAAAATCTGTAAAATAGTTTTCTTCAACCAAGCATTTTTAGGACCCATTGGCCTAACAAACTTTTCGATACCGTGGGAACATTTCTTTGAGGGGCGTGGCCCATTGAGGTTTACCGCTTCTAGTACCGTGAGAACATTCCTTTGAGGGGCGTGGGCCTTTGATGTTTGCCGTTTTCGGATGGGCCATACTCCCAAATTTTTTTGGGGGCCCTAGTAATTTTTGGAGGTTAGGGTGGGCCATACTCCCAAATTTTGGGAGTGAGGTATACCCCATCCGTTATTAAAAAATTAATTTTCTGTATTGACAAATGAGAAGTTTGAATTATTAACTAAAAAAGGTGTATACCCATATGATATTACCGATGCCTTTGAAAAGTTGGGTTACACATCACTACCTAGTCAACAAGAGTTGTACAACATGCTGGAAGGTAGAGGAATTACTAAGAAACAGTATGCGCATGCTCAAAAAGTGTGGGGAGTATTTGATATTCAAAACTTGGGACAGTATTCAGACTTGTATCTCAAGACTGATGTGATGCTATTGGCTGAAGTTTTTGAACAGTTCCGTGTAAGTTGTGATGTAACATATGGACTAGACCCCGCCCACTATTACACCCTTGCAGGATGCACTTGGGATGGAATGTTAAAGCATACAACACAGGAACCTGAGCCAATGACTGATATCGATCAACTATTGTTTATAGAAAAGGGTATACGGGGAGGACTTAGTTAAGTGTTTTCGAAACGGCGTGCATCGGCGAACAATAAATATTTACCAACGTATGATCCTACCAACCTCGATGTATATCTTATGTACTATGATGTTAATAATCAATATGGATGGGCGATGAGCCAGCCCTTATCCTATGGAGGATTTGAATGGGTGGACACCAACATCGACGTGACATCGGTTCCTGATAATGCGAATGATGGCTATATCTTGGAGGTGGATTTGGAGTATCAGGAATCTATCCATGATGTACATAAAGACATCCCATTCTGTCCCGAGCACATTGATCCGAAAACTGGAAAACCGCCTGTATCAAAAACTCAAACTGCCAAACTAATGGCTACACTAAATGCTAAAACAAGATATGTGATCCAGTATAGAAATCTGAGTCAAGCTTTAGAAAATGGACTTAAATTAAAAGCTATTTACAGGGTGCTGAAATTTAAACAAAGCTGCTGGCTAAAATCTTACATTGATTTCAATACTGAACTTCGGAAACGAGCAAGGAACGAGTTTGAGAAGAACTTGTTCAAGCTAATGAACAATGCTGTTTTTGGGAAAACGATGGAGAACAAGCGAAAACATTGTAATGTGCATTGTGCAAAACTGGGACGGAAGATATGGAGCCGAAGCCAGGATATCCAGCCCGTTATTCAAAAATGTTACAATCTTCGATGAAAACCTAACTCTGAAATATATTTTAACAAACCTATATACGTTGGTATGTGCATTCTCGGCATAGCCAAGTTGACAATCTACTATTTCCACTATGGATTAATGAACGCCGTTTTTGGAGATGGGCGCCGAGTTCTTTACACGGATACGGATAGTTTAATTTATAAAATAGTAAATCAGGATCCTTATGAAACTATGAAACGGGATTGTCGGCAACGTTTTGATACTTTCGACTATCCTGCCAACAACATTTATGGAATTACGCTAATTAACGAAAAAGTATTAGGGATGATGAAGGATGAAAATAATGGACGACTTATGACAGATTTTATTGGGTTACGATCAAAGATGTATGCGACGAGGATTTTTAAGACAGCCGAGGAAGAAGAAGCTGAACTCTTACGAGAAGAAGAAGAATCACCTGGTATCCGAGACATTGGTATTACAAAGAAAATTAAAGGGATTAAAAGATTACTGATAAAGAATTGAATTACTTTTGAGGATTATGCTGATTGTATCGAAAATTACAAGGAAGTATTTGTAACGCAGAATCTAATTCAATCATCCTAGCATCAAGTTCACACTATAGTTCAGGGGAAGATTGCCCTAAGCCCGAACGATGATAAACGCCACTTGCTTCCTGGTTCATATGCAACACTACCTGTTGAACAGTGGCGTATTCTGGTACCATATACCGGGTGTGCTGTATGCTGGTCGCTTTTGCCAGCATAAGCGATAACCTACATGCAGATGCAGATGTAAGTACTATTCTGTTTTAATGCTTGCCACATGCACGTTTTGCACTAGTAAATTTTTAAATTAAAAGAATCTAAAAAAGTCATAATTATTTTTTAGTTTTTGATTGAGAAACGCTAAATACAAATGGATAACGGGTATTAATAACCAAGAAACTATTACAGTAATCGCTTTTAATTTCTGTAATACACTATCAGTTGATGAGTTGATATACAAAACAAGTACATGTACGTACACTAAAGAATATCAATAATGGTATAAATACCTTGAATTTCCTTGTACTGCTCTGGGCAACGCCAAAATGTATTGATACCATAGACAAATAGATGGTGGACACTAAACTAAAATATACGCATTCCGCTTAGCGTCGCTAACTACTCTTCTTCAACCGGCACTGCTGCCATTTTACGAGAACAAAATTGTACATTCTCGCGCACTCACAAACGTTACTGTTAACTAAGACAGCATTGGCAGATAGGCACTGTGCTGTAGAATAACCCGCACTATTGTTATTGCATGTCGGAATGATTCGTTGATGACGGAACAGATATAAAATTATAAATTAATTAATTATGTATTTAATTTTTTTCCACATATCAATAAACAAAACTTTATTAAAATTGTCTATAACATTTTTTATTTATTTATAAATTAATTCTAATCTATTTGCTTTAGTCAAAAACTTTTCAATCACTAAATCATAGAAAGAGTCTTTTAATGTTAAACTGTGTAGCAGTTCTTTCTCAATTGATATTAAACTTAAGTCACTCAAACGGTCCTGACCTTGAGAACTCCTGCAGTAAGAATGAATTCGCTTTAAAGCTGAAAATGAAGGTTCTATAGAGCTTGTGGTACTGGGAATTGTCAAAATAAGCTCTGCCAACCTATATACTTCCTTAAGTCCAGATAATAAATCGTTATTTTCCATAAACCGAACAAGTTCAAAAATGGGCTTACCATGAAATTCGGGACTCGTATAAATGACACTTAGTTCACTTTTAAGAAGAACGTAATCGAATGTGGTTCCGTAAGTTAATCTTAAGATATTAACAAGTTCATTAGGAAAATTGTTTTTGTAGTGCTCAAATTTTTGATGGGCGAGGAGATGAAAAAATGCCAGTTTGGAAAACGAACCATACCTTGTGTTTATCTGCTCTACAATGTTGTCAATAATTTTAAAGTACAGTCGACGATAAGTCAAGTTATCACAATTATTTTGACCCCTTTTAGTTCTTGGTTTTGAATCGTTGCCTTCTTTTCGAGATGTTGCCAATTTCCAAAGTGCTTCAAAATTCACATCATCTCTGTCTTTTTCTAGTTGAAAAACAATATTGCTTATTTTTGCACTACAATAAAGAATGTCTACTGTGGTTGTCTGCAAAATGTTATATAATACATCTGTGTAGGAAAACTATTTTGTAAAGATTTCTAAGAAAAAAGTTGTTTTAAAATCTTGATGCGAATTTTTTATAAGCACTAGAACACCAGCCCCACATTGGGTGTCAGTGATACAATTTTTCCTAACTAGGCTCAACTAGCCTCACACGTGGTTGCCAGTGAAACGAATTTTCTAATACATATATCTGACTTCAGAAGTTGGGTGTCAGCAAAACAGAGTCTTCCGACATAACTAGGGGTCTATTCCTTGGGTAGAGCTATGAGCAATGGGGGGGTAAGTCGAAATCTGTTGGGGGGGTCACACTCAAACTAAAACAAACAGGCGCCACCAAGTCCAGACTAATTCATGTTAAAAGCATAGCATATTTCTAAGGGCGGACGTGGAGACCCAAAGAAAAAAAGATCGCCTTTGCTGACAAAAACCTGTCTTAACAGAATAAGACGCTGTTCCTGTAAGAAAGAATAATAATTAAGTCAACATAGAAAATGGGAACACTGTTTGTGTCCCTCAAATATGCCTAAAAAAAAAAAGAATATTTTCTACATAAGGGTGGCATCAAAATTCAACTCTTATTGCCTTTTTGGGTTGCTAGGTTTGATCACACTTGATCAAAATAAAAGACTTTAAACTTAGGTTAATAATTTACTAGAAAGAATTCCTTTAACTTTAAATAAAATTGAATGCAACAAAATTAAATAATTACTTGTAGTAGTTTGGAAATTTAAGATAAGGTTTATCAATCTGTTTCTAGATCAAGAATATTAGAACAAAGTCTAACTTGTTACATTAATGGTTTTTAACCCATTCAGATCTGATTAGGTCTATTACATTGTCAAATTTAAAAAACAAAATATTCTCGTTAAGTTACATGTGCTAATTTCAGTTTAAAATGAAAATGTTCATAAAGATATTCTCGTTTTCAAAGTTGGTAGTAATAAAATACTAAGCATCTGCTTTCATAAATACAAGTTTCAGCAGTATATCTCAAACAAACAAATTACCTAATTACACATGTTATTTTATAGTGAAGCAACGTGTTGTTCTGACAAAATAAACAGTGAATTTTAAGTTTGGCGCTGGGAAATCCAGCTTAGCAACAGATAAAGTGAATAACAAAATCGTATTTATACGTATCAAAATAAAATAGCGTGTTTCCTGAGTGGAACACAATTGAATTTCTTAAAATTACTACGAACCAAACAAAACTGCTTTCATAGGCTGAAATAGGATGTGCATCGTCATGCGGAATTAACTGCTTACATCCTAACAAAGTAGTATCTTGGCTCGGACCAACAAACGATTTCCTGTTAATTAGATCTGCTTTCCATCCTCTAAAAGCATTTGTTTTCTTAGTGGTTTCTTAACGTTGATTCACAGTTCTAAGTTATTATTGTTTACCTTCTCATCGCCTAAGTGTTGTTGTGTTTCGTCGTCTAATCTTAGTTTTGCGCTAAACAAATTTTCAAATTACATACTATAATAACCAGTATACATTACCAACCGTTATTCAGAAAATGTTTCACTTAATCAAACCGACCCGCAGGTCACTGGCCATTGTTCTCTTAAACATGCTGCTGCCTCTTTTACCTATGGCCAAGTGCCTATCTCGTGCTCTCGTACGATGGGAGGATCCCAAAGGGGGGGGTTGTCATTCCTCTCTACGCGCTTGCGACTGGGTGTGAAATACACCGCCATCCAAAACAACTAGACTAACGAGTCAAGATGCTGTTACAATGTAATATTTTAATTGTAAAATGTATTATGACTTTACTTAATAAAGGTGTTTAACTATTGTCGTACCTTAAATGAAGCGAATTATGAATTCGAAAATAAAATTGTTACAATCTGTCAAAAATGATAAAAATCATCTTGCTTTTACAATAGCATCCGCGTTCCATTAGCTTGAGTTATTAATTAGCCACTCAAAAAACTCAACTAGTTGCTTATGATATTCGTTGACCGTATAGACTAACCGGGATGTAAAGTTCCATCTTGTGGGGGTCACTGAGGGTAATATTTTTTAACAAAATCTTGAAGTTTAACTGTTCTTTTGGAAGAGTGTGAAAAAATGCCGACAGACCACTAAGGGTTTGAAAGAAAATTCTGCACTCTTTGATGTTAGACAAGCCTTGTTGTAGGACTAAGTTTAATACATGCGCATAGCAATGTGTAAATAGAGCTTTTGGGTATTCTTCCTTAACTTGGGCCTGAAGTCCGTTTAAGTGGCCACTCATTACAGAAGCCCCGTCATATGTTTGTCCGACTAATTTGGCACTTAAATTATATTTTTTTATAATGTCAGATACATGAGTAAATAATCCATTTGCAGTTCTGTCCGAGCTGACGTCTTTAAACCTTTCAAACCGTTCACAAGGAATATCATCCCTTACGTACCTTATTACAGTTGACAGTTGAGATTTTCACATTACGTCTGATGTTTCGTCAAGCATAATAGAAACAAAAGTAGCTGTATCAATTTCTCTTTTTATTTCATCTAATATAACATCACTTAGTGCAATTACAATGTCATTCTGGACAGTTGGAGAAGTACCTCGAAATACAGTTGCATTTTTTAAATGCGAATCAAGAAGGGGATCATATTCTTTAAGGGCGTCCAAAAATTCTAAATAATTTCCTTTGTTGAAAGACGTACTTGATTCATCGTGGCCTCTCAAAGGAAGTTCTTGTTTGGATAAAAAGCAAATTGCATCTATAAGTCTTTTAAGGATGTCTCTATTTTTTTTACCTACTCGTTGTGTTGCTTTATGTTTGACTTGTATTGTGAAGCAATCAAAACGTCAATTCGCTGTTTGCCAAACAATTTACATTTTACAAAGGAATCAACATGCGCTTGAGACCGTTCGTGCTTGTGTTGTGCAGAAGCCAATTGACTTAAATCAAAAAACCCATTTTTGGTCCACACGCCATTATCATTCGAAAACAGTAAACAGGGCCAAAAGAACAGTTTGTTTAATTTCGGACAGCCTGTTATCCATGGAATCGATGTATATTGTGATACAGAAAAATGCCGCGTGTATTCTTCCTTTTTAGTTTTATGTTTGGTTATTAATTCAGGTAAAGCAGGGCAACGTCTTCCATTCTTAACAATTTCCAATTTTTCTTGAAAATTTCTTGTCGAAAACTTGTTTATTAAAAGTGCATCTATTACACATTTATGGTTTTCCATATTAGAAGAAACACACTATTATATTTAAACGGACTTTCAGTTCCTTAACGCAAGAAGGTGCGGTTATCTTGCAGCACAAACTAATTAAAACTAGAACGCATCTTAATAAAAAAAAGTACATATGTCCAATAACAAAAACGTCAAAAACACGAAGAATTGCACGGCGTAATGGTAACAATTTGTTAGAACTGAAAAACCCAGAAGTAAAATCTCTGGCAGAATAATGTGCGATACTAAAACAGCACACGAGGGAGGGATACCAACCAATGTAGGTATGTAGCTTTTAACCCTCCGAGTGAGAGCGACGTCAAACTGAAGACAGTTCAATTGCATTTCTCCTAATGCAGTAAGAATAAGGCGTTGTGCGGTCGTGGTACCGCACACTAACCTGTTGACGAATTATATTATGAGTAATAGAGTAATACGAACACGGTGTTGGGTATTATAGCTATACCACAATTACACTGAACCACTTTTTTTTATAAATACAACTTGAGATAATACTTATATTTAAACAATTGAAAATACACATTACTTAAAATGTTAAACGTTAAACCAAATTTACTAATCTCATAATTTTTGAAAGTGTGCGGCGCACACCTAGCACGCATGAAATATCCGCCACTACTGTTGAACATTATTCAATTATGGAGCAAGGGGAAATATAATACTTATTGCAAATGTAGAATATTGATTGTAAATATATTATCCTCAATAAAATTTTATATAATTCATATTAGTGTTATCCTATTCTTAAAAACTGAATGTAATAGACGTCGTGGGTGTTGGTTGAAAAGTAACCTAAACTGACCCTCAATTCCTCCTTATGGGGATATCAATGCTTGGTACAAAAATGACCAGAATGGACCTTAGATTTTTCCATAAGAAAATACATGGGGAAATTGCACTTTTTGCGCTAGAACGAAGATACCTTACCTACTGAGCCGAAATCTGAATATAAGGAAATATAACCATAATTTCAGTTTAGGTTTTTGGGGTCAATATTTCAACGCAACATACAAACTAATGTATGTGACCAACGGTCTTTTGTTGTATCGTTTTAAGCCAGAGTTTGAATTCGCTGATTTTATATAAGTATTAATTTAATAATACTTCAGTTATTTGTAACTTTAGCTTGACGTTGAATCATAAATAGTGTTATTAATAAAGTAAGATAAAAAGCAACACCGTAAATATAACAAAATTCCGGGATGTGCGAAAAAATGTCCGGGGGACCTTATCCAGATGGAGAATATCAGCTTCAATTAGAATCATTTTTTAATTAAGTTCGTATCGTATACGAACTTTTGTATTCAGAACAGCGTATCCTTATTAGTATGCTTAAATGTATATTGTACATAAAATTTCATAAGTACTATTTTTAGAAATAACCTGCATACGCGACATGCAACTTTTTTCCTGTTTTCACCACTTAAATCAGATGCAAATACATTGTAGCGGGGTACTGCTACCGCGATTTTTAATTTAAAACAAGTAATAACCAGAGTCTTTGTTACTCACTGTTCACAAGTCTAATTAACAGTATATGCCTTATTTGTAGATGTTTTCAGTCCACTTAACAATGAAGCACTATTACACTAATGAATTACAAGCACTAATATCTTCTTAAGCTAAGTTCTTAACCATAGGTTTATTAACAACACTAACACAACTATTTATTTATTATACACTTCTATCTATTTATGTATACTACAAGCTGCATGTACATTAGACACAGCATATAACATTTATGTATATTCTTAAACTTCCAAAAGCTCAACTACGTTTACTGTACACGATATAATTTATATTAGACATTCAAGTATAGATTGCCTCTTGCATTTATTAGCGGTCTTATATATACTCCGAGTTAAAGATATGACTCATCCTCTAGTAATTACGAGAAGTTTCCCGGGCGATTGAGAATAAACAGTGCTGGCAGCGTTTTGTGTGTTTGATTGCTAGAAGAATTCTCGATTCCTGAAGACTATGCAGAGCCTACAGCGCTTGTGTGTTTGACGGGTTGCCTAATAGTAGCTCGCAACACTACCCCCCTTTAAAACCGTTACGTCTCGTAACTGTAAATACATTTTGACGCCAATTTGATGAATGATGACGGTATCGGCAGCTATCTCCTCTGGTGCATCCACCACGTCGTTGGAAGTAACAGTCAACACTCTTTTCTTGGTCTTGGTAGGCAACCGGTTGATAACAACAAACAAGGACCTGGACGTTGGTTTTCTGGAAAACTACTTCTAGTATATTTCGGACTATCCTCCAATCTAAGCGATCCAGTCCACAGCCTAGCTTGGGCACCGCTAGTCTCGTTACTCCATTTTCCATCATGTGCGCCTTAAGATTTAGCAAAGCCTCTCATAGATGTCCATAACTAGGTTTCTGCCATGAAGAATTTTTGGTGACCAGATAGTAAACATAACGATTTTTATCTTGAAGAACCAAAGCTTTTCCTACAGTTGGCTGCTGTTGTACTAATTCATCCACACATCCGAACTTTTTCTTGAAAACAACAGCTATTCCCCTTGACATTGCCAAATCTTGAGCTACGCAATATGCAAGGGAATACTCTTCTGGTGCTCTAAACAGATATTGCTGTTTTTCAACAACAACGCCAAATCTCGCCTTAGCGGAACCACCATACGCCGCCATAAAGCTCTTAAAATCTACATTTGGCTCATGATTAATAACTTGTCGAACACCATTCTCATCATTCGAGCGTCCTTGGTTGTTGCCAACGTAGGATGTTAAACGGTCAAAGTGTACCACTTTCGGTTTACCACGGGGAGATCTTCTGATCCGGTACACTACATCATCCTTTTCATTACTTCGTACGGGCCTTCCCATTGTCTTTGTAATTTTGGCGACAACCCACGTTTTCTCTGTGGATTACACAACCACACCAAATATCCAGGTTGATAACCACCTTCTTGTGCTCTCGTGTCATATTGTGATTTCATTCAATCGCTTGCTGCCTGGATATTCTTTCGGACGTTTTCGTGAATGCTATTTGATCTTTCACGAAGCTTACTAACGTAATCTTCAACTGCGATCTCTTCTCCAGGTTTAAATCCATACTGAAGATCACATGGTAGCCGCAATTCACGTCCTAGCATTACGCAAGCGGGCGCGTACCCTGTGCTGTCATGTACCAAAGATCGGTACGCCAATAGGAACAAATGTAAATATTCGTCCCAGTCTCGTTGATGTTCAGAGACAACTTTGGCCAGGTACTTCCCTAACGTCCTGTTCATTCTTTCAACCATTCCATCCGATTGGGGATGAAGTGGCGTGGTTCTAGTCTTCCTGATTCCAAGATGCTTGCAGACATTTTGAAACAATGCTGATTCGAAGTTCCGACCTTGATCAGAGTGTAATTCCAACGGAACTCCAAAGCGACAAAACAACTCCTTCACTAGTACCTCTGCAACCGTCTCGGCTTCTTGGTTAGGTATAGCATATTCCCCCGGCCATTTGGTAAAATAATCCATTGCAACCAAGATGTATTTATTTCCTTTCTCTGATTCAGTTTTTATTTTGTCAGGGTCAGCTCTTATTCCGGTCTTCGAAACGACATGTCCTAGGTATTTCACCTCTTTTCCAAACAGGTGACACTTCTTGGGGCTCAATGTAAGGTTTGCCCCCGTAATCTTTGGAATATCTCCTCTAGGTTCTTAAGGTGTTCTTCAAAAGACCGGCCTAACACTATCACGTCGTCTAGGTACACCAGACAAGTCTTCCAAGACAGTCCACGCAGTATCGACTCCATCAATCGTTCAAAAGTAGCAGGGGCATTGCATAATCCAAATGGCAAGACCTTGAACTGCCATAATCCAGTTCCAATTGTAAACGCAGTCTTTTTTTTATCGTTTGGCTCCAAGCCTACCTGCCAGTATTCGCTTTTCAAGTCCAAGGTCGAAAACCATTTAGATCCGGATAGAGTATCCAAGGTGTCATCAATTCTGCGCAAAGGATAGCTGTCTTTCTTTGTCACATTGTTAAGCCGCCGGTAGTCTACACAAAACCTTGTCGACCCGTCCTTTTTCTTGACAAGCACTACTAGGGATGCCCATGGACTATTCGAGGGTTCAATCACTCGCTGTTCTTCCATATCGGTGATAATTTGCTCAGCTTCCTTACGTTTTGCCAAAGGAAGCCGCCTGGGGTGTTGTCTTATCGGTTGCGCATCTCCAGTATTGATCTTTTGTTGCACAACATTCGTCCTTTCCTTCTCACTATCATCCAGTGCAAACATACCTCGATATCGTCCGACCAGCTCTTTTACCTTGCCCAGTTGTTCGCCGTTTAATCCTTGACACGAAGGTATTAACATATCCAGCAATTTTTGTGAGCAACCGTTGGCTGGTTTATCTTTCGTGTCGTCCACACAACGTTTAATATGGCATACTGGAATGCAACTTCCCACAATCGTGTCTTTCTTCAGGGTCACCGTATGTGGATTAATGTTCAGCACCCTTACTGGTACCATATTTCGAAACTTTACCAGCGTTCTTCCAATCAGTAATCCCTCCTGACCCATTCCCGATTCAGTTGCTTCCATCATGCATACTTGTCCTTCTTGGAGCGTACCATCCGTGCGTCCCATTACTATCATTTCCGCCTTCTCGGGTATTTTCATATCGCAAATCATTCGAACCTGCATCGTCTGGTTACTCCTACCTTGAAATGGAATCTCATCATCATCTATCTGAAGCACATTTTCTTTGATGTTTACATGAAACGCATATTCTCTCATGAGATCCATTCCCAAGATCACTTCTTCTGTAATTTCGGCTACCAACACTCGATGATTAATTAATTTGTCCTCAATTGTCAACATAACGGCAGTCTCTTCGTGAGTACAAATCTTCTCACCACTTGCCGTTCGGAGGCACACCGATACAGGTAGCACTTTTCCACGACCAACCAAATCTGGTCTCACAATAGTTTTTGTCGCTCCTGTATCCACAAGTAATCGGACAACCCTACCATTAATTCTACCATCGATATAAATGCTGTCCAGACTCCCCATCGACGATGCAGCACGGATGATAATCTCCGGGGCACTACGTTGTGCTGTCGACGTTCGCCCCCTTACGTCGACTTGTTTTAGTTTTCCTGCTGCTCAACCGGTTGTTTTTTTGGTTGAGTGCAGCGCCTCTGTATATGACCAACTTCACCGCAGTTCCAGCATCGCAGACCCCATCTCCGCGGTCGTTGTCTTTCAAGCTTTTCCACACGGTTGATTATTTCATCTATGCTGTTTTGCGCTTCATCAGGTTCTTCTAAGGCAGACCGAACTTTGTGACTCATCCTGTGTGATATCTGCTTAGCTGCTTCAAATTCAAGCGCATGAGCTAGTGCGTCATCTAACTTTTTTGGCCGTGCTAGTCTTAGCGCTTGCTGTATTTTGCCATCTTTAACGCCATCCACAAATGTTTGAACAGTTAGTTGTTCGAGGAAACTATCTGGTGCTGTCGAGTATGCCAATCTAACTAATCTGGCGATGTCAACTTCAAATTCTTGCAGGCTTTCACTTGTCTTTTGCAAGCGGTTCTTAACTTGCGCGTGGTAAACCTGTTGAAGGTGAGCGTCTCCATATCTCATTTCAAGCTACGATGTTAAGAGGCCGTAACCATTCTGCTGGTGATCGGGAATTGTTTGTAAGATGTTAAGAGCTTCCCCCCGCAGGGCCACTATTAGCGAGATAGCCTTCTCTTTGTTGCACCAACCGTTGGCTATTGCCGCAGCTTCAAATTGTTTCAAATATGTGGGCCAAGGTGTTTTGCCATCGAATGTGGGTGGTTTCACTTTAAATTTAGACGGTATTGACTCGCTCCTTTCCATGCTTCTTATTTCTGGAATGTTCTGATTTACAACTTGGTTTACTAATTCAAGTGGCCGTGTTGTTAATGAAATCACTTGTTCTTGCAGCCTCATCACATCTTCTTCCATTTTTATCAATTTACTGTCCAACTTTTGCTCAACTGTTTTTACCTGTTCAGTGAAATCCTCTTTCAATGCAATGGAGCTTTCAATTAATCTTTGTTCTAATGTGGCTGTCTTTTCATTCAACTTTTCTTCTATTTTCTCAGCATTTTCACTAAACTTTTCGGTAAGGTTTGATTCCAGTTCAACTGACCTCACTACGTTTTCATTTAGTCTCACTTCCAGTTTAGCCGACCTCTCTTCCATTTTCTCAGCATTTTTGTTTAACTTTCTTCTATACCGGATTTAAAATCTTTAAGAATATTCATTAAAGTTTCTGCGTCCATCTTTCTTTGACTTCTTGTTACAGGCATATACAAACTACTTTAATGTCTTTAGACTTGTGTGTTCTCCTTTTAAATTAATCACTATATACCCCACACCTGACACCAGTGTAGCGGGCTACTACTACCGGGTTTCTCTAATTTAAAACAAGTAACAAGAAACGTCTTCATTGCTCACTGATCACAAGTCTAATTAACAGTATATGCTTTATTTGTAGATGTTTTCTGTCCACTTAACAATGAAGCACTATTACACTAATGAATTACAAGCACTAATATCTTCTTAAGCTAAGTTCTTAACCATAGGTTTATTAACAACACTAACACAACTATTTATTTATTATACACTTCTATCTATTTATGTATACTACAAGCTGCATGTACATTAGACACAGCATATAACATTTATGTATATTCTTAAACTTCCAAAAGCTCAACTACGTTTACTGTACACAATATAATTTATATTAGACATTCAAGTATAGATTGCCTCTTGCATTTATTAGCGGTCTTATATATACTCCGAGTTAAAGATATGACTCATCCTCTAGTAATTACGAGAAGCTTCCCGGGCCATTGAGAATAAACAGTGCTGGCAGCGTTTTGTGTATTTGATTGCTAGAAGAATTCTCGAATCCTGAAGACTATGCAGAGCCTACAGCGCTTGTGTGTTTGACGGGTTGCCTAATAGTAGCTCGCAACAATATTAATTCTGCGAACTTAAGCAACATCCTTGTTTTAATATTGAGAACAGTTAAAAGTTGTACCGCATCTTAGTTTGAACGGTTTATATTTTAGTTCAATACTACATTTTTGTAATAGTTATTTAGGTAGACAGTCATTAAAACTTTCATAACGCATTCCGTACAGTCTTGCCCAACCCAGCTTTAAAGAGGATCTAAATATTTTTTAGTAGTTTTAAAACGTGCATCAGTATCATATTTGGCCATATAATTCAACTTTAGTTACCATACCCGAGTGTTATTACGGAGTTTATATAAACAAATCCAATTAATAATTTATTGCAGTCAATCAAAATTCAATAATGGAAAATTCAAATAGAGACTTAAATTAAAGGAGAAAAAACTAATTTAGTAATAAATTCAATAAAATCGACTAAATATAGAGGAAGGAGGAAGGAATTTGAAAAATGGTGCAAACAGATCAGATGCTGGTAGAGTACCTTGAAATGAAAAAAATTATAAACAACATATAGTATGCATCACCTACTTTATGTTAAATGGGGAATTACGTGTCAAAAAAAATCGACATCCAAACATAGTCATAGCACATTCACTATTAGCGGGTCAACACACTAGAAATTTGTGATCTATACAAGAAAGGATTTTGAAAAGTTGATTAAAGAAGTCAATGGCAGAGTTTTTATTTAAGAAATAAGTATTTACTGTTTATCATCATTAGGTCTTCAGTCCTGGAACTGGTTAGACGCGTACCAACATTGTTTCCTATTCTGAACTAACCTACACATTTCCCTGAAATTTGCACAGTCTGCATCTATCACTATCTGATCTAGGTCCACAGCTACCTCCTTTTTCCTATCTCTGCTTGTAATATATTCCACACTATTCCCCAAAAATGCCTTAGAATGTATTCTGACCTTCTATGTCTCCTATTTTTTTCCACAGATATTCTTCTTCCCCTACTATTTCTATAACCTGTTCGATATTAACTTTATCAGTCCATGCTATCATCCTCAGACATCTGAAGCACGGGATTCCAAAAGGCTGCTGCCATTTTTCTCTCTGCTTTTCCTACCGACCGTATTTCATAGGTATACTGTGCTGTGGTCCACACATATGCTTTCAACAATTTTCTTCTTGGGTCTATGTTTGATGTCTTTCATCATACGCGCTGTTCTTTCTTGTTAGATGCAGTTCGGTCCTTTTCTATTGTTTTTCAATTATATACCCTATTTTTTCGACATTCAGTGGCTGTGAAGGGGGGTACCAACTTCCCCCAGCACTTAAACATTTACCGATTTAATATTTTTTCCAATATATCTATTCGCACAGTAGGTAAGCTGTGTACTTGGGAGGTAATGTGGTGGTCTCCCGTTGCCTTCCACATCGCGGTAGCGTGTCTTAGACTGCCATTTCGACCTCTATAGTCTCTGCCAATCTAAGTACCGAAATAGCCGCTGCCCTCTTTCGCTGACCTTACTGTTATTACATTTAAAATATTTTCCGTTTTTAATTCATCGATTATTTAAGTGGCAGTGCTATTGGAGGTGTAGCTGCTTGTAGAAGAGCTGAATTAAGCGACAAAATTTTCAGAAATATTGAGGATGTAGGATATTCTTTTAAGATTACTACTCGACCACAAGGATATCTGTGATTTGCAATTCCGTGCTCACAAATATTAGTAGATGCATAGAAAGTTTATTTGATGTTACTCCAAAATACATTATGCAGCGACCATAAATTAGAAATCTTGACTGTTTTTATTTAATATAATAATAGCAAATATTGAGTACAATCTGTTAGTATAAATTACATTTTTACCAAGAGTAATTGCCCAACAACTTCGTTTACATACACTAAACATTGGGTAACGCGAGTTATGGAATGGCCACATTAGGCTATTTAATAAAATTGGAATTAAGAAGTGTTAATCAAGTGTGTTTTTCAAATTGTACAATAATATCCACGAGGAAGAGAGCACTCCTAAATTAGTTTCAAGTAAATATTGGTGCATGTTATCAGATGTTCCAGTAATATCCGTAGCATTAGTTTACGGAAAGAAAGTATTCTTGAACATTAATTTGAAAGAATAGCTAAAACAAATTTCCATTTTCATAAATTATATTTTATAATTAAAGGTAGTATACAGATGTATACACATTACAACAAAGTTGCAAATCCACACTCATTTCCGTTTCAACTACTTAAAGAAATAGTGCCCTATAGTCCTGTAATTAAAGTAGAGTCTGAGTAGAGTAGAGTATGAGTAGAGTGGAGTAGAGTAGAGTAGAGTAGAGTATGATTGATATTGTAGCGATTGTATATACTTAATTTTAATGACGATTTAGAGCTGCAGTTTTTAGAGTTGTGATTTCTTTTTCTTTCTTTGTTAATTAATAATATGGGGTAGATACCTAAAAACGGCAGCTCGCTATGTTAAGAATTGATATTTTGTTTGGTTCTTCTCGACATGCATATTGCGATTATTACTAATTTTTGTTTTCATTTGTTTTTGGTACTGCTTCCTTTTTTTGTTAGGCTACGTCAATGTACGTAGCAATCCAGTGTAGACAAAATTAATTCATTAAAGGTGTTCAACAGAACTTGTGTTCAGTTGAAGTTGTGAAACAATCCAAACTACAGAAACTCATCGGTAGTGGTGTCGGCTGGCTGGGCATTCAAGTTCAAGGACAACAACTACGGTAGCAAGTCTAGATCCCAGATATTAGCTTGAAATACGGGGTAGGTGATACAAACAAAACTGAGTTGTAAAAAATTTGACATTATGTAACGTCAAAAGTGTCTTTGAAAGTTGACTTGCATAGTGGCGTTAGATAAATATTTATTTTCCGATGTTTTTTGTGTTACACTCATTCCTATTTGAATTGTATACTACATTGATTCAAAATATGTAAAAAGAAAATAAGGCAGAATATTTCCATTATAATTTAATTAAGGGCCCCTATGCTTGCGGCCACGTCCCCAATGCTCCACCCGAAGGTACTACATTGGGTTTAAACGCGAAAAATATAAACGTGCTCCTAATTATTCTAACTTCAAAATTAACACAGCCTAAGTAATAATCTAACAACTGAAACAAAAACTAAAAATAGGGTTTGATTGATGGTATCCCTAGCGTTGACTTTGGAGTGTGCCTGATTAACAAGATACAAACAAAATGAATGGGGAAGGATCCGTAATGCCTGATAGCAGCTGCCAGCTCTGCTTACCGGTGCGACCCGAAGGATCGACTTAAAACTATCCAAATCTTACTAGCTAATTTTAAAATGGATTCAAATTTTCTAAGAATACGCCAAATATATTAATAGTGAATCCAGCTATTTTACCTGCTCTATAAATTTACATATTTGTCTTCCCTGGTCTAAGTAATTTGTTAGCCTAAGTCCGTCCCTAGCTTTCGCTATCATTCCCTAACTTATCTATATTGTAATTACAAACTTCTCAAACAATCTTCCTTCCTACATATAAGCTGCCACCTAAACTGGCGGCAGAACGTCAAGCAAATTATATCAAACCACAAACAATAAAAGCAAGCAAAAATATAAATATAAAAATGAATATAAATATTTATGTAAATATATAAATATACATCTATAAGCATTAAGCGTTGGGCAGTGCATTAAATTGCAAAAAGCATAACCCAAATTATCAGGTAAACTCGCATAAGCATTATACCGGCTAGCGCCATTACGAACAAAAAGTGCTCGTTAATTATTTCAAATCTACTAATTATCATACATCAATCGTTATGCGAGCACAACCGCCACAATTTTGTTTTTACCTTGTTAATATATTTCTCCAGCATTCGAAGATCTGATTGTCTGCATACATTTAAACTTACTGCCAGGGGGAAACAAATATGCCCTGCTAAAGTTCTGGTGGGTCGGGAGGGGGTGTCACCATCAATATCACTTCGCTTTTAAGTCCTGGAGGGATGCGTGGTTTCACTCTATTTTATTTATTATTTTATTCATTTTTTATTTCATTGATTTAATTTAATGAGGGTTTTGATTTATATGTTCGTATTTATTTATTTCCCCGGATTAAGTTTTAAGTTATTTATTTATTCCCGATTTCCGCGCGTATCAGGTAAGATAGTGATTGTAGTGATTGTTTTAGTGGTGCGGGGTTTCGTGCATATGGACTTGTATAAATACCATGATAATTTTTTTTTAAATATTTTATATAGGTTTTTTTTTATTCTTTTATATAGGGTTTTTTTTTATGATTATTATTTAAATACAGGTTTTGGTTACCAAACTCATATCATTTATCGCCAGGTCAGATGTAAAATTTCCAATCCTCCCCACTACCTTCCGATTTACGGGAGGTTATCGCCGTCTAATCTCGCAACTCTTCCCGCGAACTCTTTAAAGGCTGTCCAGAACGCCTTCTGGTTAGCCACTTCCCCTAGGCTTTTTGGCCATGCTACACCTAGGATAGCTAATTTGCTATCAGCTAACCCTCGATTTGACGCCTCAAGCGGGCAGTCGAAGAGCACGTGCTCTGCGCTTTCAGCGCCATCACCGCAGTCGCAGCCGTCGTTGTCGGTTAAACCGAATCTTTGTAAATACGCTTTTAGGGCGCCGTGCCCTGTTATCAGTTGCACCATTTTATGATTGCGTTGTACCTTGATATTACATCTAGCTTCTAAGCTTGGTATGAATTTATGGGTCAACCTGCCCGTGGGAGCGTTGTTCCACCTCTCTTCCCATTGTCTGCTTGACTTTTCGCACAGCTTTCTATTAATTAGAGACCTTGGTATCGACGAATGTGATACCCGAAAGTCGCCCGTTGCGGCTTGTTTAGCTAATTTATCAGTCCTATCGTTTCCTACGTTACCATCGTGCGACCTAACCCAACAGAACTTTAAACGTCGAAACTCGAGCGCCGTATGCGCTATCCTCCAGACGTCCGCCTGGAGGTTTGTCAAAGTGTTCAGGTTTGTTAAAGCCGTCAGCGCCGATTTACTATCAGTGATTATATAATACTCGTCTCTGCCCGTATGGTTTATGACGCCATTGATAGCTTCTCGTATGGCTACCAATTCGCACTGGAAGATAGTGCTCCAGTTCGCGAGTTTGGTTTAAAACCGAAACACCTCCCTTTCCTGCTTAAACACAACAACCGCCGCGGTGCTTGCCCGTCATACATACCTGAACCGTCTGTATAAATTCTGATACCCGTCGCGTTCCCATCGCCTTCGACAAACTCCTCTAATATTGACCGGGTGACCTAACTCTGATACGACAATCTTTTTCTCTACCTCCCTATTGCTATCTTCTATAATTTCGCGTCCGTTCCCTGTATTTACTAACCTTCTCTCTCGAAACTCCCTAACGACATATTCGATAGGCAGAGTCCTACTGATAACCAGGACGGCCTCCGTGGAGGTGGTCCTGTACTCCCTCGCCGCCTTCACCGCGGTAATGTGTTGAACGCTCGTCAATTGACGCATGTCTCGGACTTTGCAACCTTCTGCCCATACAGATGCTGCGTACATCATTGCCGCTTCTATTGCTCCGGCGTAGACCGTCCTCAGCGATTCGCCCCTGAAACCCCAGTTTATTTTCGCCGCCGCCATCATTTTATTTGATAATTCGCCGCCTTTTCGTTTACGTATTGCACGTGCGCTTTCGAATTTAATTTATTGCCTATTTGGACACCGAGGTACGTGATGGCGTCTTTAAACTGGATTTTCTCTCCTAGCTCTAGCCTAGGGGGTCGCTGTCCCGGTTTCGTCCCAAAATATAGTGCCTCCGATTTTGACGTGTTAAATTTCAGTTTTACCTCCCGAGACCATTCGTGCAATTTATCTAGCGCATTGTTTGGTTTTGTTCGCATGTCCATTAATAATCGCGATCTGATAATTAAAAGCGTGTCATACGCAAACCCAACGACTGAGCAGGCAACTTGATCCTAAATATGCTTTTATTCGACAACTTCCAAAAAGTAGGACCTGAACACGACCCCTGCGGGCACCCCCTTTCCGCCTCGCGCGACAAAACTTCACCCGGAATTTCAACCTGTGCCAGTCGCCCTGAGAAATAGCTCTTGACTAAAGACATCAAGTTCCGCGGACAACTCCTACGATCTAACTCGCAAACGATTAATAGCCACCAGGCAGCATCAAATGCTCCTGAAATATCCAAAGCAACAACAACACAGTACTCTTTAGCATCTCTCGCCTGCTTAATTTTCCCGACAACGAATTCTAGTGCGTCGATAGTCGACCTTCCCTCCATAAAACCGAACTGTCGGTTATTAAAACCGCCGCTGTCTCGCACTAAGTGCTCAACTCGCGTACTCATAACGCGATCCAAAGCTTTCCCCAGCATCGGCAGTAAACTAATTGGACGATAGCTGCCCGGGTCTGATGTATCCGCCTTTTTAGGTTTAGGGATAAATTTCACGTTCTGGACTTTCCAACAACGCGGAAATACCCCCCTCTCCAAACAAAGATTAAACAATCTGGCAAAGACACAAGGGGCTAACAGGCACTCCTCCAGAGCTGCGTCTGAAGTGATTCCGTCATGCCCCGGTGCCCTCTTAGGGTTCATCCTCTTAAGAGCTGTTACGACCTCGTGAACTAAGACTGCCTTATCGGCACCTGTTCCTTGCGTCTTTGTAGCTTCTCGACTTACCAAATCGTGCAACTCCTCATCCTCCTGGGGATTATCTGATGGGAAAAATTTCTCTAATAAATACTCCGCCGTGGTTTTAAAACTTTCTGTATATCCGCCATTTGTTTTCTTTATGTTGCCGAGCGCAATTTTCTGTTGTTTACCTCTTATTACGCGGTATGTAGTACCCCAGGGTTCCTGTTCGGAATTTCGCGTGCAGAATTCTTTAAATTTATTTGTTCGCGTTTCTTTTATTAATATTTTATATTTGCGGTTACTTTGATTATATTCCTGTCTCCGTTATTCTCTTATTTCTCCCGAGGCGCGTTGATAGCGGCGCCTTAGGATCCCGAGTCCACCTGGGCACGCTGTCTTTAAATGTTTTCTTCGCGGCATGGAGTACGACGACGCGTCTACTACCGCGTCGTTAACTTTTTTCGCTAGTGTTTCTATTTCGTCTGCCTCTTGACAGTTTAATAGCTCGTTTTCGAGCACAGGGATGCTTTCGCCAAATTTTTGTTTAAACCGCTCCCAATTTGCTTTTTTATTACAGAACCGCGGAAAGTTAGTTGGTTGTTCGTTTGTGTTTTTCCCGTTATCGATATCCCATGCAATTAATTTATGGTCAGAGAGCATTATCTCGTCCGACCTAGGTTCCCAATTATAAGTTATTGCTAAGCATCTCGTGCGAGGCTGCAGTAATACAGAATATTTTCAACTGGTTGCAGACACAAGCAGTTTGATCTGTTGCAGGAATATTGCTGGGAATATTACAACTACAATAAACTATCGTAATAATTTTGAGAGAAGCAAGTTTTACCCCGTTAGCAGTAGGTTACAACTAAAGAACGGTGTAGACAAAAATTAACTTTGAAATGTAAAAGTCGATCTACTATTATAGTCCATTCGCTTTAACAGGATGACTGCACAAATGGATAAAATGCTACATTGCCAACGTGAGTTTAAATTTCAATATATTTAATGAAAGATATATGAGTAATCCCATTGGTAAGAGGAATTGGTGGCAACACCTTACAAGACTAACAACCTTTATTTTGTTAAATGACAGTATCTTTCATGCACAATTCTGAGTATTTATTTGGATATAGTTGCCAACACTTCATTACTACATTTGACGTCATCCTAAAGTTAAAACAAATGGACTTTATGTTCTAAGATTTACAACGCAGGGTGGAGGGATGTATTCCTAGAACACCATACTAATACAAAAGTTCATTTTCCATTAGTATTTTCTTGCTTTGAAAATTAACAAAAGAAAATAAACATAAATTTAGCAGAGCTTTTAAAAGGTTCACTAATTCGCCTACATTTTTAAAAATGCGACGTTTTGCAGATAAAAGATACAAGATCATCTTCCCCTCTTTATATCCCGTAACAAACGGTAACCGTATTTATTCTGTTTCGTTCATAAAATATTAACTAAGTATCTGTTTATAAGAACGTCCAGTCTCGCTTAGGGTAACTTTTACATCTTTCTAAAATTCTGCCCAATTAAAAATAAAATTACTTTCTGGTGAACATTCAGTAACCTAATTTAAATAAGCAATTATTTAAAACTCGCTTCAAACTTAGGCTGCAGTCTCTAAGTTAAGTGAAATAAATTCAATTAGGTTACTCCATTATGTAAGATACGTTAGTAATAAGAAACAGGGAAGAAAGTTACGACGTGAATTGATTTATATTTAATCTACAACCGTAGAGTAGCTATTAGCGTATAAGTTACTATTGTAAAGTTACGAAAATCCTTTTATAAGTAATCATGCAACATTTTAGCGTCTTAGATGAACTCTCTGTTTAAGCTAACTTTATATGAAAATGACGGTTAAGATAGTTTAAGGTACATATTTTAATAGACTCCGTAGAGGTGTAAACATAATGTTGCCATTAATGAAGCAAGAAAATGCTTTCCGGAGCGCCATCCTTCTTATTTAAGGAGTAAATAGCTGTGAGGCGAACCTTACATAAAACTAGGCTTGTACAGAATAGTATGCTTTTGCATGTCTATCGTCCATGCTCGTGAAAGCTGCAGCCAAGGAACTAACAAGCGCCGATTTTGTAGAAAGAGAAATACGATAATTTGACGTTTCTTAATTTAAATACTGAGTAGTGTTTCTTTATTAGCTTTATTAACTTTACTGTTTCCGCAAAATTACAGATCACTGGACTTTTATATTTAGACCACCGATCTTCATAGCATCATAAAACCGCTATTTCCGGCCATCTAAATTGGCGAATAAAAATGCAGGTTTTGCTCTGAATAACTATTATTTATAAGTATGTACATTACATAATACTTATTGTAAAATATTTTACAATAAAGTAAAATAATATTAAAAACTTCTTTGAGTTGAACATTTGTAGCAATAAATAAATTTTCCATTGGTGAAGTGCACGTTCCGTAAATTAACTTGTTGGATTGGTTGAATGGCTGCATTGTTTTATTTTCAAATTTTCCTGCTTGGCATGTGGGTCTTTGTTTTAGCTTGGTAGTATTGCCTTTAGAGGTGTTTGGTAATACCGCTGTTTTGTTTATTGAACTGAAGTGATCTTCACGCAGCTTCCTTGTAAGCTGCAATAGAAAATCTCATCATTTTATTTTCACCCCCCTTATTTCTTTGTACACCGCGTATGAATTGATAATGGCAAGATCTAAAACGATATAAAATACCTAAACTGGCCACCTCGAATACTTGCTTTCACAGAATATTTTCGCGCTATCTGTCCACCACGTCGACTCCATATTTAGTATGACTGTAGTGTGTGACCTCTTCTGGTTCTTCCTTAGCGTCGCTATCAATCCAATCAATGTATGAAGAGGAATTGGTAAAAGAACTTTTTTTGGGGTTTCCTTGATAAGTGGTGAGCGTGCATTCATTACTTCTTAGAAAAATTGTATTATGTAGTTCAGCTTTGCTACTTTTGGCAAAAATGGCAACTTCAAGTCCAGAACGATTAATTGTTCCTAACAAAACATGGAAGAACATTTTTTTGAGGAAAATAAGTAGGATATGCAAGAATATTAATATACAACCTAATTGTGAGAACGATCGCGGGCGTCTATCAAAATAATAAATACGCTAACCGATCGATATGATCGGAAAACTCCATGGATATGCGCACTGAACTGGGAGCGGCGCGAACATTATCTATTCGCCTTTTTAAAGAATTACGTAAAATATCGAGGATATTATTAGTAGAGTAGAGTGGGGCAAAAGTTTGCGCTGGGAAAAAGTACGCACTACCATTATTTCCCCAATGCTCCCAATGTAGATTGGCACCTGGTCGGATCTGGTTAGTTTTCTGCTATACGATAAAGTGTAAACAACGTGGTGCCCGTGCTCTTAAAATAACCGGGAAAATAAGGTAAGTTTAGTTATGATACCCATTAATATTGTTTTTAAGCAGCATGAATTTATGTGCTAGGACTCTTCACTTTCAATTATTAGAAAAACAATTTTTATAACATAAATATGTATCCCTAACTTTCAAATTATCCCGGACAGGCTGGAGCTACATTAACTGCTTTGAGAATACGATGTGTTGTGCATTTTTAAACTTATGTTGGGATAAAAGTACGCACATTCGAACGGTGCAAAATTACGCTGCGTTTCTATGCCCCATTAGGATATTATTTATTCTTTGTTCTGTGTTCTATGTATCTAAGTTCTATTTTCTGTTACAGAAATTATAAACAAAAAACCGAGCGGACTGTGATTACATTACATGTGATTTTCCAATGCTCCACCCAAAGGTACTACATTGGCCAGGAAGCGAGTTTTTTTTTACCTGGAAAATTTTGAATTTTGCCGAATCCTTGCTGTTCCAAGCAAGGTAGGGATCTTTAACGTGCGTGACAACACTCATACACGGGACCTCCATTTTACCTCTCATCCGAACGAGGGTGTATTTTTGCGAAAAATGCTCGCTTAACATTTTTCAAGCGGACCGTGTCGGGATTCGAACCCAGGACCTAGGGCGTAGTAGTCACACACATACCACTACGCCACGGAGCCGCCTGGACTGCGATTACACCTGAGATATTTGAAAAAGCCCAACAAATGCTTCTAAATGGCTTATCCCAACGTCGAGTTGCTAACGAACTAGAATTTACGGAAGGTGCGATGAGAAAACAGTTAGAAAAGTTAGATTGTGCTGTTAGCCAGTTGGGTCGATTTAAACCCGTGTTTTCTGGAGATCAAGATCGTGAATTAGCTGTGCATGCAATATACTTGGAAAAATTGTTTTATGGCTTGACATTGAAGTGTTTAAGAAAATTAGATTTTTAATATGGTGAATTAAATAACATTGCAAATCCTTTCTCAAAAGAAAAACAAATGGCCGGAAAAGATTGGGCATACTCTTTTTTAAACAGGCACAAGCTATCGTTACGGACACCTTCCAAAAGTGGTGTAGTCAGAGCTATGGGTTTTAATAAGATACAGGTGGATTTGTACTTCTCCAATCTTAAGGCACTTATCGCAAAGTACCCGTTTCTAACTACACGCATATATAATATGGACGAAAGTGGGCTCTCGATTGTTCCAAATAAAACACCCAAGGTAGTGTCTATTAAAGATCAAAAAGTAATAGGAAAGATTACTTTAGCTGAAAGAGGTCAAACTATTACTGTAGTTTGTTGCATATCTGCTGCTGGATGGTATGTGCCTCCTACGGTTATATTTCCGAGGATGCGAAGGAAAGCTGAACTTTGGACTTATCGATAGAGCACTTCCAGGATAGATACTTTTTACGTCAGATTCGGGATATATCAACACAGATTTATTCCTATAATGCGTGATTCATTTTCAAACAGAGGTTAAATCTTCCGAAAAAGATCCAGCGTTACTAATTTTATATAACCACTCATCGCATACATCTTTACCAGCAATACTTTTTGCTCGGGAGCATCATATACATATGCTTTCCTTACCACCGCATAGTAGTCATAAAACGCAGCCATTAGACCGATGTTTTTTTTAAACCACTAAAGACTTCTATTCTCAGCCTTGCGAGCATTGGTTATTAAATAATCCCGATAGGACCATTACCCAGTATCAAGTGGCTTCATTGTTTTCAGAAGCTTATCAACGTGCGGCAACAGTTAGTAAAGCTGTGAATAGCTTCAAAGTAACTGGAATTTATCCTATAAATCCCTCGGTCTTTGCAGACGAAGATTTCTTACCCTCCACTGTATCAGATCAGCACGAAATGTTTATTGATCACACTAGACTCAATGTTAACAAAGAACCTGAACCATTAATTCTGCTGAGCCGACAGACGTGATTGTGATTCACGCGACCGCACCGATAATTTTGGATCCTGAAACATGTCAAGACATTGCAACACCTTCTACGTCAAAGGAAGTCGTTCTGGAGGGTGTCTCGTCTACTGATGCTATACCATCAGCTATTGCAGGACCATCTTCACTAATAAGTCTGTCATCCACACCTATTTCGCCTACCCTAATATTGCCCCTCCCCAAGAGAACTAACACATCTCTAACAAAGAGTAAAGGAAAAAATCTGCAATTTTGACCAGTACCCCGATAAAGATGAATTGGAAGATCAACTTCGAAGGAAAACGGAAGAAAAAAAGACCAGGCAAAAAGAAACGTTTTTAAGGTTGAGTAAAGTAATAAAGAAGGAAAAATTTTTGTTAGTACTATTAATAAATAGTATGAAAGGCAAGATAAAAATTTCAGAAATCGTCGTTTGAAAAAAATAGAAACTAAACAACTTTTAAAAAATCATAAGATAACGTTATATGCCCTGGCTGCTTAGAGACTTTTTTAGAAACCCCAAATGACGACTGCGTGCAAAGCAGCTACTGTGAGGAATGATGGCACGAGGACTGCTCTCCATATGAAGGAAAAGGGTCATTTAAGTGTGACCATTGTTCATAATCTTTATTTGCTTTCAGTTAATATGTTACTAATGTACTTTATATGTGAGGGTTTTTTTAAAGTTTCAGTTAATATACCCAATGTACACTTACATTTAATAAACTAATAAACAGAAAAAAGTAATTTTTATTTTAAAAAAAGGTAGTCTGGTGTTAGAGTTGGCTTTAATATAACTAAATTTACATTAAACTTTTACCCCACATGATGCGCACCTTTGCCCCTACAGTGGGCCAAATGTACGATTCTGTGCCTAATGCAGTTTTTCGTTTCTATAGAAAACACCCACGCGATTTTAGTAAATCTAAAAGATGTTTTTGATACTTTAATCATCCATCCTATACATACCAGAAGTGTGCTTATATAATAATAACCCTATATGAATTGCGGTAAATAGAATATTAAGTGCGCACTTCTGCCCCATCCTACTCCTACTCTAAACTTTTGAAGGGGTACATCTACCCTGATTGTCCATCTATCCCGGACATACACTGGCCACAATTAAGCCCCTAAAAATCCACAATTAACACACATACATAGTTTCCAAGAGTCGTAGAATTTCAATGTGTGTATGCTATCGAAAACAATAAAACTTTGTGTTTAGCTTTTTATATTGAAAACATTAACGGTGAAGGGTACGCTAGTATTTTAACGAATGTAGTTATTCCGGCTCCACTTCATTGTCCTCCCCGTTACCCGATGTTAAGTCTACTAGATTACTTTATATAAAATTTCATCAAAAATCATGTATATTCAAATCCAGTAGCAACCAAAGAAGATATGGAAATCGGGTTAAATAAGTATTCCAGTTTTTAGCACCATCAACTCTGAGAAAAACTACTCAAAATAGTCTTTTAATAAGAATAAGTAAGTGTTTGGAATGTAATGGCAGCACATTTTAAGAGTTTTTGTACTAAATAATCAAATTATCGATGCTTCTGTTTTAAATTTTAGAACACCCAAAATAAAACGTTTAACTTAATTGGATTCTATTGTTTTCTTCTTTCCCGGAAAAAGTGCCAATGTTGCTACATCTCATCAACCTGTAAGTTTAAGTACAGTACATGTTATAAGCACTAGTATTAAAATATACCACGGAGTCTAAATAAATAATATTATGTAGTATACTGTCAAGAAGGGGGTGGGGTCATAAAATGTTTAAATAGGGCTTTGAAATGACTTGCCTGAATGGGGGTATATTCGGATTTAGTAGGGTATCTTGTTTGAGGAATTTTAGTTTATAAATTAACAAGAACTATTCCACGTTTATAAATTTCTAAAGCTTTTAAAACTGCATCGCATTTCACAAGGTATACCGACCAGATTCCATGTTAGGCTAGTTGTTATTAAAGTTGCATGTAAATAAAATTTAATTTGTAGTTAACGTATTCATAGCCTTTTGGATGTAAAAATAAATATCAAAATTGTGTGGTATACTACGCGTTTTAAAAATTTTGAGGAGTTAAGTGATACTCCTGAAAAATTTGTAAATCAATTTCAGTTGGAATATGTTTTAACAATTGAAAATGTGTTTTGTAATGACAGGACGTTTACCGAAAAAACCATTAATTCCTGTTACGTACAATTTAAAAGCTGAACCACCGAGGTTTGTTAGCTATTTTCAATATTGTAAAAAGTTCAATATAGATAAATCGCTGGATTATCAAATCATTCAGTTTAGCAAGAGGTCTAGACACGTGTATGATTAATAATTATGAATTGCATAGTGTGCGTATACGTAGTTGTTAAGGCAACGGAAACTAGGGGAGACGGGTTGTATTTATAATGGCAATGTAGTACCTACAGGTGGAGCATTGGAAATGTACATGAACTGTATTTATAATGGACTTAAAATTTGTATTACTATATAATTAAACGTATTTTGGAATGTTTTGAGTTTTATTTCATTTAAAAAGTTACGAGTAAATTTTTGAAAGTCAAGTTATACCTGGAGGTAGCAAATAGTGGAAAAGAGAAGTAGATTCATGGGTACTGAATTGCAGTAAAGTAAAGCCTTGAGTAGCAGTTCTGTGACGAAAGAGGAATAATTGAAAGAGGGAGAGATCGTCGGTATAGTTATCGTTTTGAAGAGGAAAGAATAGTGGAATTGGAGTCATCCTAGTATTTGTATAACATAACATTTGTAGAAACATTAGTAGTTTTATAGTCCGGAGATTACCAGTTGCTCGAGTTACTTATTTTTTCAGGAGGTGCCTGTAGTTGGTCACTTGGCTTCAGGAGGCCTGGAACGTGGCGCCTCTATCTGGATTCCAGGTATTAGTATAAAATATCTACGCAGTGCTTTGATCCAATTAATAAAAGTGGAACTAGTGTTTGGGGATACTTTAGCTTTTAAAATTATTTTGAAAACTCCTTGGATATTTGTTTGCGTGTCTCGTTGAGAGGGGTTTGCCTAGGACGGACCCACCCTAGATAGATTCCGCTACGTGGTTGACGGCCCTGTGAAATTATATAAGTGCAGCAGCAGTGTAAAAAATTTAGAAAATTTGGTGGCATAACTCAACAAGGCTCCAAAATAAGACAAGGAGCGAGAGATAGATATACTAGGCCTATCACTCATAGGGTAGGATAACAGTAAATAAAATAGGTTGTTTCATTTCATAAAATTGACTTCGTGCATTTTTCGTCATCGCTAAGTGAATTCATTATTGGAGTCATCCTGTACGGCATTAGGAATACAATATTTAACTTTCTATTGGATTGACTTACTCAGAACAATAAAACGTTAAAATATCGTTTTCTTTTTCAAGAGAGTTCGTATTATATTTAAACCAAGTGCAATATGCAAAAGCCAAAATTTCGAGAAAGTTAACGGTATCTTGAAAATGTGTTGATTTAGATGTATAGTATCTTACATATTTTGTACGTAGAATTGTCTGTACAGTCAAAAAAGTTGATGTCATTAGAAATAACGAAGTTGATCGCTACTTTTAACAGAACCGAAACTAATAGAGGTTCACCACTACCTTCAGTAGATAGCACACCTTAACGCTTAACTTATGCGTATACGCTAATTTTCAGACTTCAATTCGCATTACTCTTCCATATTCGGCTAACCACCCATTGCCGTGACACCATGTACAAGGACAAAACTAGAATACATTTGTTACTTGAAACATATGTTGAACTCCTAAAGAGTATAAATATACACAGATATCCCGGGAATACTGATAGCCGTTGTCATTAGGAGATCAATGCTATCTGTTAGTTTAAAGAAATGCATGCACTAGGACACACGTTTAAGCTTCGATAACGTTGTTATATTAAAACTGCTTCGCATAAAAGCAAGACAGCCTTTACCTATTTAATTTATCTAAAATCGAAAATACAATATAGGGATAAGATGTCTAAATTTTAAAAAGAAAGATAAGTTGCTTTTGCAAGGTACCGATGATTTATTGGTTCGCAAGCGCACTGTTAGAGAATATTTGAAAAACGGAATATAAAAATTTAATCGGTACCGTTGGGCGAGCTTACAATATTAATATGCCTCTTGCACTACCTCGTAACCTTTATGTGGGGTGTGGCAATTGCAGCGAAAGGTATCTTAATATTTTTTTCTACAGACGTTCAGTTTCCTTGTGCTTTTAACAACTTTGCCAGCGAAGGCATAGCTAATATTTTACGTTAGATTTTCAGTTAAAATGTCATCTCGTTAACATTTTCACATTTCTAGCTCTCGAAATATTGTACAGTTTTGATGATTTAGTAACTGCAATAAACGCGATCGCCTTCGCTGACAAAAACCTGTCTTAATAAAATAAGACGCAGCTCCTGTAAGAAATTGTAATAATTAAATACATAAAAAAGTGGAACACTATTTGTGTCCAGCAAAAATACATAAAGAAGTAGTAAAAAGATATTTCCAATATAAAGTTGGCATCAAAGACCTACTCATAAGGATGTTAGCTTTATGTGATTAGATTTGATCATAATTGATCAAAATAAAAAACTTTAATCCTGAACCAATTGTTTACTAAAAAGAACCTCTTTTAAAATAATATGATTTATAACAAAAATTTAATCAATAACTGAATCAATCCATAGTTTTCAACTTCATGTTTATCTTAATTATTTTTAGCCAAATACTTTACAGTGTAATATAAGCTTGTTACACAAATAGAGCTCCGACCTGTGCAGATCTGTTCAGGTCGATGACAAATTAATTACTTCTAAAAATGTTAGTATTCAAGTTTTTCGTTTTTTAAATTACATATGCAAGTTTTAATTTATATTAGGCAGATCTCAAAAATAGTCGTGTTTACATCACTTGTACTAAAGCTGTTCGAGGCATTTGCTTTCAAAAATACATCTGTCAGCAGTATACCGCAGAAAAATATATGACGTCAGTAACACCTGTTGACGTTACTAATGAACCAAATAGTTGAAGCTTTTACAATATTCATGCTTTTACGCATTAAAACAAATTACAGTGTTCCTAGTGTGAAACACATAAAAAGAACTTAAAGCTATCTATGAACCAAAACTGCATTTCTCGCCTTGTTGCAAGGAAGGATGAGATCCTCGTTATTTCATGCAAAGATCACAGCGTTGCAGTATGAACCAAATTCATACAAAACAACTTCTATTATGAAGTCGTTCCACGTGTCGAATCAAATACGGTGACGATTCATTCTGCAGCCGTTGTAATCCTGTAGTTGAATTACGCCGCCTTACTAAAGTAGTAGCATCTTTACATTGTCCTTGTGTGTCTTGAAAGTTTGCATAACAAGTGTCGTCCTCTTAAAATTGCCTCCTAAATTTTATATTCTAAAAGTTGCATCGTAAGTTGTAGCAGTATACTTCGTCGCGCTAAATAAATTATCTCAAATTAAACAAGTTAATAAACTTTATACGTTACCAACCGTTATTCAAAGATGTGCTAACTCATCGAAGTGGATTCGCAAATTGCCGGCCTGCAATCTATGGTACATGTTATTGCTTCTTCCACATATGGCCGACTGACTACAAAACTAGCTCGGGCGGCCGAGGCGTCCGGGGGTGACGTCAAACAGATTGTAAATAGCTGTAGATGACACAGATATTTAACCACAAATAGAATACCAAAGGACGATGCGGCTTTAACGTATTACTTTTGTCGTTGAATGTAATTTACTATTGTTTTAATAAAATTGTTAAATTATTCTCGCAATTTTATGGAGGGATTTATTATCAAAAATAAAATTGTCAAATTATTCTCGCAATTTTATGGAGGGTTTTATTATCAAAAATAAAATTGTTAAAAGGTTTTTTGCATTTTTCCTCACGGCCAATCTTGCGCAACTACTGTGAAATTGCAGTGACGCTTGAGTACCGTTCACTCGCCCACCTCCATGTCTCATCATAGACCGCACGAAAAGTTCTGACTAGTCCGGAGGTCTCCATAAGGTTTAATAAAAAAACGGATAAAAATACCATCTATTGTATTCTTTCCAGAGAATTTGAGTAAAGGTTTTGACATCTTCTTATACTCTCAGCGCCTAAAATAAATAAAAAAAAGTTCAATAATATCTATCATTGATGATCAACATTTATTTTGATTAGCAAAGACGCTTCACTGGCGCCCAAACGTTTATAAAAAAAAACACCCAACGTCTTCACTGGCGCCCAAGGTTATAAAAAAAAGAACCAACTATTACAACTGCTTACGAAATTTATTTTAAAGTTAGATTTATCAGGAATTTAAAAAACCCCTAATAATACATTGCCGTCCAACGTTTAACATATCACCATACGGGCGTCAGAGTTTTTGCGTGTTGTTCCGTTCTTCCCTGATTAGTTTTTGTGATCGTATGTTACTGTCTAATCGTTGTAAAGTACGGCCAAGAGCGAACTTTATTAAGTTTGCAATGTACTCGTAACTCTTTCCTTGTCGCTGTACGAAGGTGTTAATTTCATTAACAAACAACCGTACACAAACTAGGTATACTAATTGTTCATCGGACTAAATACTTAAATTGCGCAAAGCGAAAAAATGACCAATATTTATACACATTTCAGAAGTAAAAGTATTAAAGATGAAGTTAACTAAATAAATACAAACACGAGGTAGCAAGAGCAAACATTCCAAAACTATCGCCACAGCACCATTTCAATTCCAAACTAATGCGCGAAAATATTGCTTTTGTGGAACATTACGTTGCTAGAAAATTGACTTCATATCTAATTATAATTTTTCATTTTACAAAAATATGTTGTCTTCTTGTAAACCAAGATTGGTAGTGTGTAATTTCGCATTCAATTTCATATATTGGTACAGTCCATTTGGAGTCATACTGAAACATCTGCACAAATACACATACTTGCTATGTACATTAATCTCCATCTATCTCGCTCAGTTGAGCGTGATACATATTCTTATCTAGCAGTTGTATGTATAATCAATACTAAATTACATATTAACGATATTCCTATGTGCTTTACTACTATGCACATCCGCAGCTCTGCAAGTTGTTATAATACGACTTTGGAGAATGATTTACAAAAATTATATTTAATATCAATACACACGTTTGCTTAGAGCCATCCGTCTAGCTTACAGTATTCCTGTAGAAGATAGTTACACGAAAAAGCTAAAAAAGAAGTGGAGAAATGCGCAATTTGCAAATTGCAGGAAAAAGTAATGCAGTTTCCGACGTAATTGATTTAAATAAATATAACCCGCTGAAATTGCTATGCAGTCTTGTATTTAGATCTCAGAACTATTGCAATTTTACACGATGAGATAGCAATGCTGAAGTAGTAACTAGATACGGATTATCTGTAGCAACTTCAGCTTTTTGGGGATATAGCAAATTACGATCCCATTGCATTCATAATATCGGATGCAGAGCAATAAAGGAAACTTTTATAACACAAAAGCTGTAACTTCGATAGTAGCTTACGTACAGACAGCAGTGTATAATTTAGAATTCATTACAGTTTCTCGTAGCTTTGATCGTATAATTGCTGTAAACCTTATCCGCATGGCGCCATCAACTTAAAGTACTCCTTCAGTATTTTAGTATTTGTTCAATTTGACTTCCCAGTTGGTTAGCGAAATCAATTTCAAAAATTGTTTTTTGTTATTTTCCTTTTTTTCTATAATTCAATAAAAAATTGCATAAAGACAAGTCTATTATAGTTTTAAGAATGCTTTTAAAAATATATAAACTCCTCAACAATATAAATAATATCAAAATCTATTTCAAAATATCATTAAACTCAATTTTTTTTGTAGAATTATCAAAATTAAATTCGCACGTTTCTGAATCTTAGTGCACTAATATTTATGCCGGTTCATAAAATAAATCAAATTTAAATAGAATGTTGTCCTAACTCAATAATGGTTTAAATTATACTCCAACATGAGGTCAATACAATCCATAATTAATATTTTAAATAAATTCAAATAAAATAAAAATATTGCAACTATAATTAGATATACCATGAAAGTCGACGTAAATCCACCAAGACTATCCTAGATTCCTAAAGTGCCTCGTTCCAACAATAATTGTATATTGAAAATGAATGTTTGTCCATACTCAGAGATGTAGAATCAATTTTTCCACTGCTTGCTCCTTCCAGTACCAGCCTTAATTTCAGAATCAAATTTTAAATATATTGTTTCCAGATTTCGGCGCTTGATCTTCGATTGCTTCCTCACTGCATCCCTACCGTTCACTAATGTACCTATTCCTACTATAAACAACGCCTAACCACCGAGATTGTGTGATCTGCCAAAAATTCATAAAAAAGAAATAACTATGAGACCAATAATACCCACATCCAATCACCATTTAACAAATTATCAATTTACCTAAAAAAACATTCTGGCAAACATAATTAATAAAAATAACCACTACATTAAAGATTCGTGGCAATTTAAAGAACGCATAAAAATATATTTATAACTGTCAACTACATTTTAATCTCACTAGATGTCAACTCGTTATACACCAGCATATTCATAGACATAGCAGTGAAAATTATCACAAATAAATGGGAAACTATTAAAACATACACAAACATTCCATTAAACGAATTTATAAAAGCAATTGAACTAGTTTAAAACTTCACATACTTTACATACAGTAATAGTTATTCCAGTCAGATAAATGGATGTGCTATGGGTATGTCATTATCAAGCGTACTGGCACAAATCTTTATGGAAGAATTGGAAATACAAACTATAAAAATACTATAGTACCCTGTACTATTCTTTGCAGGTCTGTAGGTGACTGATTATTTGCAGTCCCACATAATAAAGTCGCTGAAATACACTATTCAATAATTATCATAAAGGAATAATAATTCACCAGTGAACCTGAAGTAAACCACAAAATAAATTTTCTAGATATGACACTCCACCATATAGATAACAAAATAAAAACATAATGGTATACAAAAAAAAACATGGTCTGACAAATACTTAAAGTACAAATCACAACATCCAAAAGCACAAAAAAGCTATGATAATGGGATTAGCAGATTGCGCAATCAAATTGTCTGACTTGGAATAGAGAAAAAAGGCAATTAACAATGCTTAACAAATTTCACTAATAAACAAATATCCGCATACATTAATAGATAACATCTTTAAAAAACGAATACATAAACACTATAATGACAACGAAAAATGGATAAAAACAAAACAGAACACAAACTATATTGCAATGCCGTACATTCCTGATCTATCTCAAAAACTACAAAATATATTTAGCAAACATAATTTATCACTAGCACACAAAGGTTTTAATTTCATGGCAGCATGTTTTGTAAAGTTAAAAACAAAATCCCTATTAACAAAAAAACACATGTTGTTTACGAGATACCATGCCATACATTGGACAAAGTTCTCAGTAATTGGAAAAGGATTAAATGGCCATAAATTTGATAAGATAAATAAAACAGCATTAACAAAACACGAAGTCAAACAAAACATAAATTTCAATACGTTAATACAAAAATTCTAAAAGTGGAAAAAAATCAGACAAAGTGGGAACTAATAGAAATGATGTGTATATTTAAAAAAACAGAATCAATAATCGACAAAACGGACATCAATTAACTGAGAAAAATATTTCGTAGTTTAATTAATTAATTAGCTAACAAATAATACCAACCTTGATAACAGTCTAAACATATACAGATCACATAACGGAAGCAGGGCAGAAAACTAATTCGGTTACAATAAAATAAAATCACTGCAATAGGCACACAAACTATCCTTAATTTATAGAATTAAATGCGACGCACAATATCGAAATTAATATAATAAGAATAAGAGCTATTAACGTAATAATATCTAAATTAAATTTTTAGCGACTAAGGAAATTTAAATCCTGCTACAATAAAATAAAGTTTAACCATAATTTATTGTAGCAGATTATATTAAACACGGAACATAATTTTATTCATTACCACAAGCTACGAAATAAACGTTTAGAGGTTAGAACGTAAATATATTAAATAATCACAAAATGTTAATGTTGAACCTACAGGAATATGCACACATGTATCTAAAACCATTGAAAAAGGCACGCAATTCCAGTCGAAACATCTGGACGAAAAAAATTAAATGTATCGTTAAAAATAAGTCTAGTCTATTGAACTACAAACCTAAGAATTCAATTTGCTTACTATAACCAAAGAAGATAAAGAATAGATAACTATTGATGTATATATGTATATATATGTATATATATATATATATATATATATATATATATATATTGACGTGATAAGCTCACAAGAGGTCATTGAAACCCAAATTCTACAAATAAATCCCACCATGATATAAAAGAATCCGGAAAAAATAGAAATTTCCCAAAATTAATGGTCATACCCTGTATAATACAAGCTTACTTTTTTTTAAGCAAAACGCAATTCCGTGTGCATAAATAATTATCCTGTATGATATGTGCGTATTGTAAATACATAGCAATTAATGTGCAGTAGCGAAAAACACAATTCCTTGTTTTTGAATAATCACTCTACGATAAATACTAAGCGATTTATAATCACTTATAAGCATAAAAATACATGTCCCATTACATATATAACATTCCTTCTATTTAACGTAGGAACTATATCAATCTTGTTAAAAAATAACGCTTTAATCTTAGTTATGTGTATTAAAAAGTTTTGCCGTGAAAACCACTCTTCTTATTACAATTATAAAGATGCGACTCTTTCTGCATATGTAAAACCCCTGCATTAAACAATTAAAGTTTAATATAATTAGCTAAATTGAACCTATATAACCTAAATTCAATATAAATAAAACATATCCGAAATTTTGAGAAGAATTGAGAAGAAATATGTTAATTTCGTATGACGTAATTAACAAAGAAACATTTATTCCAAGAAGCGAGCGCAACATTTAAAAACCCATAAAAATAGGTAAGAATTATTTATCAGCATTCGCACTCACTGTAGGAAAGATGCGATGCGACCAATAACCTTATATGTATTAGCGATGAGTGATAATAAGTGGATCACACTATGAGGTAATAAAACGAAGAATTCTCGGAAACTTGTATCAGATAGGCGTGTAGTTTCTTGGAATTGAATCACGAAAACATTGGTACATTCTAGAAAAGATACAACTTTTGTATATAAACGGGTACTTTTATTAAAGAGATTCGTTCATAAATTCCATCGCGAAAATGTTGCTTTGAAGGCCTTATTTTGAAATATACCTTACGCATGCTTTAATTGAATGATTACAATGTAACAGGGAATGCAGAAGTCATTCTAAAAATGAAACATTGATGATAAAGTTACACATAACCTGCATATAAATATAGAAGCTATTAAATGTAATGAACATGGAAAATCCTTTAAGATAAAAAGCTATTTAAAAACTAACTTAAATAATTAAACCGCGAATGCACATTTGTTTCTAAATGGAGGTGTAAATAATATAAAAACCTTGTAAACTGGGATTTGAAAGTCAATTTAAAATAAAGACAAGGAGCAGAAAATATCTAATTACGAATTGGAAAAACGCTTTGTGGATTTTTGCAAGTATTACTTTTAAAGCATTATTTGTAACTGATATTTGAGTATTTCTCAATTAAATATAAAGTAGAATAGGTCTTAATTATATAATAATTCTTTTGTAAGGGTATTTACCAGGAAGTTTATGATTACAGTTCAAAACGCTCTTACCTTTAATAGATTATCTGTCAAGGATTGCTTGGCCAAGCAACCCTTACAAGCGTGGGAATTAAAGCTAGGTAAACTATCCATAAGAGAAGAGATTGAAAATGATGTAAAAGTTAATGAAAAAAATGATTCACTACCTATACTAAAATTGCAAGTAGAAGGAAGATAGATTAAACTACTTTTAGATACAGAAGCTGAAGCAACATTAGTAAGTGAAGGTTTTATTAAAGATGATTCAGCAGAGTTAATGCAGAAAGTTATTCCTATTAAAAGAAATAATTTAGTATCGCCAAATAATAATAAGTTTGCAGTTATCAAAAGTATCATAACGCTGAAGGTTTAGTTGGGAAAGATGGAGGTTGAGCGAGCTTTTAATAGTGACAGGGCTAAGATTTATGCCATTCTGGGAATGGATTTTCTAAGTAAAATGAAAGGCATAATAGATACCGAGAACAAGGTGATAATTCTAGGAGATGAGAGGATTAAATGGGATGAAGAAATCCATGCAGACGTACAAGCAGACTGTATGAATTTGAATCAATTTGAGAAGTAGATGAAAGGTGTATATTAAAGTAGAAGAAAGCAAAGAAGTGTTTTACAAGTGAAATGTTTAAAATAAGCCACATAATTTATTGTTTATATTAATCTGTATGTGGGGGTAGGGGTAGGGGGGGCTAATGCATCTTCTCCTGCTCTGTTTGCGCGACTGAAGGAACCTACTAAAGTAATGAAGGATACAGAATAGTTGGACTGTCCACTTAAATGAAAGCTTGCTGCACACAATCGAGACGCTGACACGGAAGTGAACTATATCTGCATCTGACTATTAATAAACGAATTAAAATTTGCGTTTTTGGAACCTATAATGTTTCCAAAGATATTATAGTACACGATGCTCTGTAACTTCAAAACGTTAAAATCTACGTTACAAAGTGCTGATTTTCATCGACGCGTCATTCGTCCGAACTGTGTTTCGTATGCAGTACTCACATATGTAATAGCAACAGCACTCATGGGAGTTCTAGAAAGATTAAATTTAATACGGTTTACATGTTTTCTATTTACTTCAATATTATTAACCGTAAGAAAGAATCACATTTTAGTCGAAAAGTAAATTCATATTTACGATTCAACCAACTGCAAAAGTTCAACCTAAACTTTGTTTTAATAATCCATTTCTAAAAATGTTCTATTGATCTGGTAGTTTTGAAAGTGATCCTTTATAGCCCTGTGAGCGTTCTTTTGTTAACTAACGTCGCATGAAATGTGATATCTAATGTGTCTATCTATCATAAGCACGCACAAGACTATAACATGGGATATATTGTAATCTATATAAGTCCGGAAACTCTTTATCTATCTTTGCTAAATAAAAGGAAACGTACGATGTTAACGATGGTTTAATCAATTCTCCGTGAGACGTTCTTTGTTTTATAAAAGAAAGCAGGCGTTTGACAGAAATTGATGGGAAACAAACAAAGCATCTCCAAGTAATATGATGTAGTGAACGACAGACAAATTTTCTAAAAAAGGAACTAGCCATAAAAGGAATTATGCAATTAAGTAAGCACATCCGCAAAAAGCAGCATATCTGGACATATATATTTAGGGTTTCTGTGACGACGTGTAACTGGCAAGACAGACATTGAAATAACACAGAAATTAATAAGTACAACAAAAATAAATTTCATTATTTATTATTTATGGCAACTAAAGTAGCTTAGTACAAAACTGAATATAGTGTAGAAACACATACGCTTCATCGGTTTGCTGTAGATTGGTATCTATTACCATAACTAAGTGGAATTTACACAAAACTTTATGCCGAAGACGATTTTTTGTTTATTTTTGTCCAAAGTACAAACGTCCATTTGACATATAAAATATCCATTTGTATGGTATTATTAAAGTTGTTAGAGAAGTAAAGATTAAAATTCCGTTAGCACTATCTGCCTACTTCTCGTGTTTCCTGGAAAATAGAGTTGCCTAAAACGATAACGTGTTTTGGCATTGAAAATTAGTTGGGTTAATTTTCTACAAACTTTGTAACACTAATACCAGTTCTTCATCTTACTAGAATATCTAGGCATAGGGACTCTGTCTCTTGTAGCCTTTCATTTCTACGATTCTAAAGTATTTTAAAAAGTAATTAAGCAGTTCTGCTTCATCTCTCCGTAGCACAATGACCAATAACTAGGCAAACTTCTTCAAAGTCAACAGAAAAATACATAGAACGGTACAGAAAACAGATAACAAAAGTATACAAAGTCTGCATCGAGAAAAAGACGTTCACCTCGCAAGTACGCCGCCTTTTACGAAGAAGATAGTTGCTAAAAAATGGTTAAAAATATGTTTTTAAATTTAAAGCATTTCCGATTCCTTTATAGCAATTATACTCTATTAAACGTTGAATATGGTATGTCATTATTTACCTAATCAAAAAATACATATCTCGGGCTTCTATTATACTGCCACCGCAATGCGAGCAGGTTGCCATTATATCAGACCATACATTTAAAGCACTAGAATAAGTTTGACTTAAAAAACGAACCTATACTTTTATATCGTCCGTTTAGTTCTATGCTGACGTATCACAAAATCTGATTCTTATATTTAAAAAGTGTAATTGTAGTAGTAATAGTAGTAGTAGTAGTCAATCAATCAATCAATCAAATTTTTATTCTGTATTACAGATACAAAATCACCTTAAGCAACGTAAGTCGCTTGACAAGGTGCTTCAACTAAAACTATTACCGCTATAATGAATATTATTGTTACAGTCGTTATACGTATCAGAAAAATAAAATTAAAAAAACTGTTTAAAAAATTTTCAACTTAACTAAAACTATTTTAGTACGTCCTTAGTTTTTTACTACTAAAAATACAAACTATATCCCTAACTAAATAAAAAAAATCACAAAGTATATTAAATAATACATTTACAACACTTATCCTAATTTAATCACAACATAAAAAAAGTTTAGTTCATTGTTGGCTACTAAATAAATTCACCATATAATTTAGAATATTGAAAAATCTAAAAAATAATAAAATATAAAAAAATTAAAAAACATGTATTAAAATATATAAAGGAAAATATTAAAAAATATGAAAAAAAGATACTAATATTAAAAATACATAAAATGACTATATCCAAATTAACGAAATAGATACTATAATAGTATCATTACACGATTAATATATTTTACTTGATATTATTAGCTTTTGAAAAATCTATAAATAAACATAGAACATTCATGTTTATTTGCAATTTGTTGTAAATATAGTTTAAAAAATTCGATAAGCACTTATTGGTGTTTTTGCCCTCAACGAACCGAAATTGTTCAATGGTAATAATGCTATTTGTGTGTACAAAGTTTTGTACTAAATCGACAAAATGTTTTTGTAAAATTTTCTCGACTAGTGTTGCCCATAAGCAACGAATAGCTAAATCCTTGATTACAAAACACAGTAGTGTAAACGCATAGCTATCTAAACAGTCTCAAACATTATGTAGATAAAAAGTAACAATAACTTTGGTACCATAACAATACCCTGCTTTCAGGTAACTACTGTTTCGGCACATCTCTGAGAAAAATGCGGTTTTATTCATTGAACCAAGAGCATGGGCAACTACTTAGATGTCGTACACATTAATGCATATAGTTTTAAGTAAGTAGAATGGTGAAGGAAATTCTAAAGTAAATTTTGGTTTCGTTACCTTCTGTATTAGGAAATGAATAACCAAGATTCATTGGGCTACATTTTATTTAGTAAGTGGAACACAGAATTTTTAACACCTCGCTTTCTTTTAACAAAGCCGTTTGGGACCTCTGTTTACAGAAACACCTTATCTTAGAATTGTCCAAATAATCACCCTTAAGAGTTTGAATACATACTTAAGTAGCACCCGGTAGAATATAAAACTAAATGGCAAATAAAATGTAAACTACAACTTTGTTTAGATAAATATAAAATAGAATTGAAACGGTTAACAGATATTTAAATTACGAATATGTTTCAAGGTTGATGAATTATGATAGTGTGCATAATCAATGCGGATCGGTTTAAGCATGAATGTGTAACAGTTTGTTTTCCGTCTTCTAAAATAACATTTAAAATTATGTGTTGTGTTATAAAAATTTTTAAATTTACTTTTATAATTCAATATGAATCGTACATCTACAATTAATACAAAACTAAAACAAGGTATCATAATTTCAAAACACCCCAACTATTGTCCTTCTTTATTCTAGTTATCTACTAAATAAAGCGCATAGTTATAAATGTGCCAGTTTGTATTTTAAAACCATGCTAAAACTCGAACAAGCTATTTAGAATTTTCCATAAAGTATCTTCAAAGTAATATCAAATAGTGTGCCTCTGCGCACCTGGTTGTTGAGGTCGTTGTTGTTGTCAAGCCAAACCAGTCGCCTCTTTATCATTCTAACGTCAACATGGTAAAATTGATATCCAAGGCTGACTTGCGAGTTGCAAAGCAAAAAAAAGATAAAGTTACACTAGCGACTCACGTTGGGCGCCAGTGTAACTTTTTTTTTACCCCATGCATTGGGTGTTAGTGCAACTTTCTAAATAGATCTTTATTTTTTCTCAGAAAAGTCGTGCAGAAGATGTAGTATTATCCGTATTAACACAACTGACCTTTGAAGACTTCCGCACTAGCTCTGAACTCTATCTTCAGCGGTTTAGAGAGACTATCAGGGTCGTCATTAAATAAACACGGATGGGTAGGGCGCCACTGTACTTAGGGTGTAAAAACAAGAAATATCGCTAAGAAAAATACAGGAACTTCAACGAATATATTCTGTTATTGGAATACAAGATTTTGTATTTTTAGATGGTATTACGTTTATCCTGAAATAAAATCAAGTAAATAAAATAATATTGGAGACAGCAGTTTGCGCCTCAAAATAAAAAGTCAATAAATCAGACAGGTTTTGTGCATCTATGGTATTTTTTTGTGCGTTAGTGCATGGACACTACCTATTAAATTTTTGCACTTCTGGTTTATATATATATATATATATATATATATATATATATAATTCCTACAATTCAAAGATAAGTATGGATAGAATAAACACTATTTCTTAAGTGCTTCTATGAGTGTAATCAAACCTTTTCTAAGTTTATGAAGCTCTTAAATATCAACACATATATTAACTGAAAAATATTTCTGATTTATTTTGACAGATATTTACTGTAAATTCTTTGAGTGTTCCATAAATTTTGTGTATTTATATTACTAATTTTGGTCATTTAAAAGAAAGCCTCTAAAGCAAATAGGCACTATAAATATCATTAACACAATTATGAGCTTCTTTTTGTCATCTTTTCAGTACTGACTAAACGACTCACAGGTTTACAAAATCAGTTTTGTAATAAGATCTTTTAAATTAGTAAACATAACCTTTATTAAATAGTTGTCGTGTGTAAACAAGTACACGACTATATTATTCATAATTCAAATTCATAGAGATTTTGTTAGATAAACAATTTTATAAAGCATAATTTTATTCTAAAGCAAAGTTTAAAAATTCAAATTCATAATTAAATATTATCATTAAGATGTTAGTTTCCATGCGTTCAAATTACCAAGATAACGGTTTATACATGACGTTACACGTCGAACAGATGATTGCCTCAACAAATGGAAATCACTTACCGACCTTGAACTAATGGTATGGCTGCTTACAAACCAATTAACAAACAAGCTCGACCTACGTGTGGACTTCCAACATTAAACAATCACACGAAAATAGCCGTTGTCTACATTGTTGTAACAACGCCTTGTAAACTAGAACAATATTGTAAGTTTCCAATGCGTAAACGTTTTATACGCAAATAAATTGACTTCCTCTAATAACCATTATTCAGTTCTTAAGTGTTGTTTCTGAATTAAAACAAAACTGTCATGTTGAAACATGAGGAACGTATATATTTTATACGCAGCAAAATTAACAGTTTTGTACAACCATTATTGCTTCAGTTCTTAAGTGTTGCGCATGATGAGTATCAAGCAATCCATCGATCTGTAGGTTTAGAAACTCATCGTGCGCAACACTTACGAACTGAAGCAAAAATGGTTGTACGAAACTGTTTAGTTTGCTGCGTATAAGATATATACGTTGCTCATGTTTCAACATGGAAGTTTTGTTTTAATTCAGAAACAACACTTAAGAACTGAATAATGGTTATTAGAGGAAGTTAATTTATTTGCGTATAAAACGTTTACGCATTAGAGACTTACAATGTGGTTCTAGTTTACGAAGCGTTGTTACAACAATGTAGACAACGTGTATTTGTATAATGTTGGGAATCCACATGTGGGCCGAGCTTGTTTGCTAATTAGTTTGTAAGCAGCCATACCCTGAGTTCAAGGTCGGTAAGCGATTTCTATTTGTTGAGGCAATCATCTGTTTGACGTTTAACGTCATGTATAAACCGAAACCTTGTAAGTTTGAACGGATGGAAACTAACATCTTAATAATAATATTTAATTATGAATTTAAATGTTCAAACTTTGCTTTAGATTAAAATTGTGCTTTATAAAATTGTTTATCTAACAAAATCTTTATGAATTTGCATTATGAATAATATAGTCATGTACTTGCTTACACATGACAACTATTTAATAAAGTTTAAGTTTACTAATTTAAAAGATCTTATTACGAAACTGATTTTGTAAACCTGCGAGTCGTTTAGTCAGTACTGAAAAGATGACAAAAAAGATCATAATTGTGCTAATGATATTTATAGTGCCTATTTGGTTTAGAGGCTTTCTTTTAAATGACCAAAATTAGTAATATAAATACACAAAATTTATGGAACATTCAGAAAATTCACAGTAAATATCTGTCAAAATAAATCAGAAATATTTTTCAGTTAATATATGTGTTGATATTTAAGAGCTTTGATTTCTTCATAAGCTTAGAAAAGGTTAATTACACTCATAGAAACACTTAAGAAATAGTGTTTATTCTATCCATACTTATCATTGAATTCTATGAATTATATATATAAACCAGAAGTTCATAAATTTAATAAGTAGAGTGTCCATGCACTAACACACAAAAAAATACTATAGATTCACAAAACCTATCTGATTTGTTGACTTTTTATTTTGAGGCGCAAACTGCTGTCTCCAATATTATTTTATTTACTTTATTTTATTTCAGAATAAACGTAATACCATCTAAAAATACAAAATCTTGTATTCCACTAACAGAATATATTCGTTGAAATTCCTGTATTTTTTTAGCGATATCTCTTCTTTTTACACCCTACCTAAGTACAGTGGCGCCCTACCCATCCGTATTTATTTAACCGCTGAAGATAGGGTTCAGAGCTAGTGCGAAAGTCTTCAAAAGTCAGTTGTGTTAATACGGATAAAACTACATCTTCTGCACGACTTTTGTGAGAAAAAATAAAGATCTATTTAGAAAGTTGCACTAACGCCCAAGGCGTGGGGCCAGAAAAAGTTACAAATGTACGCATGTGTATAGTAGTCAATTTGTCGAATAAGACAAAAGAAGCAGGGTGGTTTTGTCTGTTATCGTTATAAGAAGAAAATATTAATTTTTATTGATCAAACACAAGTTTTTGCGGCAAACAACAACTCTTATATTTAAACTATAGAATCATGATCTGCTAAAAAATACATCGGGCGGTGGTAAATCCAACAGAGCATTCATTTTAATGGTTTAAAGAAATACAGCTGCATATGTTGACCGATTGATACGTTTACAGCCAAATAGATAAATTTATATCTTTTATTTGACTGTTTATATCTTCAGAGTCGTGGGATCCCACTAAATAGATGGTAACGCTTAGGAAATTTATTAGACCCTGTATTGCTTTCAAATTAAACCGGCATAACCAAACATTTGTAGTTTTCAAAGCAATTTTATTCGTTTAATTGATTAATTTAAAAATGGAAAGTAACTAGACTGTTATGAATTTGATTGCAATACCCAAATACTTTCATACCTAACAGTATAGCCATATTGTTCTAAAGTTCACTTGTTCAGTTACACGATATGATATGATTGTGTACTTGAAAAAATAAAGTTTTTGAAATTTAATGTAAATCTCGTGAGCTAAATAACAGCTATGTAGTTCTGACGACCATGCACTTTATTATAAAAACATAGTAGAATTCAATTAATTATTTTGCTGAAGGGCTAATGCCTCGCAAAATTCTCACTCAACTTTGGGTTGCCATGATTACTAGAAAGTTTCAAATTCATGCATGTCTTTATATCTTATAGATTTAAAGCGGTTTTACATCCATTTTCTATTTGAGATCATGAGTTGGGTCAGTAAAACTTTTCAACCGAATTGGATTGCTATAGCAATTTCAAAAGCTTTCTTTTGCACAGAAATATTTGTCGTTAGTTTAATCTTTCCATTATAGAGTAATAGAAACGACATCAGTGGGTGATTTTTCAAATATGCATGGTCTAGTACATATAGTGGATACTTTTAAAAGCAAATCAATCGCTTTGACAAATAATCGCTATGGTTATGAATGCAAGAGCTTTGTTCTGGTTGATTAATATGCCGTCCAAATGGTAATTTGTCTACTGTTATCGTTTGAAGCATCCTGTTCAGAAACATAAAATTTACATATTAATCCACGTATTGGCATTTCCATGGTATATGCAAGAAAATATGGAAATGACTTGATATGAGAGTAAGGGTAGTAGGGTAAAATCAAGAAACCCACCGCCACATTTCCACCAGCATCCACATTTCCACACACATCTGGACCAAAAAGTTTTCTTCGACTAACCATTTTTCATCTTTCGAGATAAATGAGCATCCACATTTCCACACACGAGATAAACCTATCTTAAATTTTTTATGTTTCGAGATAAATGAGCATCCTCATTTCCTCCCACATCTGAACCAAAAAGTTTTCTTCGACTAACCATTTTTTTATCTTTCATCTGAACCAAATAGTTTTCCTCGTCTAACCAATGCATCTTTCGAGATAAACCTATCTTGTTTGGTATCAATTAATATTAGAATTTTCTCAGCTACCCTCATTTTAAGATTTTGTAGCAAGATCAATTTATAATCACCCCTCCTTTTTAATATCTACAGTCCTTTAACCAACAATAATAAGAACACAAAAGTTTAATATTTTATTTTATTCGATTTACAGTTTAATAAACTAATTACAATTTTTACAAAGTATAACATTATTTCCTGTGTGTAGCCGAATCCAAGCAGGTTAACCTGTAACAAAAAAAAGATTAATGTGTTGTTTAAATAGACCTGTAATAAAAAGAGATTAATGTAAAAAAAAAGGAGACGTGTTTTCGGTTAATAAGACATATTATCGTTAATCTAACAATATGTTTTACCGTCCAGCGACACCACGTGGAGGTAAACACATTCAATGTAATGGGTTTTAAATATGAGAATGGGAGGTCAACTTTCACGTAATCATCGCGTGGTTAATAATTAAGAAAGCTGTATATAATTTTATTTTAAACGTGTATATCTTCTCCAAACAAATGCGGTTATTATAATAGGAAAGTACGCTAAATACAAGTCAATTAACAGCAATTAAATATTGCTTACTGACCTACCTTAATTAGGTTGCTGTGCTATTAGGAATGATGTTTAAGACTTCGTACGTATTTTCCGGATTATATGTTGTATTCTTTTTATTAAGTAATCGAATAAATCGTTCCTTCTGCTTCCAAAGAAACTCGGACACTCCATTGTCGACGCTGGCGTTATTTATGCGATAGCTAGCCATGCAGTTGTTAAACGCTGTGCTAATCATTTCTACGCCATCTTCGTTAGTAGCGGTAACTGATGCATTTTATGTTTGTTGCTCCTTAAGTGTGCGGCGTACGTAGTTTTCCATTTCGAAATCGCATACTGTACACATAATTCGTGGTTGTTTCGTACAAGACCCTTTAACAGCTGGTGGCGTTGAACGTTTACTGCTTAATGACATACCGTGCTGTTTTTCCTTGTGTCGCTGTGAGCTATTCTCGTAAAAGCGATACCGCAAGACCCAGAGTTTAAGTACTTTGCTGCGGACGGCTTAACCCTGGGCGATGTTACACTACGACATTTGTTCTGGTGCCGTTTGAGAGCATTTTTCCAGGTATAGGAAGCACCGCAAGGGTTGCACTTATAAACGTTTGCAGGTACCATTTTAGTACAAAACAAAATCCGCACTATAAGACTTGACTTGTAAGCGAACTAACTAAAAAGCTTACTCGAGCGTACCTGATTTATGTTCCTTATAGAATGCATACCGAAGGTTTCCGAAGACATCCGAACGAAGTTGAGGATTCGGCGGGGAACTAAATGATGTCATAATCCTCGCTGCTCGTCCAATACATTTAGCGCCAATGCATGCACCTGGTCCGCTTCGTCGATGGTGCGAATGCCGTTAGTAGAAACACCGGAAAACGTCTTCCATGTTATACGGATCGTGTGCATATTAAAAATCCAAAAGAGCGGTAGCACACGCACACAAGTTGTCTGCAAGTCGTGCTGTAGAAGATGCAATGCTACTATAACCAAAAACACTTTAAACCATTACTAAGAAAATACCAACTTGTTGTCTACAGGATACTTACAACAATTTAATTTTAAATAACTTCTACGTCATACTTTAGGAAATGATAGGCTTGAATATTTTCCAAATGAATCACCAAGCGAAAGTATATGCTTAGCGGTATTCAAATTACCCATTAATTTCCCATTTTTACGACCGTGGTTAATTATAGATTAAAATTTAATTTGTGCACGTTCGAGCTTCCCGTAAACTAACATATTTTATAGCAACAATGCGCTGTATAATACATGCATACCCCTTCGCCGCGCTACTGCTATTCTTGTAATTGCTAGAAAAAGTCACTCTCCTTTTTACTGTTAGGACTGGGCAAAGCACCATTTTTTTGTATACTTTCTATAGCACATCGCGCACTTTTTCGTCTGATAATTATGCTTCTGTAGGCTTTACAATTTCGCATAGCGGTCGGCCGCACGTATTGATTTCTAGAACCGGTAAGTACTCGATATCGTCCAAATAGAGAATTAGATGCTCGATGTCTATCAATTTCCGATTCCCTCGTAAAGGTAGAAAACTCGGTCAATCATCCATTAAACTTTGACCCGCTACCGTTTTGATAATTTCCAAACATTTTCGAACGACAATGGGCTGAGAATTTTTAAACCTCCGAGGATCTTTAAGTCGTGGTCAATTACACATCCGAGCTACGCGTAAACTAACATATTTTGCAGCAACTGTATAATACATGCATACCCCTTCTCTGCGCTACTGCTATTCTTGTAGTTGCTTGGAAAAGTCAGTCGCCCTTTTACTGCTAGGGCCGCTAAAAGCACCATTCCATACTTTATTTATAAGTGTAGCACATCGCACACTTTTTGTCGGTTAATTAAATTTTTGTTTATGTAGGCCTTTACACTTTCGCTTATTTAAACATCTAATACGACCGATTAACCACTTTCGATTATTCTAACGGGAGCCACCATACATCCCACCGCACCGTTCTTTTGAATCCAACGATCCTATGGGCTTCCACGCACTAACACCTGACGTATCTTTCCTACTATTTGTTAAACAAAACCACCGGTATCACCATTGTGGACGTAAACAGATGTTTGTGGATGTGTACGAGTATGTAACCATATACATTAACCAGTCTAAGCTATTTTATTTAGTTCACGAAAACTACTATTTTTCTAAACCACAATTAATAATCGCCTTTATAGGTCCCACATTTCGACCATTACCCAATGACTGGTGCTACGTACATGGAAACTTTAATTTCTTATTGGAGAGAATTCTTATTCTCCCGCGCACTGCCGCGTAGTTGCATGCCTACCCCTTTTGGAGGTATATGCTCGTTATAGGTTGTAAGACCCTCGGTTTTACTTAACTACAATTCGTGAAACCCCTTTAATCTTTTTAATCGTATCTTTCTCGCCTACATTACAGTAGGACTTAGCCCTATTACCAACAAATTCTAATACTGGACCCCCATTAAATACGTCTTTAATTTTCCCTGCAACTTTTTATCGAGAAGTGTTATATTGTATTTATTATACGCAGGGTAGTCACTCTTTTAAGATAAATATATTTTGCTAGGTATCAACTAATATTAAATTTTTCTAGGGACCCCAAATCTGTAAACAGATTTTAAATAGGACCACCCCATACAAAGTTATGCGTTTTAAAGACCCAAATTATTAATTTTTGCTCATCTTTATTTAACACCATCTTTAGAACCCTTTTTTGCAATGCAAGACATATGCCTTAACTAACCATCTCCCGAGAAATCTAAAACCGCCGTGTCTCGCGAATACCACGTGGAGATAACACGTATACTCTGTCAACCAGGATAGAAGCCGGAAGGATTTGGAAGGTGGGAGAAGAACTTGAAAATTATGGAATCTTAAAACTAATATATACAAATATAAACAACTATCTTATATCTTTACGCCCCATGCGTAGATTGTTGTACTATTAGGAATGATGTACCTTTGTCATCTTCCCTCGATAAACTAATTTTATTAATAAGCTGCGTATGCAAATCGTATTTTTTACTCCGGATACATACGCAGACAAGTACTCCACACCAAATAAAGAATTGGATGCTTGGTGACTGTTAACATCCGCTTCCCTCGTGTACGCCCAGACACATCCCAGCCCATGAGCACCCCTGCGCATGCACACCCCGCCCATGCGCACCCCTGCGCGTACGCACCCTGCCCATGCGCGCTGCCCATGCGCCCCTCTCTGTGCGACTGCTATTTCGTGGTAACGTCACAGCCTTTTATAAATAAAGAACAATGTTATATACTATTATAAAATGTTTATTCCAACATTATACATAACAAATTTAAAAAACAACTAATTTACAAACTGCGGAAATGTGCACAGGAAGTACTCTAAGATGTACAGCAACACCTATCTACTCAGATGGTAAAGATGATAAAGAAGTTTGTAAAAGAAGTTTTAGGATGCAAAACAAAAGTTTAATATTGAGGAAATGAACTCTGCAAAAAATAATGAACATGCTCGTCATAAACTATCAGAGCAAATAATAAATGAAGCAAGTTCTATGGATTACACTCTAAATTCTGAAGATGAGGATTCAACACAGGAAAGCAATAGTCGGGACACTAAAATACCGACGTATATTCACTTTAATGTGCATGGGCTGATTGAAAGACTGCAGTTGCTAGTTACTGTTGATTATCACAACCATCGAGATATGCATAACCTAAATGAAATTATCTCTATAATATCTAAACTTCGACAAAAAGGGATTATAAAATAGAACGACAACAAAGTTAGATGGGGGTAAATATTTATACATAAAATATTTATTGAAATTGTAAAATTGGAATAGTCTGCATTTGCATTTTGATAAGTAAACATCGTAATAAGATGAGCGGGGAAAGAATTATATCCTTAGATGCTATAAAAATTTTAGAAGAAGTTGTCAAGGAGATGAAAACAAGTTTATCAAACAATTCAACTAGCCAACATTTGAATGGTATGTCTAATGAATCTCTGGTAAATACTAAAATAGTGCAAGATAAACCTACACATGATAATGTTGATGCGAAAGATCAGAACATAGACTCCAAGTCAGACGTTTCTGACAGAAAAAGAAAGAGACAACTTAAATCGTATACTAAAGAGGATTTAAATAAAGCCCTTGACGAAATAAACAAAGGATGGATTACTGGTTCAGAAGCATTCGAAATCTACAATGTTCCACGAGCTACACTCTATACAGAACTCAGATCAAAAGAAAATCGTGTGCAAAATTTGGATATGTATACTACACATTTACCAATTAAAAGGAGGAAAAAGTGACTTTTGTGTGTATTAGTTTTAATGAATAAAAATATATTTCTATGTGAAGTGTACCTGTTAAGTATTTGAATTGAAATATAAATATTGTTTCAAACGTTTTGGGTTTTATTTAAATATAATGGTATTGTTAGGATGCAATAAAAATACAGGGGTGCGCGCGCGCGCAGGGATGCGCATGGTCAGGGGTGCGTAGGGGCACATTACGAGATAGAGGTCTTGGTATAAAATTTCCAGTTTTATGTTAAAATTTTTCTAAATCAGAACTACTAAAAATTTCACCAAACCCCAAAATATTCGAAATCTAAAGTAGTTACAAAAATGCCGAATGTATTCGCTCTGTTGCTCCAGACACCTCAACTTCATTCACTAATAATATGCATAACCATACCCCTAATAGCTTCGCATACTACATTAAATGCAGTTATGATGACAGGGCATATGCTGGACACCCTCATATCGCTTACATCCTCTTGATTAGGAATAGTTTTGTTATCCGATCTAGCTCGGATTAAATCCGCAATTTCACCCTATTCTGATGGAGATAAATTCGAGGAACTTTACCATTAATACGCCCCACAACCAGACCTAAATCCGATTATGCAAATAAAGAAATAGTTTAATATTATTACAATATCACAAAAGTTATACGCAACAACAAATTTTAAAAAAACTTGGGGCACCAAATATTTCAACATTTTCAACGTTATTTCACAAATTCCAGCTACTTTTCAAGATAATTGTATTATTATTAACCGTTTGAGCACATTACACCCTAAAATAGTCTTTTTATGCTAACTTGCAAACAAATCAAGATAGCAGAACCTATACAAAACACTCATCATCTATATATTGGGGAGGGGTTAGCAATTGCGTTAGCATACCGAAATAGTGCATGATATATACCAGAATACAATTAATTGTTTCTGTATTATCATCTAATAAAGGTACATCATCGAATATTATAAAAAAAAAAAAATCTGAATTTTAATTATGTTAAACAAGATGTATGTGCTCTAACATATTTATTCTTATTCACACCCCATGTAAATTCTCGCTTATAACTAAAAGATTCTATTATACCCACCCGGTATACCAACATTTCCTAATACACCTGAAGTTAATTTAGCACAGCGAGGACTATCAATTATATCATCTATAGAATCCTCAGTTGACAACACATCTCCATTATATATTAATAATCGAGCGGGTCCTAAGGAAACACTAAAATAAAAATAAATATATAAAAATATTAAATAATCTATCGATGCATACATACCTATAATTAAAACTACCTCCTACACCAAGCATTCGTATTATAAAATATACATCAAATTCGTTCTGATCATTGTTAACTGTTTTTAAAATTGATGCTATAAAATATTTATTGAAACACCGCATCAGAACGGTCCATAACCGATACCCGGTACTGTGAAACCTTACAATTATATCAGTCATATTTATATGACGAACAGCCAATCGAGTATGGTTAGACTGGAAATGATTATATATATCTTCCAAACTACCCTATTCATTTATCATAATTAGTAAACACCATATATAATATTACACCTATACAATACCTCTAACTGGCACGCCTCATCCAATAGAGGACATTTATAACGTTTTAACGTACAAACGGCTTCATGCTCCTTTTATCTTGAAGCTCACCAACAAACTGACATCCAAATTCTGTATTTTCACAATTAAATATTAAATATCTTCCTAACTCCTCGACTGCTAAGTTTCGAGCATTTCCTAAAAAATACATATATTATAAAAATCATTTTCCACTCTTTTCACCTTACCCAACGGTACTCTACATACAGCGCATGAAACTATTTTTTTTATACACTTATTACAATGTATATGCCCATTCATACACTGCATAATGGGTGGCAATGCAATGTCATAACAGATAGGGCATTTAAATAGCGCAATAAGTCGATTATTTAGCTCGGTATTCATAACTACTACTCACAATCTATATTTTATACTGGTATAAGGTGAACCTTCGCAGCAGACAGCAGAAAATAGACTGAGAATGAAAAATCATAAACCTACTCGTATGAATTATTACTAACCCGAAATATTCCTAGATAATTACAGCGTAAATTAGTTATTATATATTATGAACTAAACTAAGCTTTCCCGCATTAGGTAAATGGGTGATATTAAGAAGTAATGCGCTTTCACTCCTCATTTAAGCAGTTATCAATAGTATTATACATGGCTCTATGTTTGAATATAATCCGTTTACGGAAATTGTTAATAGATTTATAATTGGATTGTTATGTTCAGGGTTTTGCAAAAAATAGGAATCTCTCATAGGGATAGAAAAATTTAAAAACCAAGTGTGGACCTAGGTTAGATAAAAGGAAAAATTAATAGGTTAGGTCAGCGCTGCGGTGCTGACCTAACCTATTAATAATGCAGACTATTCCAATTTTACAATTTCAATAAATATTTTATGTATAAATATTTACCCCCATCTAACTTTGTTGTCGTTCTATTTTATAATCCCTTTTTGTCGAAGTTTAGATATTATAGAGATAATTTCATTTAGGTTATGCATATCTCGATGGTTGTGATAATCAACAGTAACTAGCAACTGCAGTCTTTCAATCAGCCCATGCACATTAAAGTGAATATACGTCGGTATTTTAGTGTCCCGACTATTGCTTTCCTGTGTTGAATCCTCATCTTCAGAATTTAGAGTGTAATCCATAGAACTTGCTTCATTTATTATTTGCTCTGATAGTTTATGACGAGCATGTTCATTATTTTTTGCAGAGTTCATTTCCTCAATATTAAACTTTTGTTTTTGCATCCTAAAACTTCTTTTACAAACTTCTTTATCATCTTTACCATCTGAGTAGATAGGTGTTGCTGTACATCTTAGAGTACTTCCTGTGCACATTTCCGCAGTTTGTAAATTAGTTGTTTTTTAAATTTGTTATGTATAATGTTGGAATAAACATTTTATAATAGTATATAACATTGTTCTTTATTTATAAAAGGCTGTGACGTTACCACGAAATAGCAGTCGCACAGAGAGGGGGCGCATGGGCAGCGCGCATGGGCAGGGGTGCGTACGCGCAGGGGTGCGCATGGGCGGGGGTGTGCATGCGCAGGGGTGCTCATGGGCTGGGATGTGTCTGGGCGTACACGAGGGAAGCGGATGTTAACAGTCACCAAGCATCCAATTCTTTATTTGGTGTGGAGTACTTGTCTGCGTATGTATCCGGAGTAAAAAATACGATTTGCATACGCAGCTTATTAATAAAATTAGTTTATCGAGGGAAGATGACAAAAGGTACATCATTCCTAATAGTACAACAATCTACGCATGGGGCGTAAAGATATAAGATAGTTGTTTATATTTGTATATATTAGTTTTAAGATTCCATAATTTTCAAGTTCTTCTCCCACCTTCCAAATCCTTCCGGCTTCTATCCTGGTTGACAGAGTATACGTGTTATCTCCACGTGGTATTCGCGAGACACGGCGGTTTTAGATTTCTCGGGAGATGGTTAGTTAAGGCATATGTCTTGCATTGCAAAAAAGGGTTCTAAAGATGGTGTTAAATAAAGATGAGCAAAAATTAATAATTTGGGTCTTTAAAACGCATAACTTTGTATGGGGTGGTCCTATTTAAAATCTGTTTACAGATTTGGGGTCCCTAGAAAAATTTAATATTAGTTGATACCTAGCAAAATATATTTATCTTAAAAGAGTGACTACCCTGCGTATAATAAATACAATATAACACTTCTCGATAAAAGTTGCAGGAAAATTAAAGACGTATTTAATGGGGTCCAGTATTAGAATTTGTTGGTAATAGGGCTAAGTCCTACTGTAATGTAGGCGAGAAAGATACGATTAAAAAGATTAAAGGGGTTTCACGAATTGTAGTTAAGTAAAACCGAGGGTCTTACAACCTATAACGAGCATATACTCCAAAAGGGTAGGCATGCAACTACGCGGCAGTGCGCGGGAGAATAAGAATTCTCCAATAAGAAATTAAAGTTTCCATGTACGTAGCACCAGTCATTGGGTAATGGTCGAAATGTGGGACCTATAAAGGCGATTATTAATTGTGGTTTAGAAAAATAGTAGTTTTCGTGAACTAAATAAAATAGCTTAGACTGGTTAATGTATATGGTTACATACTCTCGTACACATCCACAAACATCTGTTTACGTCCACAATGGTGATACCGGTGGTTTTTGTTTAACAAATAGTAGGAAAGATACGTCAGGTGTTAGTGCGTGGAAGCCCATAGGATCGTTGGATTCAAAAGAACGGTGCGGTGGGATGTATGGTGGCTCCCGTTAGAATAATCGAAAGTGGTTAATCGGTCGTATTAGATGTTTAAATAAGCGAAAGTGTAAAGGCCTACATAAACAAAAATTTAATTAACCGACAAAAAAGTGTGCGATGTGCTACACTTATAAATAAAGTATGGAATGGTGCTTTTTAGCGGCCCTAGCAGTAAAAAGGGCGACTGACTTTTCCAAGCAACTACAAGAATAGCAGTAGCGCAGAGAAGGGGTATGCATGTATTATACAGTTGCTGCAAAATATGTTAGTTTACGCGTAGCTCGGATGTGTAATTGACCACGACTTAAAGATCCCTCGGAGGTTTAAAAATTCTCAGCCCATTGTCGTTCGAAAAATGTTTGGAAATTATCAAAACGGTAGCGGGTCAAAGTTTAATGGATGATTGACCGAGTTTTTCTACCTTTTACGAGGGAATCGGAAATTGATAGACATCGAGCATCTAATTCTCTATTTGGACGATATCGAGTACTTACCGGTTCTAGAAATCAATACGTGCGGCCGACCGCTATGCGAAATTGTAAAAGCCTACAGAAGCATAATTATCAGACGAAAAAGTGCGCGATGTGCTATAGAAAGTATACAAAAAAATGGTGCTTTGCCCAGTCTTAACAGTAAAAAGGAGAGTGACTTTTTCTAGCAATTACAAGAATAGCAGTAGCGCGGCGAAGGGGTATGCATGTATTATACAGCGCATTGTTGCTATAAAATATGTTAGTTTACGGGAAGCTCGAACGTGCACAAATTAAATTTTAATCTATAATTAACCACGGTCGTAAAAATGGGAAATTAATGGGTAATTTGAATACCGCTAAGCATATACTTTCGCTTGGTGATTCATTTGGAAAATATTCAAGCCTATCATTTCCTAAAGTATGACGTAGAAGTTATTTAAAATTAAATTGTTGTAAGTATCCTGTAGACAACAAGTTGGTATTTTCTTAGTAATGGTTTAAAGTGTTTTTGGTTATAGTAGCATTGCATCTTCTACAGCACGACTTGCAGACAACTTGTGTGCGTGTGCTACCGCTCTTTTGGATTTTTAATATGCACACGATCCGTATAACATGGAAGACGTTTTCCGGTGTTTCTACTAACGGCATTCGCACCATCGACGAAGCGGACCAGGTGCATGCATTGGCGCTAAATGTATTGGACGAGCAGCGAGGATTATGACATCATTTAGTTCCCCGCCGAATCCTCAACTTCGTTCGGATGTCTTCGGAAACCTTCGGTATGCATTCTATAAGGAACATAAATCAGGTACGCTCGAGTAAGCTTTTTAGTTAGTTCGATTACAAGTCAAGTGCTATAGTGCGGGTTTTGTTTTGTACTAAAATGGTACCTGCAAACGTTTATAAGTGCAACCCTTGCGGTGCTTCCTATACCTGGAAAAATGCTCTCAAACGGCACCAGAACAAATGTCGTAGTGTAACATCGCCCAGGGTTAAGCCGTCCGCAGCAAAGTACTTAAACTCTGGGTCTTGCGGTATCGCTTTACGAGAATAGCTCACAGCGACACAAGGAAAACAGCACGGTATGTCATTAAGCAGTAAACGTTCAACGCCACCAGCTGTTAAAGGGTCTTGTACGAAACAACCACGAATTATGTGTACAGTATGCGATTTCGAAATGGAAAACTACGTACGCCGCACACTTAAGGAGCAACAAACATAAAATGCATCAGTTACCGCTACTAACGAAGATGGCGTAGAAATGATTAGCACAGCGTTTAACAACTGCATGGCTAGCTATCGCATAAATAACGCCAGCGTCGACAATGGAGTGTCCGAGTTTCTTTGGAAGCAGAAGGAACGATTTATTCGATTACTTAATAAAAAGAATACAACATATAATCCGGAAAATACGTACGAAGTCTTAAACATCATTCCTAATAGCACAGCAACCTAATTAAGGTAGGTCAGTAAGCAATATTTAATTGCTGTTAATTGACTTGTATTTAGCGTACTTTCCTATTATAATAACCGCATTTGTTTGGAGAAGATATACACGTTTAAAATAAAATTATATACAGCTTAATTATTAACCACGCGATGATTACGTGAAAGTTGACCTCCCATTCTCATATTTAAAACCCATTACATTGGAATGTGTTTACCTCCACGTGGTGTCGCTGGACGGTAAAACATATTGTTAGATTAACGATAATATGTCTTATTAACCGAAAACACGTCTCCTTTTTTTTTTACATTAATCTCTTTTTATTACAGGTCTATTTAAACAACACATTAATCTTTTTTTTGTTACAGGTTAACCTGCTTGGATTCGGCTACACACAGGAAATAATGTTATACTTTGTAAAAATTGTAATTAGTTTATTAAACTGTAAATCGAATAAAATAAAATATTAAACTTTTGTGTTCTTATTATTGTTGGTTAAAGGACTGTAGATATTAAAAAGGAGGGGTGATTATAAATTGATCTTGCTACAAAATCTTAAAATGAGGGTAGCTGAGAAAATTCTAATATTAATTGATACCAAACAAGATAGGTTTATCTCGAAAGATGCATTGGTTAGACGAGGAAAACTATTTGGTTCAGATGAAAGATAAAAAAATGGTTAGTCGAAGAAAACTTTTTGGTTCAGATGTGGGAGGAAATGAGGATGCTCATTTATCTCGAAACATAAAAAATTTAAGATAGGTTTATCTCGTGTGTGGAAATGTGGATGCTCATTTATCTCGAAAGATGAAAAATGGTTAGTCGAAGAAAACTTTTTGGTCCAGATGTGTGTGGAAATGTGGATGCTGGTGGAAATGTGGCGGTGGGTTTCTTGATTTTACCCTACTAAGGGTTTATTTCATTATTCTAAGGCAACCCCATCAAAGCATGTTTCTAATTCAGTTTTGTCATAATCTCCTATCTGCAGCATATTAACTTGGTATACTGAAAGCCTTTACATATATACGCAGCTATAATAGACTTTAAATATTTATAAAGTGGCTAAACCTTCGCAGTTCTGCAGAAGCAGTGTGATCGACTTCCTGTCCGGCTGTCCGGCAAAATGAAAGAATTTCCTCTTAATGTGTGTGCGTGGTTGATAAGATAAAGGAAAAACGTTTGACAGAAACAAGTCTAGTGGAAAGCAAACAAGGAAATTGGTTTTTGTGCCATGAACACTTATTTAATGAAACGCTAGGATGTATTCTATATCCAGTTGCTGTTAACTTCATAGCAAAATATTTGCAAAGCATTAATTTTGTTAAAATATTGTTGTTCAAAGCAATGTAGTTTCTCGATTCAAACTTTACGAAAAATTTAGGGCTACACAAAATTAGGTAAAGTAAAAAACCGAATTATATAAAGTATACTAACGTGGAGGTTAGTGATAAAAATAAAAACCATGCTTAAGCGTCTTCCATATCTTGTGTATGTCCTAAATTTACTCTCAACGCCCGCATTCTTTTACTAGGGGTAGTATTGTAGGTTATTTTATTCAGAGTGACAGATGGACATTTTTCAGATTCACAGTACATTTATTTGTATGCATTTCTAGGCGTCATGTCCATACCGATTGTACATGCTAAAGTATTCAAGTAAAACAATCCAAAATAAAACATATTCAATCAAATTCAAAATAAAATAGAGTAAATAAAATAAAATAGTAGTGACAGATGGAGTTAGAATTTATGCCCAGTATAGCAATATACCAATGGATAGTATCGAAACGTATGTATTAACATACACGAAAAGCACCAATTCCGCCAAGTATGTTGTTGCGTGAACACGAATACTGCGGCGAAAGCTTTTTATTACGATTTGAATGTTAGAAAAAAAAATTATATAAATTGTTGCAGATGTTAAAATTTAACTTGCTGATATTGCCGCATAATACACTTATCTACGGAAGCGCTGAGCTGCCATGGATTTTCCAAAACGTTTATTTTTATAATTTACAGAAAAACTGTAAATTTACAAAAAACTGTAAATTTACAGAAAAACTGTAAATTTACAGAAAAACTGTAAATTTACAGAAAACTGTAAATTTACAGAAAAACTGTAAATTTAAAGAAAAACTAAATTTACAGAAAAACGTAAATTTACAGTTTAAGCTCAACATGTTCCGTTGCAGTGACTACGCTAAAACATTTATTCGAATGGATTCGATAATGAATGAATCCCAACAACAATATCAGTCGTTATTAACCTAGTGTGTGCTTCGGCAAGCCACCTTGACCCTCTCAACAGCAAATTATTATATTTTCTGTATAGCACCTTATTGCATCAACATTGCATCACATAGCACCACAAGACTTGTAGCTAGCACCCAAGAACGATGTCAATTATTACAGTTCAAAGATGGGGGGGGACTAAGGTGATGCCAGCCACCCCACTACACTTTTTTTCAAATTTTTCTCTTGCACCTGATGGCACTAACACAGCACCACATAGCACCACCATTCTCACAGCTAGCACCCAAAAATTGGCGAAGATATAGCAATTTAAAGTTTAGGGCGTCAGCTCCCTTCCCCTCGTACGTTTTTTTCAAATTTTTCCTCTTGCACCTGTTAGAACTAACATAGTACTACATAGTACTACCAGTTCCAAGGCTAGCACTCAAAAAATGACGTAGATATAGCAGCTTATACTTTATGCCCTTTGGCGATGTTAGCCCCCCACTTCACCTTTCTTAATTTTTTTTCTTACACTTGCTAGTACTAAATAGCACCGCATAGCACCACCAATCGTATAGCTGGCACCCAAAAAAAATGGCGTAGATATAACAGTTTAAACATTAATTTTTTCTCGCACCTGCTACTACGTCAGCCATCCCCACACACGCTTTTTTGAAATTTTTCCTCTTGCAACTGTTGAAACTAATATAGCACTACATACCACCGCCAGTCCCATAGCTAGCACCTAAAAAATGTCATAGCTATACGATTGGTGGTGCTATGCGGTGCTATGTTAGTACTAGCAGATGCAAGAAAAAAAAATTAAAAAAGTTGAGTGGGGGGGGGGCTAACATCGCCAAAGGGCATAAACCTTAAGCTGCTATAACTATGTCATTTTTTAAGTGCTAGTTTTGGGACTGGTACTGCTATGTTAGTTCTAACAGGTGCAAGAGGAAAAATTTGAAAAAAATGTAGTGGGGAGGCTGACGCCCTAAACTTTAAATTGCTATATCTTCGCCAATTTTTGGGTGCTAGCTGTGAGAATGGTGGTGCTATGTGGTGCTATGTTAGTGCTATCAGATGCAAGAGAAAAATTTTTAAAAAGTGTAGTGGACTGGCATCACCTTAGCCCCCCCAAACTTTGAACAGTAATAACTGATATCGTTTTTGGGTGCTAGCTACAACTCTTGTGGTGTTATGTGATGCAATGTTGGTGCAATAAGGTGCTATACAGAAAATAAAATAATTTGCTGTTGGAGGCCAAGCTGATCTTGCCGAAGCACACACTAGATTTATAACGACTGATATTGTTGTTGGGATTCATTCATCATCGAATCCATTCGAATAAATGTTTTGGCGTAGTCACTGCAAGGGAACATGTTGGGCTTAAACTGTAAATTTACAGTTTTTCTGTAAATTTACAGTTTTGCTGTAAATTTACAGTTTTTCTGTAAATTTACAGTTTTTTTGTAAATTTACAGTTTTTCTGTAAATTATAAAAATAAACGTTTTGGAAATTCCATGGCAGCTCAGCGCTTCCGTACTTATTGGCCTGTAGTCGAGATTTTTATTATTCTGCGCTATATTACCGCAACTTGCATTAACAACTGATTACTAAACCTTCGGAAGCGTCGGTGGTTTTTAGCTTGACCTTCCCAGAGTGGATATAATAAACAGCATACGTATTTTCTTTTACTGAAAATTCGAATAGGCCTAACAAATTCCTGTGCTTATAATGGGGAATAAAAATGCTGGTTGGAAAATAAGTAATATTTTTGAAAAGGGTAGAACGGTGGCGTTCATTAAAATTTCTCAAAGGTAAAGACTAGAAATACATAAAGGTGCGTAAACCAAATATTGCTAAACGGTAGATAGCCGTTGGTAGTTCTGCTGCAAAGCATCTGAGTATTGAAAGTAGCATAATTCATTTGATGATTCAAAAATGACATTAGCGATTTGAATTACGTAGTGTTCTTACTAAATGCGTATCTCATATTGTAGCATGTTTAATTTGCCCACTATTTATTTACATTAAAGTATAAGTGTAATACACCAAGCGTGATTTATTCGTTATCATCATTAATAATTCATATTATACACAATGGAACGTTTCATTTTGATGGTTCTTCTAGAGTAGAGTATCTGTGTAATATAAATCTATTTCGTTTAATATCTCTAGGATTTTTTTAGCGCATGCATTTTCCAAGCGTTAACGGCGAGTCCTTGGAGGTCATCAACGGTCGTTTCGGAAAGTCGCAGCCATGTTATCAAGCCGTCAAGATGTTGTTAAAATTAGAGTCCTACGACCTGCGATTAACAACAAATGTTTGTAGATTATCAGGTCATGGTGGACTTGAAAATTTATAATAACTTACATTAATGTGCGACTCAAAGTAAAGAAAAAAAAAACGAACAAAGCAAGAAAGAATATAGCAATAATTTTACTTCATAAACTGTGTGTGTTACCAGATTTGGTTGTTACAAACATGTGGTCGCAGTTGCTGTTGTCCAAAAAATTTGTTAAAGCTTCTTGAAATTAGAATGAATAATGATGTTGTTTGCAGCTGATGAAATTTCTAATGGAATCTCTCAACGAAAATTAGATGCAGCTTGATTCGTTATTTAATTTAAGCTTAAATTTTCTTTGCATGTCTATAAAATGTCGTTGGTCTTTGTTGAACAGATGGTCATAGAAACACGTTGTTTGCTGTATTGTTTGTGCCCTGTCTCACCTTCGATCATTTATAAACCAATATGTTACAAACTGTAGTTGAATATTGTTTGGTTAGGTTTACACCTACTGGCTTTGTTTACATTTAAACGCTAGATAAATTTAAAATTCTTACCCGTAGAGAATAACCTCATCGTAGGTTTCCTAAAATTCAAATTTAACATTGCTCTAAGCTTGAAGTTAGCTTTTAAAGATTTAGTATAAAGATTTAAATTTATTCAGTAATAAATGCAGTATTTACCTTGATGTTCATACATAAGTAGTTTTTCAATATAGAAAGTGCTTAATAAGGAATAGCAGTGAACTTTTCTTTACTCGTTATATTTTTGGTATACAATAAAATTTATCTCACTACTTTGCAAATTTAAATACAAGCTGAGTGCCTATAATGAACCTGTAATCTACCTGATAAGATCTGCCCAGGATTGCAATGAGGTTTAAGTGCGTTGTGTTTACAAATTTTTACTAAGTTCAAATACTTAAAATTTGTAAATAGACTTACGTTTAAAAAACCGTTGTTTGCATTAAAAAGACACAATTTTGATTTCGTTATATAAATATCATTGTTGTTAATTTACATGTTAAAAACCAGGATTATTGAAAAGAAAGTTTTCTTTCCCTATCTTTTACAATTAGATAAAACATTTAGACTTTTATTTTAGTCATATGCAAACAAATCTAATAATATAAAACTGATTAACAATTTTTGTGTCAAAAAGCAATAACTCATTAGTTACATATTATTAATTATTTTAAAGGACACAAACTGTGTTCTATATTTTTTGTTTAACCTAAATAATTTCTTTCAGGAGCTCCATCTTATTTTTATAAGACAGGTTTTTGTTAACGAAGGCGATTCTATTATCCTTTCTACGTCCTCCCTTAGAATATTGCTTTGCCTTTAACTTGTTTATCTTAGGACTTGGTGGAGCCCATTTAACTTTGTTTAGTTTTTGTTTAAAAACAAAAATCGACCTCCCACCCCTATTTCTCATTGCCCTACCCAGGCAAAGATCCCTAGCAAAGTCGGAAGATGTCCCTTTCTTCGATTTTCTGTGAAGGAAGTGGAAAGCTTTTGGAACGCTAGTTCGAATTATTAGAATCATATTTCTCGTAGCTAACGTGCTAGAGCAAGAAAACGTTACACCAGCGTCCAAGATAAAGAAGAAGTTACACTGGTGGCCAACGCTAGATAGCAAGGCAGAAGAAACGTTTCAATATACCTACTATAAATAACGCGAAGCCGCACCAAACAATTGACCCGAAATAGTCTTAGAATGCACATAAAAGCAAAGAAGCAGATATATATTTCTGCGAATTTTAGGGGTTCCTCTGGTGCTCCTCACTAATTAATTCAAGCCTCACTGTTGGGACGACATACATTCTCTGAAGTTATGCTGGATTAAACCCTAAAATTAATTCGAGCCCCACTTGTTCGGTGTCATAAGAAACTGCTGCTCACTTCTTGATGAAGATCTTTCTTTTTGAACGTCAAAATCCTATACTTAAAATTGCTGATTCAACAGAGAAGTTTGCCACGACTGCTCAGTTGAAATCTAAACTACTACCCTATTATTCTAAGAAAAAAAACTCGACTACCAAATATTCACCACAATTTATTCCAACAGCAAATTCTATACAAAAAAATCCATATCTTATTACTATTTCACATATAGATTAAATTACATTCATCCTAGTTTTACAATAATTCATTCTCAATCCAATATTTGTGATACACGTTTACTCATTAATAAACTCAGTAAAGTAACTGGGCTTAACTATACCCTTATTTTAATCTAGGGTCTAATATGAGCTCATAGTAAAAACCCTTTTTGGACACATGTGCTGATTTTTGCACTGAAAATCACCAACAGACCCTTTTACTTTGTGCATAAACAAATACTGAAAAGTTATTTTATAAATACAAATCCTTATATAAAAATATGGTCAAAAGTACTCTATAAATGTTCAAAAGTAAACTCTTTTGTCCTAAATATTTCTAAAATTGTACCCATACGGCACCAAAATGTCATAACGCACCAAATGAACACAACAAAATAAAGTTCGACTCGACAATGCCTACACGTTTAGGAACCAATTTCCAAGTTGAATCATACCCTTCTTGATGGCAGTCTGCTACCCAAATCCCTCATCCACCAATTTACGGTACTTCCAAACCTGTACAGTTCATCTACGGCTCCATCTTGCCTCGGTACACCACATCGATCCATTTAACACCCACTACTCCATATAAGTGCTTATCTTGCACCAACAACCAAAAATAGTAAGCAATCTTTACTTACAGTTTTATACAACAATACACCAACTTGTGCATATTTTAATTAACTTTAATTAAAATATTAAAGTCACTTGTCACGTAGTTGGTTTACTAATATTACTCGATGCTTGGATGAGAAGTAAAAGAGCCTCTCACTGTCTCTCAGTGATTATATAGACCTGCTGCCCTACGTTCTAGTTGTAATTCTTGAAAACACACCATTACAAAGAAATAAACCTTCTTGGCAAATTTATTAAACGGTCAGCACGATTCGACAAACCACACGCTTACAAACAACTTTCAACCGTCAAATTCATTCTAAAAACCCCTCCGATAACCTTCACCATTTCTACTCAAAACGGAAATTAAATTTGCCGAAACCTAAGCTCAACCGACACACGTACCATCTAAAGCACGCCTTCATAATACGCATATTAAGGTTGTCTTGTTCAAACTGACATACGAAAATTTTCTATTTCTTTCTTTGTACCCTTTCTATATTTTATCTTCCTAATACCAGTTTTCTGTATACTAGTCTAACTTGTACTCAATATCTCCTTTCTTTTTACTCCTTGTTTGCAACCACGATTATCCCTAACTAGCCTTTTCCCTCTCTCGATTATCGTCTATCCCTTCTATATGAGTAGTCAAACAATCTATCTCTATTTATCATATGCACGTTACTCCAGTCCTTGAAGGCAACCAAAACGAAAACATTTCTCATTCCATTTGTTTCAAAATCAAACATCCAACCATATGATATTTACAGTGCATGTAAATCATTATTTTATCTGCTGAAAGTTCTAATGATAAGTATAAGAGTCTACTACCCTTTTGCGTATCCGTTACTGTAGATTGACTTACAAACGTATATCTTTATTATAAACTTCCTAAAGTAATGTGAGTTATTTTAAAATGTTGAGACTGCATATAAGAGTTGGGAGGAGCATTTATTATAAAGTAAACTGATCACAACAAATTGAGGACTACCTTTTAAAATGCCTGTATCTTTTTTTCTTTTTGAACAGGATCCGTATAATATGACAAGCATGTACTCATATTATGTCCGCATTCATTTATATAAAAATTTATATAGAATTTATATAACATTTATATAGGAATAAAATTTTACAGACAAATACTACATTTTGACATATCCTTAAAATATTTTTCTTATAGATCTTAAGAGTTTGCAAAAGCGAAAACATCAATATTCCTGGAAAGCTATTTGTTCTAACAGCAGGCATTTAAATCAAGTTGATGTTCCCCTATTTAAGGTAGGTCGCTCTGTTAGAAGCAGTGTCCACAGTCTTGAAACGCGCCATTATTTAATTTATAGACTTCTTAGAAGGCACGCGGCATTTGGTTTTATTATTAGAAAACCCTACCGTATAGGCGAATAAATAACTACGCCACCCGAATACCGGAATTTGGTAAAATCAATTATTACAAGTAGACCTCAAACAGCAAGAAACATTGCTGATTAACACTTCACCACTACGGAGAGGAAATATTCACTCAAACAGCCAGAAACGGACTTCACAAATTGTAACACGTTTAATTTCAGCAATAATTATTAGCATTGAATTACGAGGATAATGCGCTAAGCGTGTCTTATTCCTCGTTAATCTTCTTATATGAAAATATCTGTGTGACATAAAGTTACTTCGTCACGCATCTTTAGTTGCTTCGTTGTTATTTCCACACCTCTAACGTCGCTATCATTCGGTTTTTGTTTTGTCGAGCAGTCGCCCGCTAGCAACTGCCCTATCAACATGTATTCCCGGCTAGAGGCGTGCGACCTTCGTATAAATTACTCTTGTAAGCAGGTCAGGTCGTGCTAGACCTGAAACTATTTTCGATACCTTCTACTAATGGTTGGTAAAGTATACACTTTAAGAACTAATTTAATTTGGTTTAATTTATTTAGCGCTTCAATTAGGAGTCGTCACTTAGGATTTGTCGTCTAGGATTTGTAATTTGTCAACTTAGAATTATGGATGTTGGTTTTGGTTGCAGTAGTCCCAAATTAGAAATGGAAAGTAACGTTGGCCGGAGATTGTGAATTTCCATCCAGATTTATCGTGGAGCAACAGAGGCAGTTTGGTTCGTTATTAGATATAAGATATTTCATGCATGTGTTTTGAATGTCATAAAAATTTGATAAACAGACTATCTTATAAAGCACGTAAAGTTGCTATTATGTTTTCAACATGTAATCTGTGTAATTCTCAATTATTGTTGAACTGGTTTTATAAGCCGTAAAACGAAATTTTGTCAAGTTAGGTTTTTATAATTACAAGCTTTGTTGCATCTGAACCTTAGATAATTTCAGCGTATGTTTTCGACGTCATACTTTTTTTGTGTTGCACAGTTGACAGATGTTGTCATGAAAGCAGATGCTTTGTGCAGCTGTCACTGAATTTAAACTAAACATTCCTATTTTTGTGATTAGCATTTATCTACATGTAAATTATAAAATCTAAATCTGAAAATTTAAAGACACGCTGTGTAAGAATCTAGAAATTGTAATCTACCTGAAAAGATCTGTCCAGATTAGAACGTTAATTCAGTGTATTATGCTTACAAATTATTTTCACTCAAATGTTTAAAGCAGGTTCATATTTAAAGTGTAGTTGGTTATTTTAAAAAGTCAAAACCTTGACTTTGATATAGATGTTAATGAAACATTTTTGTTACTTATTAAAAAGTTCCGAAATTTTAAAAGAGAGTTTTTTTTAGTAAACAATTAGTTGAACTTTGAGGCTTTTATTTTGGTCAAATGCGATCAAATCTAATTACACAAGGATAAAATTCTTGAGTAATAATTTTGTGCCAATACCATATTGGATATACATTTTTTATTTTTTGATATTTTTATAGGACACAAATGGTGTTCTACATTTTTATTTATTTATTTATTTATTTATACCACGACCATAAAACAAAAAACAACGTGGTGCCAGTTAAACTATAAACAAAATTAGTTACACTAGCGCCTCAACGTGTAGGGCTTCGAAATTTGTTTGCTTAAATTTGCTATTAGTTTCGAAATTTGTTTGCTCAAATTAGCTAATGTTCTCAAAACTCGTTTTGGCACAAATTTAGTTGTGACATTGACTTTCTTTTAGTCAGTTAATTACCTTAGCCAAATTTATTTTTAACTTTAATTTTACTTTGGCCTAATAAAGATTTTATTCGATATTGTTTTGGCAAAAATCTATTTTTACCAAATTCACTTTTTAACTTTGACCTTTCGTTACTCAAATTTGCTTTGACAATTTTCTTAAAGCTTGAATCATTTAGATTTACCAATTTGATTTCATTAAAATATTAGACTATAACAAATATGTCTGAAAAATTTCAAATTGGTTGTTTACTTAAAGTGGAACTGGAATATGAACTTAGGATTAAAGGAGTAGTGAGTGAGAGACCGGTTCTTGAGAAAAAAAATTTTTAGGAAGACTGTTAGCTAAAGAAGTAGATAAGCCTAGTTGTTTAATTCGCTTGAGTCAATAAAAAATATTTTGTCCGAATTTGATGATAATGCTACGAATTTTATTTTTATGGGTACATCGGTTTGAGCTGTCGTCATATCATTTGAGATTTGCTCTTGTGCATAGGCACGTCTTTGTTTTTGATAGCAGATTTTTAATTTAGATCGGCATTGCAACGCAATTTAGTCTAGGAGGAACTTGTCGTCGTGGTTGGTCGCTCAGCAGTATGTTAGTCTAGACGAGACTCAGGAAGAGTTGGTCGCTCAGCATTACGTAAGTGTAGACGAGACTCGTGGTGAGTTAGTCGCTCTAGTAATTTATGCATCATAATTTTTTTGAGTTGATGTAATTTTTGATTGTTAGTCTAGGTTAGACTCGTAGAGGATTTGTCATTCTAGCAAATTTAGGCGTTGTGAAGCATTGTAGTTGTTTCGACAGTTCGGTTGGTAGTAAGGTGAGAGTGTACCTGAACACTTATATTTTTTTTGTTAGCTATCGTCGTGATTAGTTTTTTTACTGATGATTCTAAAGCCGGTAGATGTACCTTAAAGATTTGAGGCCCTTTGCTGTATCTGACCCAGATGAGGAAGATGATCCTGAAGATTAGTTTCAGTTCTGTCATTTCTTTGATTATGAGAAAATCAGTTGTTTGCTTGTTTCGTTTTGTTCTGATTTTTGATTTCGTATGGTTATAACTGATACTAAATGAAGACTGTCCTTTTACAACTTCTTTTGTTTGGAAATTTTATATGGTTATGGAAACTTGTAGTCGAAATTTAGTAGAAGTTTTGTAGTGTAGGTTGAGGTACATACTAATTTAATTTGATGCGCGCTAGTAGAAGATATTGTTTGCAAGTAGAAATAAGTTGACTATACAAATTGTTTAGTGATTTGTTAGTGATTTCTACATATTTAGGTAGAGAGAATATTGACGTATTCTTTCCCTCGATTTTGACATTTCTTTGAATATTTTTTTTTGTTTGGTAAGGTCAGAGGTTTGGATGGTAAACCTCACCATTTGATCAGTCACCAATAGGTGATGATATTTGGATATTAGTGATAGTATAATCAGTAGGGTGAAGGAAATTTCAGCCGTGACTGGTTCGGTTTTGTATTAAGAGTTTTGTTTTGTGAAATATTTGTGTAGAAGTTTAAGTTTAGTAGAAACAAAACTTCTAACACTTTGAATTATAGTGGTGATGTGCACTCACCGCCATTTTTGTAAGCAACCTGTTGGTTAGTTTATCTTGGTTTTGGTTATCACTTTGAGCTGATAGTATTTTGTATTAAGATGCTGTTTTGATATAATAGCGTCCTTTTTGGTTAATAAAGTTGCAAAAACTCCAAGGAGTAGAGTTAATATTTTTGGAAGTTTGGATATTTTATGTGTGTTTAGTTATAGTTAGCATGTACTGGATTCAGTAGGAGTAAGAAAATTCTTGCTCTGATAAAAGAATTCCTTTAAACTTAAATTAATTTTTTTCTCCCGTGGAGTGTTTGACTTTTTAATTTGACTTCTCTCGATTTTGACCTATACCGGTTATGACTTCCCGATTTTGTCTCCCAATGGACGTTTGGTACACGTAGTTACCGGCACACTCAAATTTGTATATATTAGTCCCTCTCGTTTTCATAATTTTCGTAGTTATTCTGGATAATGATTAAGTAAGTATTTCTAATTCGTAAACTGTAATGTTTCGCAAATAATTGTGATGTTAGTTATAAGTTTGATAAAAGCTATAAAAAAATAAAAAAAAATCTTTTGTTTTTAGCTTAAAATTTGTTTGTGATAAAAGATTTTTTTTCTTTTGGGAAAGGGTAGTGTAACACGTTTAATTTCAGCAATAATTATTAGCATTGAATTACGAGGATAATGCGCTAAGCGTGTCTTATTCCTTGTTAATCTTCTTATATGAAAATATCTGTGTGACATAAAGTTACTTCGTCACGCATCTTTAGTTGCTTCGTTGTTATTTCCACACCTCTAACGTCGCTATCATTCGGTTTTTGTTTTGTCGAGCAGTCGCCCGCTAGCAACTGCCCTATCAACATGTATTCCCGGCTAGAGGCGTGCGACCTTCGTATAAATTACTCTTGTAAGCAGGTCAGGTCGTGCTAGACCTGAAACTATTTTCGATACCTTTTACTAACGGTTGGTAAAGTATACATTTTAAGAACTAATTTAATTTGTTTTAATTTATTTAGCGCGTCAATTAGGTGTCGTCACTTAGGATTTGTCGTCTAGGATTTGTAATTTGTCAACTTAGAATTATGGATGTTGGTTTTGATTGCAGTCGTCCCAAATTAGAAATGGAAAGTAACGTTGGCCGGAGATTGTGAATTTCCATCCAGATTTATCGTGGAGCAACAGAGGCAGTTTTGTTCGTTATTAGATATAAAATATTTCATGCATGTGTTTTGAATGTCATAAAAATTTGATAAACAGACTATATTATAAAGCACGTAAAGTTGCTATTATGTTTTCAACATGTAATTCTCAATTATTGTTGAACTGGTTTTATAAGCCGTAGAATAAAATTTTTTCAAGTTAGGTTTTTATAATTACAAGCTTTGTTCCATCTGCACCTTAGATAATTTCAACGTATGTTTTCGACGTCATACTTTTTTTGTGTTGTACAGTTGACAGATGTTGTCATGAAAGCAGTTGCTTCGTGCAGCTGTCACTGAATTTAAACTAAACATTCCTATTTTTGTGATTAGCATTTATCTACATGTAAATTATAAAATCTAAATCTGAAAATTTAAAGACACTCTGTGTAAGAATCTAGAAATTGTAATCTACCTGAAAATATTTGCCCAGGCTAGAACGTTGATTCAGTGTATTATGCTTAAATAATTTTCACTCTAATGTTTAAGCAGGTTCATATTTAAAGTGTAGTTGGTTGTTTTAAAAAGTCAAAACCTTGACTTTGATATAGATGTGAATGATACATTATTGTTACTTATTAATAAGTTCCGAAATTTTAAAAGAGAGTTTTTTTTAGTAAACAATTAGTTCAACTTTGAAGCTTTTATTTTGGTCAAATGCGATCAAATCTAGTTACACAAGAGTAAAATTCTTGAGTAATAATTTTGTGCCAATACCATATTGGATATACATTTTTTTATTTTTTGATATTTTTATAGGACACAAATGGTGTTCTACATTTTTATTTATTTAATCTTTGCAATTTCTTACAGGAGCTGCGTCTTATTTTTATAAGACAGGTTTTTGTTAACGAAGGCGATCGTTTTATCTTTGGGTTTCCACGTCCGCCCTTAGAACTGCGCTCTGCTATTATCGTGATTATCTCGGGACTTGGTGGCGCCTATTTAGCTTAGTTTGGATTTGGTTTGCAAACAAAATTCGACTCCCCCCCCCCACTCTTCTTTTAGCTCTGCCCAGGAATAGATCCCCAGCTATATCGGAAGATTTTGTTCACTAGCGCCCATTAAGAAAAATAAGTTATACTGTCGCCGGAACGTGGGGCTGGCATAAACAAAATAAGTCACACTTGCGCCTCAACGTTTAGTGCCCCGAAAAATAAAAGTAAATAACAACAAAATTCGTATCAAAATCTCAGCTGCAATCCAAGCTCAGAGCTATATAGTTCAGTTAACTAATGTGCACTGGATAACTAGCCCGAAACCATATCGATTGCGGCGCGGATTATTGGTGTCACGTGCTCTTTATAGATGAGTCTAGATTTCCATTGAATCCATGCTCGCGTACGAACATGGAAACGTGGTGATAAGCGCGATACTAGACTCGTCTGCAAGAGTAACCGAGATTCAGTTTTGAACTAGGAACACATAATTTCAAGGGAGCGCACAAATTTACATGCGTTTTTGTGTAGCATAGTGAATGCTCAGCGGAGTCAAGAAGATATTGCAGAACCATATATCATACCAGCAGAAAAACCCACACAGTTTGTTCTGCAACTTGACAATGCAAGACGCCACACCGCTCGGGTCATTAGATATTACCTTGATGACCGTGATATCTCGGTTTTGGAGTCGCTACCGAATTCTCCTAATCTGAACCCCACTGAGCATCTCTGCGATGATTTTCAGAGAAGGTTAGTGAATCATCTCCTTGCTGATAATTTCGATCAGCTTCGAGAAACACCCTAAAAGGAGCGAAAACAACGCTAGGACGATGGTTATAAACTTAACAGAATATATGTATACACAGTCATTGTCAAAAAAATATATAAACTGGAGGAGGACTATTATTTTTTGTTGCTAATTTGTTTTTTCCTGTAGTTCTTAAGAAATCAAACATGTTCAAAGTCGCTATTTGTAATTTTGAATTGTTGTCTTTTGCATTTTTGATTAACTATGTAAGATATATACATCATTGCAAAGCTTTAAGATTCGTTGAATCAACACCGGTTAACAAATAAACATTTTTCATTAAAGGTTATAAACAATTTCGTTTTACCAGTTACAGCTTGTAAATTAAATATAACATATATCATTTATAGTAAGTATATTGAATTCGTGTCGAGATCCATTTACACTTTCAATAATATGAAAAGGAAAACAATTTGGTAATTCAATAAAGTACTAATTTAATGTTGTTCTAAAAAGATTTTTCGTTATAGAGAAAGCATCTATGTCGGTATAGAAAGAAACAAACTTCAAAGATTGGACATTACTTGTTTATTTGCACCATGTATATGAATAGAACGTTAGTGCATACAGACAACATTTTACTCGATGGAAACATGCCGTAACCTATAACGGTTGATGTTAACGGTTTAACAGCTTCTCTAGAGACTGAGAATGGTTTTAATCTAGTAGTCAGCAATCTCCGAAGTTTTATATTTCCCAGGGGCATTAAGCTAGGCGGAGACAACGCAAATTCTGCACTTTGTTTCAGTGTATTCGTTCCCTGCTTTACTACACTTCAGTGCGGTTGTGTGCGGGTTACTTTCCTTTGTTGTTTTTTAATTTTGTATTCGTTAATGGATTCTAAATCCCTAATTGAGAATATTAATCCATGTGTTGTAACGGATGCTTGAGCATTATTAAAATGGTTAAATAACATCACGTGTCTCTTTTGTGATTGTTTTCTACTATCAGGACAGCACAATTGGCGGATAAGAAGAATTGAACAGAAATCTAAAAGGTTTAGTATCTGATCGTCTTGGCTTCAGCACTGGTACAACGGTGCGCTTAGTTCACCGTAAGATTTTATACAATGCTAATGCCGTTTGTCATAATTACGCATAAAGTTTAAAGTAGTTTTAATTAAGGTATAGACGAATGTCAGCTGGAGACTAATAAAGAGTCATATACTGTCAGAATGCTGGCAGTTGCTAAGATAAACTGTTCTTTTTTCAGGTACGATACATCACGAAACAACTACCAAGGTTCTGATTTACTAAAACTTTAGAGGGGAATAAGCTGCAGTTTATTAAACCAGCCTAATTAATTTAGGCTTCATTTCAAAGACATACTTGCAATTTTTAATTTTTTTAACAATTTATTTCTTGCGTTTTTCTTTTGCCGTGGATAAAACTTCCTTTCTTTACTACATACCAGAGTCGGCACGGTAGCTTTTGAGGCGGAGCTAGGTGGAGGAATAATTGTATTTCCCTGCCATAGAAACCAGTTTCCCCATTAACCACGAAATTAACGGCAAGGGATACTCGCCGTTGATACTTGTCATTTGCAATCATAAAAAAGACCAAACTATCAACTGTTTAAGCGCAATGGGGGGCGTCTGCTCAAACTTTTACCATTTGTCTTCTTTAAGTCAAACTCTAGAAAACTTAAGAACGAATAAATGAATGAATAAAACCGATACAAACCGTTATGTAGTTACTTTTAACATATGTTTTATGTCTTCCCCCACATATAAATCGTTTGTTTTCAAAAACTATGTGGTAGGTAAAAATTTTCGCATGCCGTCACTCGAATGTAATATTATCGTAACTTTAAAATATTTAAGGTACAAAGATTGTTAATCTTGTAATCTGTATGGAAGCGTTTTACTATATAAAATCGTAAATCTGTATTGATTACAGCTGTACCGATCAAGTCAACCAAGCTAACGGACATTTTTAATACTGAACTTAGAAACAAAAAGGTCTTTAGTAATAAATTTTGTATTTCTAATTGCACTTGTTTTTATTTTTATTTTAGTATTTGTTTGTTTTTGTGGGAACCGCAGTGTGTGTGTGTGTGTGTGTGCGCGCGTGTATGTCAGCCAGGCGCCTCTTTCCTTCTGGACGACTGTTATTTTTAAAAAAAATAAAATTTTATTGACTACCTATACAAGTTGTAACCTATACAATATACTACAAATTGTAGTTGCGAAAATTCCGTAGATGTAATAACAGAAATTTGGCTTTTGATGCCTAACAGTTAACTTAAACCTAACTTATTTGTAAACTTAAAGCTAAGTGCTCCTTCCAGGGTCCCGACCATTGGCAGTCGGAAATCGGACTCCTTGGTTGCAGCTTAAAACTAGCTGAGTCGTGTTTTCGGCCGTCGGCAGCCGGAAACCGAAAACCATGCCCCAGGTCCTAAAATAAAGTAAAGTAATCCCTACATACTATGTTTATCCTTGCCCTAGCCCCAAAACCCAATATCCATTCCCCCCACTGCATCCGGGGATTCCGACCATTGGCAGCCGGAAATCGGAAATCCCAGACACAGTAACCGTTCCTGGGATGGCCCGGCCATCGGCAGCCGGAAATCGGGTTTCATGCTCCAGGTTCAAAACTGGTCCTGTTGCCCGCCAAGTGTGCACTTGTGTTGCGTGTGAGTGTAAATGTGATTGTGAGTTTGACTGTAAGTGTGAATGTGTGTGTGTGTGTGTATGTGTGTGTGTGTGTGTGAGTGTGGTGAGAGGATAAGTGAGTGTATGCGTGTAAGTCTAAGTGTGTCTGTAGGAATATTAGTATATATAGGTCTTCGCTCTTCTTTTGTCGCTCCTTATTGCTCTTTCTGTGGGTTTATGCATTCCTGTATATATGGATTTGTGTGTTGTCCTTCGTTCTTTCTCTTAACCTAAAGTCTTAATCAACTAACTACGAACTACTTTAACCTAAACTATTCTACCCTCTACCTTGTAATTTATATAAACCAATTTCATTCTTATATTTAGTGTGCTTATTTGGATTGTTTGTTGTTTTGTTTGTTGTATTCCTGGCCTTAGGGAATTTCCCTGGAATTCACAGAAATTTTTCTCGTACCTTCGCGCATTGCGTTATTGGGTTATAATGGTTTACTCCCCATTTCTGAGTGTCATTATGTATTTGTGTTTTTTGGCTTGTGTAACAATTTGTGCAAGCGAATTCAGTGTGTTAAAGTCTTCCTCATTTCGAAGTATGTTGTAGATTACTTTGCCTGTTAGTTTTTGCCTGAGGCTACGTGTCTCTTCTGCGTGTAGTGGATATTCCAGAACTGTATGTTCTGGCTTGCCCTCATTGCTACATTCACAGAGGTTGGAATCTGTGAGTTTAAATCTTTTTCTGTACGTGTCATACGGGCCATGCCCTGTTAGGAAATGTATCATACCCTCAGTTGGTTGTAGGTGGATCAGTTCCAGTCTTTCCTGTATATTAGGTATGAGTGTATATGTGCTTTTACCGGTCTCTGCGTTATTCCAGAGTTCCTGCCACAACTGTATGATTTTCTGTTTTATTTGTTTTTTGTTGTTGTATGTGTTTCCAATTAGTGTTGTCATTTGTGTTGGTTGTCGTGTGCGTAGATAGTAACAGGCTGCCCTGTATTTGATCCGAAGATCTGAGAGCGGTATGCCCATTATGGTCAGTAGAGCCTCTTGTGGGCTGGTTCTATAAGCGCCCGTGAGCCTAATAATTATACTTCGTTGGGTTTGGTTGATCTTTGTTCTGGGTCTTGTCAGGTTTAGTTCTATGTGCCCAGACACTCGCAGCGTGTGATGTAATTGCTGCGAGTATTGTATCCATGTATATTCGTATATGCATCAGCGGTAACCTGTGGTCCCGTTGGCTATGTTTGCAATTATGTGCATTGTTGTTTTGCCCGGGTACCGACTTCTTCGATATGTCCCCAGAAGTTCAATTTTTCGTCTAATTGGACTCCGAGGTATTTATTGCTGGTTTTCCTGTTTACTAGCGTCCTCTGAATATGTAACCTTGGGTCGGATAATAACTTGCCTTTAACTAAGGTAAATGTAGTTTTTGTTGTAGATGTTTCTAGCTTATTTTTGTTGCACCAGGTGTTTAGTATGTCCAGCGTGGTGTTTGCGCGAATTTGTAGCTGAGCTCCAGTGTCGTCCTGGACGACTACAGCGATATCGTCCGCGTATGCAGCGACAGACCATACCTCTGCAGACGCACAGAGCAGCTCCAGAGCCTCATCCATCATGATGTCCCAGAGTATCGGACCGCATACCAAGCCTTGTGGGCATCCTTTGTTATTTTTTTCCTAATAGTTTCGTTATCACTTTTTATTTCCACGTATCTGTCTTGACAGTAGCTCCTTATTGTGTTGTATAGGAGTTTAGGGCATCCAATGTTTTGCAATCTCCTAAAGAGTGCAGGCGAGCAGAGGTTGTTGAAAGCGCCTTTTATATCTACGAAAATCGTGATGACATATTTTGCAGGGGCTTTTCTGATAGCATCCATGATGTGTTTTATGGCGTCCTCCGTTGCTTTGCCTTTTTGAAATCCGTATTGGTTCTCGTTCTCCTCTGTTAACTCTCTATGTGTTTTAAGTCTACTGTTTATAAGGCGCTCATATGTTGTCTCAATTGAATTTAGAAGACATATGGGCCTGTACGAGTCTGGTTTGGTGGCATCTCTACCGTTTCCTTTGTATAGGATCGCAAGACTACCGAGTTTCCAGGGATTCGGAAACTTGCCTTGTCGTAGGAAATCGTTAAATAATGGTGTTAGCGATGTTGTTAAAGGTCCCGCTATAGCGTTGAGCACCTCCATGTGTATGTCATTCGGGGCCAGGTGCCCGTTTTCTCTTGTCTTCCAGGATGGCAGTTGCGACTTCCCCTTCTGAGTATTCTTTGACCTCATGTGACGTTGGGTAATCTGTGCCAATGAGTGTTCTCTGATATGTGTGTTCAGAAGTGTCCACATTGGGGTTGTCGTCTGGAAGTAATTCGTCTAGCATTGTTTCTAGTGTATCTTTTCATGTTGTGGTAACTACGGGGATACCGTTTGCATACTTTTCTAGCGTGGAGTATGTTGTGGGTGGACGAATTTTTTGTCTTACTATTTTATAAGGCCTGCCCCACATATGTAGTTGTAATTGTTCCTCCACGAAGCGTTTCATTGTTTGTGCTTTTTCCTCTTTTATTTTCGTCATATATTTGCTCATTGCCTCCCTATATTGCCTTAGATTGTAACTTCTTTCATCCGCAATTATGGATCTTTGATAGATTTTCCTTAATCTTCGCGTGTTTCTTTTTAGTTCCGTTAGTTCTGTGGACCAACCTAAGGGTTTTTGCCTGTTTCGTTTGTGAGTAATAGGGATTGTATCGTTCATACCTTGTATGATGTTTTTTGTCAGAGTAGTCGCTTTTTTATGAACGCTGTCATCTATCTACATATTCGCATTCGGTTTAAAGGTCTCTATAAAGTTTATACCAGCTAGCCTTGCGTAGATTATATTGTTTGTCTACTAGTATGGGTGTTACGGCATTCACTTCTGCTTTTGATAGACTAAAGGTTATAGGGTTATGGTCGCTGAGCGTCATATGTTTGTGCACTTTCCACTCAGTAACTCGTCTCCATGCTAACATATTTGTTAGTGTGACGTCGATGTTAGTTTCTGCGCCAGCATGGCTATATGTTGATGGGTTGCCAGACTTGTTTATTATGTGTAAATTCCTTATCTCTGGCTGATTATCGGCCGATTAGTATCCTTCAGACATTATTTAAATGTATCGAGTATATTGTTCTAAAACAACTGGTTGACTTTTGGCATAAAAATAAACATTTGGATTAATTTCAATATGGTCTTCGTAGAAACGATAACAGTACTTCTGTTCTTCCTTACGTGGTTGACTATATACGGAAAGCAATGGATGAGAAATAGATTACTATCTTGCTGTTACTTGATTTTTGTGCAACGTTCAACAATGTGCATCATGAACTCTTACTCTCTATATTAAAAACGTATAACAACTTTTTGCAACATACGTTAAAATGGTTCAACTCATATCTGAGTGACCGTAAACAATGTGTCATTACTGAAAATGCCACGCCTTCTAACTGGAGACATGTACAAGCAGGAGAACCTCAAGGAAATCTGATTGGGCCAATCTTGTAGGCACTGTATATTCAGGATTTGCTTAAGGTTTTAAAATCTAATAAATATTCTTGTTGAGCGGACGATATACAAATTTATCTCCACTATGCACCTAATGGAGAGGATTAAATTGTGAGGAGACGAAAATTAACCTACAATAAATCCGACTAAATGCCAAACAATCGTAATTGGAACATCCAAGCTGCATAGCAAAATTGATATTACAGCATACCCACCATTACAACAGCATCGCAAGATAATTGGTTCAGTTCGAAAGTTAAAAACCTTGGTGTAATTATTGACTCTAATTTTAAATAATATAGTTTGATGAAACTATAAGACAAATGTAAATGTAGTGTTTTCAACTCGACTTGACGGTAATAAAATTCTGTGTTGAGATAAAAAGACTAAAGAATGCTCTTGGTTTAGTGAATTCCTTGCACAATGTTATCTGCGGCTCGGCCAAAAGGTATACTATATATGAAAATATTTGTAAACGGTGCAAAGATGCATCACACTTTATAGAACTTCAATACCTTTCGAAATCTCAATGAACTGTCCGTTGCCATGCTCTCTCGGTTGTCATTCTAAGCTCTCATAAATTTTGGAAGCTTTAATTCCAATCTACAACGACACTTTAAATGCAAAAGCAGCAACAGGTGCAAATGGTTTGCACAAAATTAAAAGTGATTTTTGGTTTATTTTCTCAGTGGGATTTTTACATAGTAACCAGGTGGTGACTATCCTCTCGAAAAAAATTCATAGCAAAACTTTGAAAAAAAAGAAAGGCGATAGAACGTAAGACAAATAAAAGTTGTAACTGCTCGTTGAATTTCAAAACCAGCTCACCAGGAAGAATGCACGTATATGAAAGTAGTTCAGAATTAAAATAAAATTTTAGCGATTAAATATTTAGATAACCGATATCAATCTTTCCTTACAAACCCAAATGTTAAACAGATGTTTAGACAAAGATTCATTATACTATGAATGGAAAACCAGATATATATTGTGGATAGATTCAGATTAAAATATGTTGTCTATGACTGTATTAATTTATAAATAGCCAAAAACAGCAAAATATGATATATGTTTTTATGTCAATAATTAAATATAGGCGTAACAGAGAGTGGGTAAAGGGAGTTTTCATTCAAGAAATGCTAACATTAGGTAATGTAGGGAGGTAACATGTTTGTCAGAACTTCTTAAAAGCAACCAAGCCTTAACTACAACAACATCTATTATACGACAAAATATTTTCATATACCATTTCTTGCGATTTAGTTTGAACAAATAGAGTCTTAGCAGAGGATCTTGCCAGTCGATCCCACCCATATGCATGTTGTAAAGAGTGACTATATCTGAACGTTCTTTATCCCTTTTCCAGTCTTCTGATTTAAAAAATCTTTTTAGTTTAGTAACAACTTCAGTACATCACAAGGTTGAGATAAGTTAAGGTACTTGGTTATTATTCCATTGCACAGCATGGATGCTTTTCGTATACGCGATGGCAGAATTTTCTCTATAATAAGCCCTAGTTTTTCTTCATTCCTTTTTTTCATTTCTGTTAAAGTTTTTAATCCCCTGAGGTGATTTGATCGGACTCTTGCTACACTATTTGTAGCAATAATTATCATAGAACACTTAGTGGAAGACATTTTTTGGAACGGATGTACACAAATAAACTATTATATTACTAATCGCCATTAAATTAGGTTCTCCATCTATTATTTGTATGTCTGTTTTTTTTATTTGTATACAATTCAAAATTATAGCTTAGGTCACTAACACTAGAAAGTACATACGTCTTATAATCCCATTTGTGGGGCTTTTTAGTGTTAGAGGTCTTTTACATAAGTTCTTCCTTTGAATGGATTTATCTTTTCGTCATAGAAAAGCTTTTGTTCCAAAGGTGTTTGGTGACTGGCTTTATTTGCACAAGCACTGACATAATTTTATCTGTATCCCAACTAAGTCGATTATTACTACTAAACTGAAAAAACCGCTTTATTTCCTCAAATCTGTTCACTGTAATAACATCTGCTACTTGCAAAGCTCTAGTACGAGGAACACGATATCTTCTAGTGGAATGTTGTCATCCAAAGGAGAATACCCAGGAATTGCTTCATTTCATATGAATTAGTACCTTACTGCCGATTTAACCTTAGTTAAGTACTATACAGACATCTTTAGTCGACGATGCGAGAAATAAATTTATCGGTAATGAAGAATTTGAACAACTCAAGAGGGTTTTGTAAATTTAGAATGGCTTCAAGAGAACTTGCATTGTCTAAAAATAAATTTTCGCTTGGTTTTTCTCCAAACTATTTTATCCTTCCTTTTCTTTGAATAAACCTTTTTATTTGCAGGGGACCAAATAATTGCACTAGCGGTATTTTTCATCGTCACAGTCCTCTAATTCTAATTCCACTTCTGGGGAAGCGTTTTCATTAGTTATTTGTCCTTTTACTGGAAGAAAATTTACAACTGATTACAATCCTCAAGTATATGATTAAAAAATGTACCTTCATTGTCATTGTCATCAGATAGTTCTGAGTCTTCACTATCAGAAAGAATGTCGCGTCTTTCTAGTTCATAAAAAGAACCGGGGCTTATTTCTAGGAACTCTATTTTAATTTTACAATAGAAGTTACTCATAATAAAATTAATGCATTCACCGAATATAAAAACTTTCAATGCATGCTATCTCACTCGAGAACACACGTTATACGTAATTCTAAGTACAAATATTTGAATAAATTCAATACTATTACATTAGTCCATGGTTAATACCGATTATTAGACCCAAAAAGTATAACAATTACCTGATGTACACTTTGAAGGCATATTTTTCAGAGTAAATTTCACACATTAGTAACTTTCACAAGAACCTAACCTTGAAGCCCTCAATCGTATCAAAGGATGTTAGAACAAGACAACTATTGTCAAGTATTGAAACATTGACTGTTAAACTAAGCAGGAAACAGTTTTATATTTGATTAAATCTTAGGCGATAAAAGAGAGGTCTAGAATCCGATCTAAAAGTAGCTTCAACATTGACATGTAATTTATTTTTGACGCTTGAGAGCTAAAATCTATACCTGCTACGACTTTTGTTAATTTGCATAATTTTTGTAACTAGAACAAAATACTATAGTGCTAAATAGAGAATTACGTTTTATTTCAAGTGAAGTGTCGTTGATCGCCGCTTTCTATTTAAAACTGTTAAGATGCAACCACCCATTTGAGTAAGTTGGTGTAAGTGCTAAATTTGTTAGGTGAAAAAGTTTTAGATTAACAAAAATTTCTGTTTTACGAATTATTTTAAAAATAGCTAATAACGCTAAAAATAAACTTATTTGTTACTTATCCAGCCCAATGCATAATCTATAGGCTAGTAGGTCATTTTGAAAAGTATTGGACATCGTCAACGCCGCCCGTCCACCCCCTCCTACCACTTTCCACCTCCCTCCTTTCATATTCTGCCTCTCTCCTTTCACATTCCATCTCCTTCCTTCCACTTTTCACCCCCCTTCGTCCAAATTCCAACTCCATCCTTCCACCTTTCAGCTCCCTCCTAACACATTTCACCTCCCTCCTTTCAACTTCCACGTTTTTTCTTCCACATTTTCCTTCCACATCATTCCTTCCACATCACCATTTTTATGTTTTAGTACTTTGATTTTTAACACGTCACAAGAGCCACCTATACTCGTTGTCAACTTAAGCAGGGTTACCACCTTGTAGTACCTTTGCTTTTACTCTAGACCTGCCTTCTAACATCACTCTAACGCATCCGCCAGCTTGACACAACTATCACTTTGACACATCCGCCAACTTGCTTACGTTAAAATTTGTGTTCGGCACACCCTGTATGGAATACGTCACAAACATTTTAGAGAAAAAGTTAGCTACTGCGTGATTCGAAACCGGGTCGACAGGGTAATCATTTATTACACCAAGATATATATGTGCACATTATTACTAGATCCGGTACTTACTAAAACTGTATAATTTCCATATAACTTTATTAGTATGTACAATACAATACAATACTTAATACAATATTTAATTGTGGATAAGTCTACTAAAAAAATTCATTGAAATAAATACATAGTTCTGTCGAGCACATATCAAATAGTTTTCTTCGTGTAGTAGACAATGACTTGAAGGGCCACTTCTCTGTCGTAACTCTATGAGACATTTTGAACATGATTGTTTGTAAAATATTTAGACATGATCCGCGCCCATTCCAATCCGTTCACATAGACGGTATCATAGGGTCGTATAATTTTTTGCAAGTATAGCGTCAGAAAAGCTGGTGATAACTGGCTTGCTGATGGATTCTCCCAACCAAACCCATGCGAGTGCTTCCGGAGCCATGCGTTTTAACTTAAAATTTTTACTTAAGTAGGTAGAGTCTAAAGGCATCTCCAATATTCGTCCCATACTTCGTCGTTTTTCTCTTTAACAAACAATTCCCCTGTTTCATACTGGAAGCTTTGTATATCAAAGATATGTAATGTTTTCTCTTTGAGCTATGATTAACAAATGCCGAATCTTGGAACTAACCCATATTGCACTAAATCAAATTTGTTGTGCTAGTCCAACTTCTTCCCCATAGCCATGCAACCAATAGTTGCTGCCTGTGGCTCCGTTTTCGTATAACTTTTCCATTAGGTATTTGTCGGGTGCTACTGTAGGCTGAACTTCCTCGCCATAAAAAGTACCTATGACTGGCTGCCCTTCCAAATCTTAGAGAAGATAGGTTATAGGAATCGTTTGTTGCACTTTAACAATTTTGAAGAGTTCCATGCTCTAGTTCATTTGAAATTCTCTCTCAAAGACAGCTTTATATTTTGAAATACGGACTACGTCACCAACCTTCGATTTGTTACATCACCGTAAGCGGTATGAAGTTTTGTTCTTTCATGCGTTCTTTTGCTTGCACAAACGTCATTCCAATGAACCGGTGTTGCTATAACCTTCCGATACTTTATTTATAATTTCCAGCCATCTGTAACTTCCTTGCAAATGTAAAGTCTCACAGAGTCTGTTTTTAGTTGTTCTGATAATGCATTCTGCCATACAGGCTTTGACTACAGTACATGCGGAATAATGGTTTATCTTATATTATTGCATAAGTTTTTTAAACCAGTTGTTATAGAATTTCTTGCCTTCGTCCGTTTGTAAATTACTTTTTCTTGCAACATTTTTGTTGTCAAGCATTGTTTTCAGTATGCTTTTCATTGCATTTATAACTTCTGGACCTGTTATACGTTTTAAAGGTGTAGCAATTACGTACTCGGTATAGCAATCCAAACCGATAATAATATAATTATCTTTCTTATCCTGAATTTTTATTCGTCATTTTTCTGAAATGTAAGCAATAATATTAAAAACTTTATCCTTATACTGTCACCAAATCATTAAAGTTCTTTTACAACGTTTTAAAAATCATTATTACGGATACTATACAATTAAGAAATAGAGCAGCTTTCAATTTTCTTAATATTTATAATTATACTTTCATTTTACAGCTTCTTTAGTACATAAAACAAAGTCGATAATACACTTTCTTGAACTCACTTGTTCCGCTGAAAACATCTGTAAGACTAAAACTTTGATTTATTCAAATTTTGCGTCTTTATATATGGAAACTGAAAGGTAGAATGTGAGATTTAAATATGTGTAAGGTGGAAGGTGTATGGTGTGAAAGGTGGGAGGTGGAAATCGGAAGATAAAATGTCGTAGAAGTTATAAGGTTTATTTTAAACTAGAAATCAATTTTAAGTTAGATCCCTATAGAAACTTTTTAAGACGAGAAAATTTTTGTTAAAATGGAAAGGGTTGCTATATGATAAAATATAAAAGAGAAACTCTTAGAAAAAGTTATGGTCAATAGTTAGATACGTCTATCTTCTTGTTGCCAAATGTGTTGGCAAAATTTTGTGTTGTATCCAAGTCAAAAAAGATATTGTATTATCTCTTCCTATGTAAAGCTTCCATATTCCCTATGTTATTCCAGACATCCATAAAAAACTAGTTTTTTTATTTATAAACGCTTTCATAGCATATAAAAAGATGATGGCTCTAAATTTCCTTAAAAGCCCGAATCTGCAATTAATTTTGACCATAGTTAATTTGACCCATAGTCAAGACCTAAAAATTCTGAAAAGAGTAGTATATAATCCTTTTAAAATCTTATATTTACTTATACATATATAGTTTACACTGTTGGTAATTTACACTCACCATCTATTTTAATACATATACATTTTAAAGAGGTAATTTCTCTAATCAAATGTAGGTATGAATATCAAACCTTTATTCTCGCCTGTCAGATGTATTCTCTCTAAACCACTAGATATTGCACGCTGGCTATCACAACCGATTATACTTGTTAATATGAATTTTCAAGTAAAGCACCCTGTTTAAAAACGTGGGAACCATCTTCCAGAGCATTAGTTGTCGAAGTATATTCGAATTGATCAAAATTACAAGTTAAACATAGATTTTTCTGGTACTGACGTTACAAGTGATGTAAAAGTGCTGCAATTAAAGCTCAACAAACTAGTAGGTAAGACGACGTACCCACTAAATGATTTTACATGAAATTTTTACCACAATAACGTGAAAGTTGGTTTTGATTTATACGGTGGTCTGCGACCAGTCATAAAAATTATTTGCAATTGTAGAATGTGCCAAAATTATGCCATATAAATAGACTACAATGAACGGAGAGAGGTTTGCAATTTTCAATTGGAATTTAAAATCAAACAATTTGCCCAAGACGCAGCAAATGTAGCATTGGATGTTTTATGTGGTGGAGGTGGTATAGAATTACAACTGGATCGTGAATTCAAATTGGAACTAGCAAGCGATTCATCTAATAGGAATGTACGGGTGGCAAATAAATTTCAAGAAGTAAATACATCTAATATGGAAATTACGAAAGACCAAAATGTGTTACCTGAGTACGAGTACTTCAAGCTATTAAATTTTCGAGAATTAATATGTTATAAAATGGAGGAGTTGAGGTGTAGAAGCTTTTTAGAATTTTACGAAAAGGTCTGTGCGTGTTGTAAAAGGCGTAAAGGGAAATACGACAGATAAAGAAAAGGTTCAAACGCTATTAGAAGGCTTTGTGCGGGTAATTTTTTGTTTAATGTTTGCAGCAATGGAAATTGCTTGACAGGGTTAGATGATGTTAAATGCCACCTCATCCAGTACTTAGAGGATGCAACGTAGGATGATCGCTCATGCAAATCTTTAGAGATTTGACTATCCCAGAATCACCAGATTCTGGTTATCACAGCGGATGCTAGTTAAGAATACATGTATATAATTTAATAAATTATGATTGTTTCTTGTTAATGTTTGTTTTTACTTACTTGTGACGTCAACACCAGAAAAAAATATTAATAAATGTACTAAACTATGTTGTTTTCTTATTCTTAGGTTTAAGGTGATAGTCTTTCTGATAGAAAACGATACCCTTAATTTAATCGATGGAGAAAAGTTTGGAGTTATTAAAAGAAAGTTAAATCTCAAGTTGTTTAGTCTAAAACATCTGTTGACCGCTGTAGACGTCTAGAGTGTAGCTGTTTGAGAATTACGTGACTTAGTGGTGCTCTTGGGTAAGTCTCTATAAAATTTGGGAATTAGTTGCTTTTAAATTAATCTCTCAAAAATGGAAATCAATACACCATTTCTTTATCATCTTGAATTTTTTCATATTTAAGTGCACTCGCAATTTAATCGTAAAATTAAATTGGAATGTGTATATTTAACAATAATACGAGATGTGCAGGTGATAATTTCAAATGACTCGATAGTATAGTGGTTAAGGTACCTGCTTTGCATGCGGGTAACACGGGTTCGAACTATTTTTAAGAGAAATGGCGGATGACAGATGTGACGCAAGAAAAATGGCGGACGACAGATGTGATGTTAGAAAAGTAGCAGATGATAAATGTAACGTAAGAGAAAATGGAGAATGCAAATGTGATTTAAGAAGGTGGAGCGGAAAGTGGTGGGGGTGTGAAAGTGGTGGGCGGAGTGGAGGAGCAATATTGGGTTTATAAAAGTGAAGGGTTGGGTTGGAGCGAAAGTGGTATGGGCGTAAAAAGTGGTGGGGGTGGTCACAGACGTTTACAAACACTCTACTCATGCCTTCAATCATATTGTTTTAATACTAAAAAAAATTAATAATCACTTTCTGAGGGCAATTTACCTTGAATATATAGTAACACCTTCCATCTTAATTTACTTATGTCCTTAAAAATGCTTACAATCTATAGCGGTCTTCATCATCGGAATGAATATAGTTTCCGGATAGTTTAAAATTCAAACTCGCGGTTTAGGTTGGAACAACACCGTAGTTTGTTCTTCACAAGGGCAAGCTAAATTAGTTTTATAGCTTTACTAAATTGCATGCCATTTACTTTTTCGTTCGTGAATATTTTATAAATCCCAAGATACACGCAATAAAGGTTAATAATAAAAACTTTTTTTTATGAAATTACATTTAAAATCAAGCTACTTTCATCGCTTTGCGTTACCAAGGTATAATCAAAAACGCATAGTAAGCATAAAAATAGCTATATGAACCTACAAAATGAATAGCTAATGCTAGAAAATTTTATTGCTTGCTATTAAATTTTCAAAATGAACTGAACTGGGACTATAATTTGCTTAGTAATCAGAATAATTTCCACTCAAGTTCATTGTCGATACCCAGATATTATTTACTAGCACCACAGTGAATATTTTGTCTGTTGATAGACTGTAACGGCAACTGATTCGTAAATTATATATGTCAATTCAGCCGCTTTTGCGATATTACCTATTCTATACAAGTTTGCGAAAGTGTTTCTGTAGTAGTAAATTAGATCAACCAGGGGCTTTGTAATTGATTTTTCGAACAAATTTAAAATTTATTTAAGTGTTCTTGTACATAAGAAAATTCAATTGAGTTGAAATTATCAGCAAAGATTACCTCTATAATAACTTATTTTCTTATATGATACTCAACCCTCCATTCACACATGGAATAGGAATTAGATCCCATTAATCGACCTAGAACTTAACCCTATACTGCATGACTTTTTTATTTTTCATAAAAATAATATTTTAGGATGGACTATTGGGTCTAGAATCCGAAAAATATTATTAAAAAAATTCTTGTTTTAAACAAATATATTTTCTTTATTAAAAATAGTGTGTTGCATATCTGCTATATTGTGTATAAATGGTGCTCTTAATATAAACTGTTTTTTGTGTTAAAGCACAATGTAATATTTATGCTACATAAAAAAATGCTAACTAAAAGCAAATTAAAATTTATAAAAAGTTACATATTGTTGAACCTGTGAAAACAATTCTTGGTTTTTCTCAAGCACAGGTGTGCTTTACACTTTTCACAAAACATAAATGTAAAGCCCTTGCATTTTGGTACTTTGCACATTTGCGTTTTTTTCAGAAAATATTGGCCAGTGCCCAATGGCACCTTTTCTTACTATTTCTGGAGGCAGAGCAGTACAATTGTTTTTTCTCATTTTTACTTCAATTTCTTTGTCAATTATCGAGGGTTTCCACATTTCCCAGAAGTCCGCAGGTTTATTGTGCACATTGTTTCGGCAATTTCAGCACGGTATTCGTATAATGAGAGAATATTTTTTTCTCTTTGCTCTCTCTTAATGCGTCTACATAAAAGCCAAGCGTTGACTATACAAACATCTAGCAAATGGTAGAAAATTATGAAGTATCATTTTTTTGATCGTATTCGGATCTTGTACCCGCCGATGAGGCTGTCGGTAAGGCCAACTCCTCCCATGGGACGATTGTACTCTTTTACTGCATTTGGGCATGGAATACCCACTTTCTTTTTTTGAGTTTTGTCACACCTTTAGACTTTGTTTTTTGGCAATTCCCCGTAAAACGTTGAAACCTTCTATGTTAGCTGTATATTCCAATGAACTGCTTCTTTGATGTTTTTTCAATGCATCTTCGCTGGGAAAAGAACAGTTGAGTATTCTGTTGCTTCGTATGGTTCCTATACTTTGAATTCCATTTTTATGCAAAAAAGTGATAAGAGAGAGAGAGAGAGAGAGAGAGACGTGTAGTAATGATCAAAATACATGATCAATTACATTAGTGACATTTCCCAATAACCTTACCACAACATTTCCACTGGCACCTAAATCAGGTTCGTTAACTAATCTTTTTGACTCGTCGTTTTCGGATCCCGAATATATCTCAAAACCATAGGTAAATCGGGAAACTCTACTCACCACAAAAACATTGAAACCCCATTTGTGTGGTTTCAGGGGTATGTATTGTAATAGATAATGGCAACTTTAGTTGCACAAAGTTGCTCATCAACAAAAAGATACTTTTCAAATAGAATATTTTTAAATCTGTTTCTCAAACTATCTACAATAGTTCTAATTTTGAAAAGCAGGTCGTGTTCTTCATCCGAATCCTTATTAACTTCATTTGTAGGCGTAATTTTAGAATTGTCAATGAAATGAAGAAACGCACGTATTTTTTCAAATGCATTTAGGTTCATTATTGCAATTACTTTTTCATAACCAATTGTTTTTGACCACTTAATATATCGTCGGTGGTTAAATTTGCCAGCTTTGATGGATCTAATTGTACCGAATACAGGTTACTTTGCTCAACAATTGAATTTATAATGCTGTCAGCAAAAAAATATTTAAAAAAATGATATGGACTGGAAAGCTGAATTATTTCTTCTGGTAAAGTGGCATTACCCCGAAATTCTAAATTTTCTTCAGAAACTAATAAATTATCCTATTTTCATTTCAAATTTTTTATATTGTAAACAAGAATAGGTGTCTTTATGCTTCCCTTTTTTTTGTATATTGAAACTTTATTTGATTGGCGCAATGTGGAAGGTTTATTTATAGCACCTGAATTTGAAGAGTACTGTTGCCAAGCTTTTGTTGACTGTTGGTGAGTCCTAAATCATTTTCTGTTTGAACCAGTATTCCGTCTTCAAACTCTATTGGTATATCGACAATTTTAACTTCTGTGAAATCATTATCAAGGAAGACAGGAATTTCATCTAGTTCAAAATCATAAAGTCCATCGAGCTCCTCATCCAACCAGTCGTCATCAATATCTTGTCCATCTTCACTTATTTCGCTCAAATGGTCAACTAAGTTCTATAGTTCTGCATCAGTCAATTTTTTTACTTTGTCCGAACCAGCCATCCCTATGAGCAGAAAAATAAACTATTCACGCTCAATGTTGCATATTTGCTACATAAATTTTAATTCTTGATTGAATTTTATTGAATTGAAATCCTATGTAAACAACTTCAAAATTATAATTTACATACCTTAAAAAAACGATTCCCAGTTGACATGTACTTTTACTGTAGCACAAACGCAACAAAAATACCAACAATTAGTCGCTTCACGCGCTGTGTGAAGAATCTATTGGACCAGCAATTAGTCTATAGCTTTTGTTGTTGCTGTTTGTGCGAAAAAAACCTTTATAGAGTAGTCAATAAGAACTGAATTATGTCGTAGCAGTAGTGCAACAAAGTGCACGAAACTGAACGGTTCATATTCATGATTTACGATAAATAAAAAAAGACCGTAGTATTTCTGCTACACGATGCTCTTCTAAAGGATTAAATGAATCACGCGCCTCTAAAGGTCTTTTTATCATTACTTATGTTCATTCAGATTCTAGCATTGACTAAGAACCTAAACTAACCCTTAAATACACATGCCGCCTTTGATACTGTCATAAAAATGCAATGTTCCATTTACTAAAGACGGATTGGCTTTGAGCTCGCCTTGACATCTCTGGATTAAACGGATATGATCATTTTATAAAATAAAACCCTGCAAATTTAATTGAAAAAATTTTTCAAAACGTTTCGTTTTTGAAATATTTAAGAGTTTCCAGACGTTTACAAATATAAATATAAATACAAATATAAATCCATATACATACACAAGGGTAAAAGTTTTAAATGTTAAAGAAACTGACAAAAGGCGTGAAAATATTAAACCATTTTTAATTGTAATTGTGGTTAAATGTTTATTATAGCGCTCAAATAAAATGGAAACGGTTCTAACAGAGAGATCGGTATGAAAATTAATAAGAATAAAACTAAAGTACTAGTACCCAAAGGAGGCGAAAATAAATCAAAAACAAGAATACAAATAGGTAACAAGAACCTACAAGAGGTTAAGGATTTCTGCTACCTACGAAGCCAAAAATCGCAAGATGGAAAAAGTTCAAAAGATATAGAACAAAAATTAGCGCAAGGGCGTGCCACAACCACTGTGTTCAAAGACAACAAACATAAAAACAAGGAAAAGATTGCTTAAAACATATGTGTGGATCACAGCACTGTACGGCAGTAAAGCCTGGACAGTAAGAGAAGCGGACAAGAAAAAGGGAGAAGCCCTTGAAGCCTGGTGCTACAGACGTATGATGAAGATATCCTGGACAGACAAAGTTAAGAGCAAAGAGGTACTAAAAATGGTAGGGAAAGAAAAAACTATGTGGAAAACAGTAAAAAATAGGAGAGATAGGATGATAGACCACATACTACGGCATGAGGGAATAGTGCGGAATATATTAGAAGCGGAGATAGGAAAAAAGAAAAGTAGAGGCATACCTAGGTTAGACTACTGCACACAGATAGTGAAAAGTGTAGACTGTAAAAATATCAGGGAAATGTGTAGATTAGCTCAGAATAGAAATCATTGGAGGTACGCATCCGACCAGTCCCAAGATAAATAAACTACTGACAAAAAAATAACGGTACCTATTCTCAAATAATGTTAATTGTGTGAAAGGATTTACTGGAAAACTATTCATTCGGCAAATGTCTAAGTGTTAAGGGATCTTGGCAGCAACAAGGCTGCTTAACCCCCTTTCCATTCCACTGAATCTCGGTGAATTAGGGCATATAATTAGAAAACAATAGAAGGAGAACCGAGCAGTATATATGCTGTATGGGAACTTCAGAGAACCGTGAAGGCTAGCTCAAAATATAAATAAGTGGAGGTACGTGTCCAACCAGTTTTGAAACGGAAACCTAATGACGAAAAAGTAAGCGCAGATAAATCTGATGATTATTATAAACAACTAGTTGTTGGTTGTGAAATATCTGCAACTAATGTTGACTTTGCGCAAAGATATTTTGGAAAAAATATTAAATCGGTAAATGTTAAAGTTAAAGACCATTTCGAATGGACCTGCACCTTGCCGAAGTTCTAAATTACTGGAACAGGTGAAATGGCTTGCGTGTTCTAATGAGCTAAAGAGCCAAACTACAGGTCCAACCAAAGTAGTAGGGTCGTTAGTGAGGAACCAGACTAAGACAGGTCCCCGAAAAAGGGAAGCGGCTCTTTCGGTACTTAGATTGGCAGAGACCATAGGGGTCGGTATGGCAGTCTAAGACACACTACCGCGATGTGGAAGACAACGGGAAACCACCACATTATCTCCCAAGTACACAGCGTACCTAAATTAAAACAAACATGATGGCATTCTCTGGGGTAAAAGATTCCGAGTTAAAATAGTCCCCATTCGGATCTCCGGGAGGACTACTTCGGAGGATGCGATCGGAAAGTTAAAAATAAGAGTTGGGAACATTCTGCGAGTCGGAGCGTGGAATGTTAGAAGTATGAAGCAAGTAGGTAAGCTAGAGAACCTAAAAATCGAAATGACTGTGCAATTTTCAGGGAAATCTGTAGGTTAGTTTAGAATAGGAAACAATAATGGTACGCGTCTAACCAGTTCCAGGATTGAAGACCTAATGATGATGAAATGTTAAAGTGCTGGGGGAACTTGGCAGCCACAGGCTTCTTACCCACCTTCACAACCACTGACTGTCGGAGAAATAGGGTGTATAATTGTAAAACAATAGAAGAAAACCAAACTACATCTAACAAAAAAGAACAGCACCTATGATCAAAGACAATAAACATAGTAACAAGAAGAAAATTGTTAAAAGCATGTGTGTGGAGCACAGAAAGTATGCCTATGAAATACGGGTAGTAGGAAAAGCAGACAAAAAACGGTAGCAGTCTTTTGGAATGTTGTGCTTCAGATGTTAATAACAAATAGGTTATAGAAATTGCAGGGGACTAAAAATATCTGTGGAAAAAAATAGGAGAAATAGAAGGGCAGAATACGTTCTAAGGCATTTTTGGGGAATAGTATGGGATATATTACAAGCACAGATAGGAAGAAGAGGTAGATATAGACCTAGATCAGATAGTGATAGATGCAGACTGTGCAAATTTCAGGAATATATATATATATATATATATATATATATATATTCTTCTTCTACTTTTCTATATACACCTATCTCTATTCTTATCCTATTTAAATTTTACTCTATTATACACCTATTTCTCCTGTGGTGCTGGTTCTCCGGTATAAGGGAATAGTAGGTTGACGTGAAACCGTCCCTCTCATTTCCCGTACCTACTTCCTTAATAAATATGTGCACTCCTACTACTTCACCTATCTCAAAAGGTCCCTCATATGGCAAGTGTAGTTTAGCACATGTCATCCTATCTCTTCCCTACTCTCAAGCTTTTACTACTACCTGGTCTCCCACTTTAAATTTTACCCTCTTTCTAATTCTTGCGTTCATCTTCCTTGTATATTTTCAGCTCTCTTCCTTAACCTCTCCTCACATCTACCAAAAGTTGTTGAAATTCATCGTCCCTAGGCACAATTTGCCATGGTCTTTCGGGATACTGTTGCTTGATCAGCATAATGGGACTGATTTCTGTCACGGTACTAGGGTTTCATTGATAAAAGATTCAACCTTGGACAAATTGTCCTCCCATAAACGATGATTCCTATGTGAAGCTAAACGCAAAAACTTAACCGTCTCTTGAATATATCGCTCAGCTGGATTCGCTTGAGGATGCCTTATGCTACAAAACACCACTTTAATGTTTTGCCTCTCCCAATAATCTCTAAATCTTTGATTATTAAAATAAGTAGCATTGTCTGCTAATACTCGTTTAAAAGTTCCTACTTCCTACAAAATTGTTCCAATTTCTTGTTTGTTCCGACTGTGTTACAATCCCGAGTGGGATATAATTTGGTAAATTTCGAAAACACATCAGTCACAATCAGCACATGTTTGTGTCCTTTTGTACTTCGGACTAGATTACTCAAATAATCAATAGCAACTAAGTCCAGGGGATTTTGTACGTGTATACTTTGTACCACATCCTGACTCGTACTATTTTTGTACTTTCCTAAAGTACATAAGTGACAAGTGTTGATGACTGACTTTACTAACCCTAAGTCTTTAGTTGAAAAAACGTTTCCTAAAATTAACCATGTCTTTCGGATTCCTATGTGACCATATCTTAAGTGCAGATCTTTGATAATTAATTTTGCTTGTACCCTATCCACTACATACACTTCCAATTCTTGAATTTTTACACAAAAGCCGTTTATCATATGGAAGTTTTAAATCCCGGTTCGTTTTCTAACTTCGTTCTAACAATCTGTAGCTCCTCACTCTGCCTCTGGTTCCTCAAGATCTCCTCTTCTCCATATACTGAATCATTTTGTAGTAGACTGTTCATGGCAATCATGATGTCACACGGTCTTTTGTTATCCATGTCCCTGTTTCTACTAAACGCGTCTGCTATAAAATTATTTTCTCCTTAATATATCTAATCTCAAAGTCAAACTCCTGTAGTAACAACCCCCATCGATATACTCGATTGTTAGAAAATCTCGTATTCATCAACGCACACAACGCCGAATGATCCGTTTCGATTACAAAATGTCTTCCTATCAAAAAATTTTAACTTCGTAACACCAAACACCACTGCAGCCATCTCCTTTTCACTAATCGTGTAATTTACTTCATGCGGCTTCAGTGTGCGTGAAACAAAAGATATGGGCACCTCTTCCCCCTCTTGTACTTGGTACAACTCTGCTGCTAATGCACTATCCGATGCATCCGTCCTCAGTACGAAACCTACATCAAATCTGGGATGCCTCAAAATTAGTTGGTCGTGAAATTGTTCCAACAGTGTTAAATATGCTGCCTCTTGACTTTCCGTCCAACTCCATCGTACTCCCTTCTTCAGAAGTTTAAACTATGGACTCGCTTTTTCAGCAAATCCCGGTACAAACTTTTATAAAAGTTAAGGACCCCAAAAGCTCTTAATTTCCTAATGTTATTAGGTCTCGGATATGTCAAAAGTTCGGACAATCTTTCTTTATCGATACACATACCTTGCGTGTTCACCACATACCCCAGAAATTTAACGGTTTTTGAAAAAAATTCACATTTTTCTATATTCAGCCTCAATCCTGCTAATTTAAGCTCTAATAATATCCGTTCTAAATGAGAGTAATGTTGTTCCTCAGTTTCACTAAAATTAAAATATCATCCACATAGTGTATGCAGAATTGCTCATATGCTCCTAAAATTGCTTGCATTGCCTTAATTAATGCTGCACTTGACGTTGACAAACCATACGGTACTACCTTAAAATTATAGATTTTTCCTCTACGGAAAATCCTGTGTACCTTCTAGAATCTTTGTGTAATGGAATCAGCCAGAATGAATTTCTTAAATCTAATTTACTAAAAATAAACTTGCCACTTAATCTCGTCAAAAGTGTGTCCATGGATGGTGGACAATGGAATTGCGGTTTGGTCCGTTGATTAATTTTTGTGCATCTAAACATAAACGAATGCTATCATCCTTTTCTTAACTACCACCAACGGATTTATGAAATGAGTGTTTGATACCTCTATTATGCCATCCTCCAACATTTTATTTAATTCTGCCTTCACCTGCTCCCGATATGCTGCTGGAATTGGATAAACCTTTGCGTTGAACGGTTCTGAATTATCCACTTCCAATTTGTGCTCAGAGCCTAACGCTGTGCTTGCTTCTACCCCCACTAATTCTGCATGTTTTTGTAATAAAGCTTGAACCTCTACTCTCCTATCCTCTGGACATCTTATTGTGTTGATCTGTTTACCTTCATCATCCTCTACCTCTACTACATTAATACTAAACTCCGTGTCATCCTCTGTGACTTCATAACTGTCCTTCCATGGCACTACCCTATCCTTAATCCTTATGACCTTCCTTTCCATATCTATCAAAACCCCTAACTTCATCATACAGTCAACACCTAAAATGCTCTAAAACTTCAGTCCAGGTACAATTACAAACTCCTGTTCACAGCTAAAACCTCCTATATCTATCCTAAGCACCACAACACTATTTACTACAGCAAACTTCTTTTTATTTGGAGCTACTAAATGGCTACGTTTTATAGGCATAATTCTATCACAAACCTTATCCCTAATTTTGCTGACGAATTCCTCCGATATTAAACTCGCCTCTGCCCCTGTATCAAGTAATACTTCTACATTATTCTCAAAATTTCTAAATTAATAATTGGCAAACATAATTTTCTACAGTTTCTGGCTCTACTTCCTCCTCAATTTTGAAAAATTCACGTGGATGTTCATATACATTTACACAGAAATCTAGTGGTCTGTCGCGTTCTAAAAATCCTGTCCCATCCCGTTTTCAGTGCTTGGTCCTGGTTTTCCTTCTACAACCTGTGCGTACGTCCTCCTCGTGTTAATATCCGTGTCCCTGTCTCTATTCGGCGTGCTGGTCACAGTCCTGTTTACCTCCGGTAAACTGTTCTGTCGCGTGTAACTAGGTCTTGGCGTCGGTCCCCTAGTCGCACTATTGCTCCTGTATTCCTGTCCTCGTCGTTCCCAATTCGGTCGAAAATTTCTGTTGTAGTCAGGCCGTCTCGGATAATTCGGTGTCCTGTTGTCAAACCTAACTGTGTTAACGTTTCGTTCTCGTATCTCTCTTGTCCGTCCAACACATACATCGTCATATCTCTGTAAGTATTCCAAAACGTCTCCCGTTCTGTGATGTTTTGTAAGGCCACGTGTTGTCTAATTTCCAGTTCAAAATGTCGTGATAGGTACTTGATTATCTGTCTGTCCGTCAATGGTGGATTCAGTTGTTTGGCCACACTGTATTTGCGGATGGCATATTGCTCCCTAGAACCTGCAAACTCTCCCTTAAATTTTCCTGTAATCAAGTCGTCCCTAATCTGATCCTGTTTGTGATCACTCCAGTAATGTTGTAAAAATTTGTTTTCAAAGTCCTGATACGTGTCTATGTCCTGTCCTACTAAATTGTACCATGCCTCCGCATTGTCCTTTAATAAAGCCTTTATCGTATTTAGTTTAGTCTGTTCGTCAAATAAATTTCCCACTAGATTTCTTACGCTATTAATAAAAATTTGTGGATTTACCCTGTTATCGCCATAAAACTTCATGTGTTGGTCCAATGATACTCCACCTGTAGAAAATCTGGGACCATCCCCCGTTAAATTTGACATGTTGTATTTAATACTACTAACTTCGCGTTCTACCCTGCCTAACTGATCCCTACATGAGTCCGTCACTTCAGTCATTTTACATTAATCTCTTCTTCACAAAAATGCGTACTTCGGACCTTAAATGTCCCATTTCCTGTCGAAGACCTGTAATATCACGCTCATTTTTTTCAACCCTATTTTCAACTTCCCCCATCTTTACGGTAAGACTATTTTTAAATTCTGAAAATTCTCTCGTCGATTTTTCTATTTTATCCCTAATTCCTGATTTAATTGGTCAAATTTCCGATTTGAGTCCTCTCGCTCTATTCGATTCATCGCTTAGCTGTTCTAATTTTCTATTGGATTCCTCCTAGCTAATCGCATTTCCTCTAACATTCTCATCATTAACTCATTTCCTTGATCCCTGATTCCGTCCTCGACTGATCTCTACTGCCTCCCGCTTCTTCCATTTTCGAATTTTTCCCACACAATGCACTATCGTCACTTCCAATTTCCACTCCTTGACTCCTTAACCACTCCTTTCTCTGCATACGTTCTAATCACTCTCACACACTCTAAAATACTCTTAAATTTATACACACAGAAACTCTCTCTCAGATCGCCAGTTTCCTGGAATAAAATAACAAAATTTTATTTGGAACTCGAGCCCTCACGTTGTGGTCGCCAAAATTTGCTGTGATATACTCCTTTGAATGCGGGAACTGGGTCCTTTCAACAAAAAAATTCTAGTCCCACAGATTGGGCGTCATAAACGGCTGTGATCCTCTTTTCGCCTCGGCTGCTCACCTAATGTTATAAACCTCCTCATTCATAAAAAACAACACATTCCTACCAAAACATCAACGTTAACTCTATTTACATCAATATTCACAATACATTAAAATTTCAAAATTAAAACTCAGCATAAATTTCAGTTTTCAAAAGAATTTCAAGATTAATTTTATTATCCTTTTAATGTGCATCCAAAATTAAAGTCCTTGTTGGATGCCTACTAATTAATATAACAATATAAGCAGACCGGAGTCTGAGTATAAAGGAGCATCTACCACCCTTTACGTTAATTAACCAGGTTCGTCTAATTGAGCTCAAAGACATACCCAAATTTTCATCATATTACCGAACATCAAAACTAAATACTCCTTTCTACTTCAACAAGCAAATTTCATCTTAAAATTAAAATTTTATGGTTAGTACAATTTCACTAATGTCCATTTAAAGTAAATCAATTATAAAGTTATTCAACACACACAAAATGTCAAACAAAATAGTATAATTTACCTGAAGGTTACTGTCCTCGTAGCTTCAAAGTACATCGTCTCTTTAGTTAATCACACCATTCCAACAGGATTATATTTACGGCTTCTAATTCTCAACGCTTTTAAAATTTTCTCCATCACCAGTTGTTTCTGGGCTTTTCCGGAACTCATCTATGTATATCTGACCCTTGTTTCGTGGATCCAGACACGTATTTGAACCATTTAATTATTAACACCCCCGAAAAATAGCAAATAACTTCATACTTCTTTCACCAATATACGCCAAAACTGCCTACTTTTGTGTATACATTTGTCGTTGTAAATTGTTCTAATTGGTACAGTGAAACTAAATTTTATTACCTTGTATCTAAGTGCACTGAAGTACATTCATGTTAGCACGTAAATAACCAACTATTTTGGATCACTAAAATATACGAGCAAAATTTTACATTATTTTATCAAACTAAAATGCACTGTTTAACATCTTCAATCAAGTCGCGGATGTAAGAGCTTTTAACGCATCGAATAGTCAAAAGTCTAAGAGTCTAAGAGAGCTTGTTTATATTCACCTCGGTATATATAGCAAAAAGCCTGTCTGTCGGTCTGTTCCCCAAAACGGGTAACTCTAAAGAATTTCTCATTCTATGTTCCCAGTCTGTCGCTCGCGCGTCGATTTTTACGAATTTTCACTCTTCCCATTTAAATCTCAGAAATTTCAACACACGGCACGCAAGCATGTCCGAGAAAAACTAATTAATTTTGTACAGAAATTGTTGTTTCTACCTCTGATATTTGCATCCTATTTTCAACCAATTGTGACCCTCGTGACGTTGCTTAAATCCCGCCTTTTACTATATGTGTCTTTGCTTGACGCATTTTCTCTTTCCTTTTCTAACCTGTTCGTATTGGTGCAAATTGATATTCTTTATTATCGATTATATTTTAGTCCATGTGGACTGTTATCTGGGTTTAATAACCCCGTATCGCACATTCTCGTGAATATTAAGCCCCGGTTTCTCCAAGATTCTTTGAAACTATTAATTATCTACAAAATTTACGCCGTATGTGATATTTAAACTACGCAGGTGTTAAAAATAATATTAATTCTCAGAGCTTTTATTTTCTGGTATTATAATCTTGGGTTTTTTACAAGTTTCTGTAGATATTATCTGTACGTTTTGTTCAATACTGGTTACTTGAAATAGAGTTAATTAAGATAAATTTTGCACGTAATTTCCATTTGTTTAGGAATAATTACATTCCACGCAGAGCTTTTTAATACTGCTTCTTTTGATATAAAGCGTCTTGTACATGATTTAAATCTCTTATTTTTAATAAAACGAATGAATTTTTCTTCTCCACGGGTTTTTAATAAAGCGTATTATCCAATAAACTTCCTTATACACGGTGATTAAAATTATTTGATGTAATCCATTAATTTTCTACCCTGGTCTAAATATGAGTAATATATATAGGTTAGTTCAGAATAGGAAACAGTTCCAGTACTAAAAACATAATGATGATGATGATGATAGCGCTCAAGCTTTTTCCGACGACCAAGTATGAAAACAACATATTGCACCGTATCTATTTATTTAGAAAGTGGCGTATCTCACTCTAGAGGGCGAAAGTAAATATCACCGTAGAGCACGAAAGTGAACATCATTGTAGTGTTGAAATAATTTTCAACGCTAGAGTGATATGACGGATGAGATACTAGTACCTTAACTACCTAGACGACTCAACATGCCCAATGTCAGAAACGTGATATAACGTTTGTTGAATATCACCACTAGACGATCGCACAACCTTGCATCAAGGTAAGGTATTTAAGGAAAAGAGCACAAGTGTACGTTTGTTTAATATATTCTTCATAATTTTTTCTTTTAGTTGTGTTCGTCAAAAAAATCGTGTACACTACTCGTGTCGAAAGTGCCATTTCACGCTCGTGTGAAATGGGTTCAAAGAACAATAATATCAATAAAGACCCTAATTTGAGGCCGAACTGTTTGAACTTGTTATAATTTGGGCGGTACGGTGTATAATGTAAAAAGTTAAATGAATCGAAAAGACGTGAAGGTATAGTTTGTCGACCTGAATTCGCAAAAGCTCAAAATAAAAATAAAAGATACATAAATGCACGTAGGTCTAGAAAAATCGCTTGATATACACATTTAAACAAAAATCTTGGTTACGTTACCAGATACTTCGACTAAAGATCTTTAATAATTCTCACACAAGTGTTTTATAATTTTATAGAGACCGTTGTTTATTTGAATTTATTTGAAATACGAAAAAGTATACTTGTTTTAATCTTACGATAATCCTTATACATAGTAAAACGATAAGAATTTATTTTGTGCATGCTATTAAAAGGGCGTTTTGCCCTTAGTTAAAATTTTCTAAATTTTAAAAGGAATGCAACATATTGTAGAATCTATTGTTTGTTGTTATACGTCAAACAGTTTAATAGTAACTGGTGTATATGATTATTTTAACTTCAGCTTTATATTTCTGTAGCTTTGGAGTCCATAGAGTTTTGATGGAAGCAAAATATTTCTAATTAGTTTTTCTGCACGTTTAAGGAATTGGTACGTTTATTTTATTATATTCTTATAGGATCGAAGTTTATTACCTAAAATTTGCTCCCAGGACTTTGCTCAGTTGATGTATGAGTTTGTGTATCGCTTAAAAGAACAACATTTCAGTTTGGTCAGATTACGTGGCTTCGTGGTTAACTAATTTGAATTTCTTAATGGGGAATATTTTTTATTTTTTAACTATTATCTGCAATATATCTTAATTAACTTAATAATTTTTATTATATATTTTCTGCTATACTGTAGAAAAAAATTTATGAGTGGTAATGATATCGTCACTTACTGGTTCAATTTCATCCCGTTTGTCAGGTATATTGAACACAATCACACAACCTAAGAAGATAATGAAGTAAAAACTCTACTTGTACTAACAACAGTCATTTATTTTCAAACTGATTATCCAAGCCTTTTCAAAAACTGGCTGCTATAACGCATTTCTAAAAGCTCTCACACAAATTTTCTTCCAGCTAATCGCTAACAGTACAATTATAAGTATCTTAAACTACGATATTATCTTCGTAATTAAATTAATACCAAACGACTACACTTAATTATCCAAGCACTAATTGTTAATTTAAATACGAATCACTATAATTAATTTATATCGAATGGGGAGATTCATATCAATAGTAATATATATCACATCTTTCAAAGCTTTGAAGTAGAACATACTGTAATCAAAGCTTCAATCAGAACATATCACATGTTTAATTAGAACTGACCTGAATAACACTCATCACGGCCGTTTATATTTTATCCAATCGTTTGAGAACATACCAGAATAGACAAATAACTTTCTCTAGATTTCCTATTGCAATCTAAATAACTCTTATATGCAAAACCTTTATACCTGTCAATCAAGTCCATCTAACAAGATGTGCAAGTGCTTCTTTTACGTTCTAATGTAATTATTCAGATCAGCGGCAGACCAATCAGCGCTACAATATATGCAGTGTTTCTCGTGAGTAACGGATAAATTCCATATACTGTTGTGGGAAAATGTTGCGAAAAAATGTTCGGAGACGTAGATTTTTAATTTAAATTCTTCTTATAAATATATATTTCTCAACCATCAATTTCTCAACCACAAAGCGCTAGTAACCCCAATTTAAAACCAATAGCACAGTACTTTTTGTAATACCTCATTAGATAGCACCTTTTATTCCAAATTAAGTAAATAAATGTTATTAAAGTCGGTTGATATGTGACTGTGATATATAATAAAAATGTATTCAATCAAAAGTGCCAGTTTTCGCGTAAAAGTTTATGCGTTCTATCAATAAGTCATAAAAGCAATTGCAAACTGTTGGTAGTTAAATGCCAAATTCAATTTCTTGGTATTACAAAGTGTGTATTACTTTTTGAACGATTTGAGAAATAAATTTGTGTTACATTCAGTTATGACCACGGAGAGCTTAGCCGGTAGTCCACCTAGAGGCTTGGTGAAGTACCTCATTAAAATTCTATATTCCGATACCTATTGAAAATCTCGAACAGTTGCCGACTAACTCAATGGGAAGGGTTCTGTAAGTGTTTGAAGATTGTCCCGTAGTGTTATCGCAAAGGTAATACCAGTTTTAATTGGGAATTATCTTGGACGCCATCTAATTTCTAAGTAAGGGAATTTCTAGAGCAAAGTCCCAAAAGGAATAACAAGAGGATACCAACACCCCACATCAGGAAAATGATTTTGGCCTACGTTTAACACAAGGAATTGGTAAATAGACTAATGTCGTAGCCAACTTAAGATACAAGTTATGCTAAGGACACTAATATACCTATTTGAAAACTGCTAGCTGAAAAGAAGGTCTCTAAAATCAAAAGCCGAATTGCCTGTATATTAATCACGCCTCTAGGTAATTGTAGTACATTATATAACATCAAGGCTAGTAATACTACCTTTACATTAGTTATGTAAAACACCAATATAAAGCTATTATACAAATATGTTTCCCTTTCAAGTATATATAAATATATTTAAACAAAAGCCAAATGTAACAGAAATTACATAGCTTAATGGTAAACATTTTCGAAGAACAAAATTACTTTCTAGGCTTTTAAACTAATAACAAGAACGTATTGTGGATACGTTTATTAACAATAAAAAATGGTTATTAATATATGGTTGCTCTAGGTTATAGTTTCAGAAGATTTATTATAAGTAGTTAAGAACTCGTTGACTGACCAAAATCAATGATATTTTGGATTCAATCCCTTCTAACCAGATCCTGCGGGACTTCTAGAACTTCGCTAAAAAATATGATGTTCTAAATTAACATGTCTTTTTCCAACATGAAGTTATCTATTTGAAGCAATTGTTTCAAATATTAAACCCAACCGGGTTGGGTATTATTCCGAGCTTTATTGATTAACGACATTAGTCAGTTCGATACGTTATTATACAAATATTAGCTATACCTACTCAAGATACTACATGTAGTACGTACTACATTGGCCAGGAAGCAAGTTTTTTTCCTGGAAATTTTTTATTTTGCCGAACCCTTGCTGTTCCAAGCATGGTAAGCATCGTTAATGTGCGTGGCAACACTCACACGCGGGACTTACATTTTAACTCTCATCCGAACGAGGACGTATTTTTGTGAAAAATGCTCGCCTAACATTTCTCAGGCGGACCGTGTCAAGATTCGAACCCGGGATCTTAAGCGTAGTAGTCACATGCATCTCAACTAAGACACCGAAATTTGGTTACATTATAATTTGAATAAGGGCCGCTATACTTGCGGCCACGTCCACAATGCTTCACCCGAAGGTACTACATTGTGAATTTGGCCACAGCAAGATGGTGCGCCTCGTCATCATGAATGGCCAGTACGAGAACCTCTCGACTAAGTACTTCCTAATCGTTGGATTGATAGAGTGGGACCTATTGAATGGTCCGCAAAATCATCGAATTTATCCTCTTTAGATTAATTCCTCTGGGATTCTTTAAAATCTATAATTTATTTTAATAGACCTTAAAACATTGATGAGTTGAAAGAAAGAGTTCAACAAATGGCACGCTGGTCACCTCGCAAATGGTAGACAATGTTCACGAGCGTCTGTCTCTAGATTACGACATTACCTCACCGTTAACAGATAGCAATAGTTTTAATTTGATGTTATATTTCATTCGAATACATTTTGTTGGATATCACAGTCATTTATCAACCAATTTTAAAAAACTTCATTGATTGTATTTAGCATAAAAAGTGCTACCAAATGTGGTATTAGATAGGGTACTTTGCTATTTGAATTTTGAATGTTAGGGATACTAGCGCTAGGAGTTTAGTAGTAGGAGTTTGAAAAATACATTCTTATATGAAGAATTTAAAATAAAGATGGTCGTGCTTGAACATTTTTGTAAAATATTTTTCTCACACATTTTATATATTACTTCTGAGAAACACTGTATAATGGAATGGTGTAACAAGATGAACTCTTTGAATAAATATGTAACACATATTTGCGCTATATGAATTTTGGAGATATACGGATCTTAAAGGGATTTTCATTTATATGAAGTATTTGCCAAAACTCATCCCGAAAATTTACTTCGAGTCTGGAACTTTATTCAGTACAATAGTAAGGTGCAGAACGTTTCCAAAACTGACCACATTGGTATTTTGTATTCAGTATTTCATTAAGTAAAGAAATTCCAATCGAGTTAGTGCTGCTGAAATAACTATAATATCCTAAGAATATGTCAAGACGCTTAACTACGGTAATCAGACTGAAGGCCTATAGGACTGTCTAATTATCTTTGCTCTCTTATAGGAATTACATTATTTTAAGGTTGGCACCGCTATATTCCAAACTATTCATACGAGCAGGTGAAATTAAATGATAATTAATTTGCGATGGAAGAATCTAGTAGTTCCTGCATACAATAACAAAAATGTCAGGCATTATTGCATTACACATAAATGCTTTTATACGGTTTCCGGATCGTTGAACAAAAACCATTCTATTGAAAATGTTTCCCGATTGCAGCTGTGAAAGGTATTTTAACTGCGGTTTTGCATTTTGCTGCCATTAATACAGTTGTTCCTAGCTGTGGTAAGTTGATTTTATTTGACTAAACGCACCTTATTTATTAAACCTATGGGAATTATTCAGACTAGGTAAACATTTACAAGTTCTATTTGCTATAGATTTCATTTTAAATAACAGATTACCGAAATGCATTGCTCAGATGCAGTCAATATATAATGGTTTTCCCAAAAGATATACTTGATTTGATTCTACGTTAAATGAAATTAAAGTTAAATAAATTAAAATCCAATGTGCATTGGTGCTTTTTTACAGTGCATTAGATATCAAAATATCAACATACATTCGAGTTGAACTTATATTGAAATAACTATCTAACGAAATATTCTAGAAACAATTCCAAGTAAATAAAATAAAGTGTTACTAATCCCAACATTCCATACCATATGTATATTTATCCCTAAGCAGAAAGATATGCACAATGCATCTGCAGTAGCTACAGTTTAATTGAAGCATAGCAAACTTTTGGTGTAGTTAGTTTTCCTTTATAGTAAAGACTGGCTTTTGTAATCATCCACAGTGTGAGGAAATCTTTGTACGAATAAAAGATTTTTGTTTACAAACCCAAAGCATTTAGTAGCGGTGGTTGGAATCGTGCATTTAAATATCAAACGCACCTTGTAGTTTTGAATGTGCGCGGAAAAATATAAGCGAAACATTTGTCTACCCTTTGAACATTGTATAAAAAAATGTTATTTCACACGCAATTTTTTTGGAACATATACGAGTTCATTCTTGGGATTAATGCAACAAAAGTAATGGTGAAACATACATTTCTTACTTTGAAAATATTTACTTTTATCAAAAGAAGTTAAAAATGGTTTTGCGAGTCTTAGGTTTATATTTAAATAGGTATATGGGATATGTTAACCAAGAATAAGCCTTCTGTTGGTTGCTATTGTTAATGTTGAAAATTCAAGCAGAGATATTTTGACTTGGATTTTAGTAGGAACTGATAACAATTTCCCTTGGTGTTTAATAAAATTCAAAGTGCAAAATGTCCATAACGTTATCTAACTAAACACAGTTGATGTTTAATAAACTTGTCTTTGTTTCAAGTCTTGGAACATTTTAGGGTATATAATTTTTTTTACTAGTAATTAGGAAGAAACACAAATCAATACCTATACTTCTTTTAAGCCTGAGCACTTACACACTTTCCATACCCTTCTTTGGTGACGCTAGTTAAGGTTCGTGGCTTGGGAGCGGCTTTTTTAAAAAGACTTCCAAACTTCTTAACACATTTTTTTATTTGTTATACAGAAATTAATGTTGAATTTAGACAATCTTGAAATAATTACTCTAAGTCCAAAACTATTAATTAATTGTACAAGTGAGTTATCTAACGAACTGCAATACTAAAGCTGAACGATGGATTAACTGACTGCGAGTGGAGCTCCCGGGCCTTTTATAATATCCCTACCCCCTCACATGTCTGTGGGAACTTGCAGACCTAATGTCTGCTTACACTTGACTCTTATTCATAATACATTGTTGCTTTCTTAAATCTATTCATAACTACTTTGTTGCGAGCTTACTTCTCCGTAATCTCGGTACGCGACTGTCAGTGACCTCCTGTGACCTGATATCTGCAGTGTCACTTATCTCTGTGCTACAAAGTAGCGTTTCCGTTTCCATCAACGTTAATAAACTGAAATGAATTGTCCTTCAATTACATTGTTGCGCATTTTCTAATATTTCTAATAATTCCTAATTATTAGTTTATTTATTTATATATAACAAATGTGGGATTAGATACCTCCTCCCGACGGACATTAAAAATTAAGGGTTATTACGTTTCTTGATTTTTAATTAAATAAATTCGTTTAATCTGATTTCTTAAAATTCATACTTTCTAAGGGTACATTTGTTTCTTTGGTTGCCTTAAATCCAAAATTGTTTCCTTATTATTTTTATATCTAATATACATCTAGTTTATTACATAAATAATCAATAAAATCGTCAATATAATCAATATAATTGTCCATACACTAATATTATCGTAGTGCACTTTGGGCGTTTTGATTTCGTTCAGGTGTTCTTTGTAGTCTTCCATGAGTTTCATGGCGTGGTTGAGGTTGTCTAATTCCAGGTGTTCCAGTTGCATTGGTTTTTGGAGTATTTCTTCGTCTTCGTCTTGAGTAATCTTGATTTGTAAATCGGGTAGATTTGCTAACTTCTTGGTTTGTGCGGGATCTTGGTAAACTCTAATTATTTCATTTTTCAATTTCAAATAACAATTTTCCTTAAGGGTGATTAATTTACTTCCGGTTAATGCTAAATTACTTTCGTCTTATTGCAGTACATTATTGCGATTACTTTGGTGGGGAAAATGGCTATCCATTTATTTTCCGTTACTTTCTGGATTTTCATATTGGTAATTTGTACAGGTTTGGCTTCACAATTTTCATAATGATTGGTAAATTTTAGTAGTTGTACTTCGCAAGGGTTGAAGTAATTACTCTAAGTCCGAAACTATTAATTAATTGTGCAAGTGGGTTATCTAATGAACTGCAATGCTAAGGCTGAACGATGGATTAACTGACTGCGAGTGGAGCTCCAGGGCCTTTTATAATATCCCTACCCCCTCACATGTCTGTGGGAACTTGCAGACCTAATGTCTGCTTACACTTGACTCTTATTCATAATACATTGTCGGTTTCTTAAATCTATTCATAACTACTTTGTTGCGAGCTTACTTCTTCGTAATCTCGGTACGTGACTGTCTGTGGCCGCCTGTGACCTGACATCTGCAGTGTCACTTATCTCTGTGCTACAAAGTAGCGTTTCCGTTCCCATGAACGTTAATAAACTGAAATGAATTGTCCTTCAATTACAGTGTTGAGCATTTTCTAATATTTCTAATAATTCCTAATTATTAGTTTCTTTATTTATATATAACAAATGGGGTATTACATAACTCGCTTCAATTATTATCGTAAGTAGTGGAGTCGGGCTTTGAGATATACTATTTAAAGATACGTGAATACGAAATTATTTGTTGTAAAAAGAAAAAACCAATTTGTACTTTTACAATAGAAATTAACATAGATGTTGGGTGTGTGCGTTTATAAAAAACCTCGCATTTTTCGCACAGGTATAATAAAGTTACATACCACGAAAAACTAAAAAAATATGTGGTCCAAAATACTATATCTAGATAAACCAAGAACCATTCTACATACTACAAAAGAAAATTAAAAATTCGTAAAAGGTGAGATAGAACTTTTTTAATTTTCACTTATTTGGCGCTCGTAGCAGTCTTTATAAGTAACTGACATGTGATCTGAACACGTTTTGCAGATGTATTTTGTTGTGCGATTCATTTTTATCTTTTTTAAGTCACAAAGGTGACAGTGGTGAATGGGATAGGTTTTTTGGCTGTACAGACTCTTTAATGTAGCTCGAAGCATTTGCGGGATGTACTGGAATAAAGCACACTCCCTCAAGTGGCCAACAATCAATCTAAATGCTAATTCTTCTAAAAATTCTTTTCGTACTATATTCTTGTTAATGTTAGTATTGAAAGCAACAAACGCATTGATTGTTGCTACGTTCATGATGCTGTAGACGACAGTCGTTGGCCATCTTCTTGTAGCTCGCGCACAGTTTAAACTTGCACAAAGTTTATCAACTATGTCCACACCACGTTTAGTTTTATTGTAGAATAAAATTATATCAGGTATTCCATTTTCGGCGTCATATCGAAATGCATTGTCGAAATTAGAAGCAGTTTTTTTCTTTTTAGGGACATGAGTTACCAAGGTGCAGCGTTCTTGGTATCCAAGTATACTTGAGTTTACGGGCCGAGTTTTACCTTCTACAAGTTCAGGTAGAAGCTGTCTCTTATTTTTTCGAATCGTTCCCACTAATGTTAGCCAATGATCGTTTTGAAATGTTTCTGCTGACTCAATACTGGTAAACCAGTTACCCGTAGAAACATTGCTGCCTGTCCTAGAAATTGGCTCGCATAAACACATACATCTTTAGATTGCTAGTATAGAACGTTTTGATGTCAAACAAGGCAAAAACCGTTATACCATACTTATTAGGTTTATTAGGTAAATATTACCTAAATCAGCATCTGCCACGGTGTGCTTCTAACTTTTCATCAATAGCAGCATATGATAATATGGTACAATATTGTTTACAATATGAAAGAAAGACATTAAACAAGTCTCTAATTGGAGCAAAGTTTAAGTCGCTCTTGTCGAGTGTATTTGTCGTCAAAACGAACGTACCTTAGCAAAAACCAAAACCTGGCTTGAGAAATTCTTTATAACTACACGAGTTATAGTAACCCCCATCTATTATACATATAATACTAATATCCATATTAGGAAACTAAGAAATGTTAGGACAGTGCAACAATGTCGTTGCAACATATTATTACATATTATTATTATGATTTCAGTTCCCACGAGTGGAAACGCTACAAAGTAGCCCAAGGATAAGTGACACTGCAAAAGTCAGGTCACACACGGTCGACGGATGTCACGTACCGTGATTACGCAGAATAAGCCTGCAACAATGTAATTTATGAATAGCTCCTAAGATAGCAACTAAGTATTGTGACGTGTGCGTCGTTTATACCGCATGTGTCACGTGCGTAGCTCAGGGGGTATCTAAGAATGTCTAGAGGGGTTACCCGCGGATAGAGTTCCAGGGTCGATTTATTAGTTACATGTTCCTACCAGGACTGGTGATTGAAGTTCATGTATAAATAATAACCCGAAGTACAGAATCAGTGTTTAATCTTAAGCAACGAGCATATGAACATATTTTACAGTAAGGCGTACAGATTATAAATAGTTACAGCATGACTACAAGCATATTAACATATTAGTAACGATCATTCGTTACGTAGATACATATATAATTATAAGCATGATAATTAAATAGAAATATTATAGCATGACAGTTACAATTAAAGTCACAAATATTTACTTACATTTCTCTTAGGCTGCTGGGGATGGAAGCACACACCTTCAAGGATTTACTTTCTTCAAGACCGTTGTACGTTCTGTCGATTTTGGGCGCGCTCCTATTTTTATTAATTCGCGCTTCCCACTGATTGGTGCGTAATCTCTTTGTTATAATTAAACGTTATTCTCTCATAATTAGTAATCGTTCATTTCCTGTGTGTGGTTCTATGTTTCATGCTGATTAAGAATTTGCTTTCCTGGTAGTTGTGTGAACTTCCTATGACTGTTATTTCGCATTTGATAATTAATAATTAATTCTAATAATTTTTGATGATTGTAAAGCTGAGTAAAT